>JBBPCY010000037.1:15922511-15935207 GCA_037974405.1 Brachyalestes nurse
GATTCTCAATGGGGTTTAGGTCCGGCGAGTTGGCTGGCCAGTCAAGCACTGTGATAGCATGGCCATCAAACCAGGTTCAGTTGATGTCTTCACAGTATTCTAATGTTTTGAATTGCTGTTTTCGTGGGTTTTATGAGCTGGAAGTCCAAATTATGTACAAAATTGTAATGGATAAAATTACATTACAAAATTAAGAAAAGTAACAATAGGCCTCTTGTTACTCTCTCATATCTATAAGTCTATTGGGGATTAACAACTTTCAAGAAAAATGTGTATTTCCCTGAGGGAGCCAAAGCTTCTTCTAGCAGTAGGGCCAGAAGAGAATGTCTATGGCTCTGTGAAAGAGCAGCAAATGAAGCATAACAACGGTGGCTTGTTATTCTATTGTCACCTACAGTACACAAACCAGGTGCACTGTTGTCAAAGGTAGGTGTTTTACAACTGTTTACAAATGACGCTTGCAGAGAATGTGCTGCCTCCAAGGTGACTATGACCATAGCAATTTGTGCCACAACAATTACTGACTGATTGCTAGTTAGGAATAACTAGCCTTAGGCCTCACCGGTCCACTCCCAGCATAAATGACCTGTAATTTCTTCCAGCCATGTACAGCCTAAATATAATATTAAGAGATGTGCATGAAAAATGCAGTGGGTGTGTTGCAGGAAATTGAACGGTGTGGGTGTGTCTGTTTAGTTTAGCCACTAGGTGATGCTAACAGTCCTTTTTGTTCATTAAACTTTCAATTTTGTGGGTGCAGTTTTACTAAAGCAGCTCAATCAGGGATAGACTGATTCAACTGAATAGGCTGATTAGTTTGAACCACTACCTGTTACTAAACACAGTTTAAATTGGAGCACAGCGCTGTCATTTGCATACCTTGTAATATTGGCAGTTCAAAGACTGCCAGCTGACATACATCTTCGGTTTGACAGCCGGATTTCTCTTAGGTGTTGGTTGTTAATGTGTCCTATACCTGTCTGCGGTGATATATCACTCTAAACACAAGATAAGGTGCTGGAAAAGCAAGAAAAGCCATTGGGACTATTATTCACTGAAACAGAGTTGTCCAGAGTAAATACTAAGTCAAATAATATTCAAGTTATTCATCAAACACATGCTTTCAAGGAGAGCCACAAATTTCTTTTCAGCTGTTTTTTTTTTTATTTGTTCATCTTTTTTTATCTTTCTGTCACCACCTAGCCTTCTTTAATATATCCACAGAGCACATGCAGCCAAGCCTTGCAAAAAATGTGAAAGAGGAGAATGATGGGTGTAGCATTGCACAAGGCTCTCCTTTTAGGTATTAACCTGAGTATTAGCCTTCAAAAAGAAGCAACACCCAGAGCTAGATCTGAAATATCCAGGCGGTACCCATGCCTCATAACAGCACTAGTGGTATGATGTTTTTCACTGTTAAGAGACTGTCTCTACCTTGATTATCTTTATGCTTTCCAACTTACAATTTTTATTTTCACTTTTAGCTTAAGGGTGCAATTCATACTGGACAAATGAGTTACACCATACACAGTCAAAAATATGTGCTAATGAATAACACATAATTAATAGCATCCATAGCATTGGTATCATTTTAACCCATCTTATGTCATGCCTTGTTAAATGTATGTTAAAAATAACAAAAAAATGTATCATCCTTAAGTGGACACACAAGTATTCAAAATGCTGAAATGTTGCTATGTCTAGTAACAGCGCAGCACCACCTCACTTCAGTGTTGTTATGTGTTTTGGAGACTGAACACAATCCAAACAATATCTGCTGTCCTGTGGTGGCCCATCTTCCTTAATGGGCAGAATAGGGTGCAGCAATGGTGGAGCAACAGTAAGGAATTGTACAAAGTGCACCTATATATATGGCACATCTTTCTGATAAAATGGGGTTTAACCAATAAACGTTTTTCTGTACATAACACAAATGTGCCATCCAAGCAGCATTGCCACACACGTGCTGCAAGGATATTAAACAAGTCACAAACCACCAGTCTGGATTGGAAAGTGTGACACCTTGTCTGTGCCTAGAAGGACCTGTGCCAGCTGGTGAACAATGTCATCCTTCATCTTCTAAGTTGCACACTCATACCTGAGTGTACACTTCACAAAGGTGGAAAACAAGATGACATTATTGATGGGAGAAGGTGGGGTTTGACAGGAGCAAGAGACAGCACTTGATAGCATGGGAACTGAATGATATCTGGCTGCATGCCAAACTTCCATGTTTCGATCCTGATTGTGATACCAGCTCTCTGCTTATAGGCTGGAATCTTACACATCCTGTCGTGAACAATAGCACCACTAAGAAAATAAGTACAAGAAAGCTCGGGGGAGTGGAGCGAGGTCATTCATTTTCTATGTTGTTCAGTTGCTATGACACTGGGAGGACAACTGCAGAGAAGATTGTCAGCCAGTGCTTGTGAACACCACATGAGTCAGGCCATGCAGGTACAAAGCTATGAGGAAATACTCAGCTTAGTCGTGAGATTTTTCAGATGTTCACATGCACCTTTATACATAGAGTTGCATGTTTATCAGGGCATATTTGCACATTATTTGCAAAATAATATAATTTAAAAATAAAATACAGTAAGACGGCCAAAAAAAACAACGCCTGAAGTCAGTGCAAGTTCAACAAAACAACTTGAATGGAATGCAGTGCAATTGTGGTCCCTCAAACAAGGTAATAAAGATATGAAATGACCTTTGAGGACACTCCAGTAACAGTTTGGTACCAGTGTGGATGAGATGTGAAGTGAAATATATTGTGATTTGTTACATTTGTCAGATTTATATATTTTTCAAAATATAAACTGAGAGCATATTCAGTACATTACAATTTATTTCATCAGCTTGGTCTACCTGTGAAGAGCCAGTAGGGAATGTAAGGCACCAGTCAGGAAGCACATTGATCCAACATGCCTCCCCTTTGAGGTTTGCTACTACCTTTGTTCCATTTGGATAAAGAAAAGAATAATTAGTGTTATGGTTTCGTCTGCAACTTTATCGCTCTTCCAAGGGCACAGTCTGGGATTTCTGAATCGCTTTGTGGCAGTTTTTTTTTTGTTTTTCAAAAAGTAAAGAGAAGGTCTGGGAAGAAAAAACTAAAACAATTTTGCACTACCCAGTCAAAGGCTTATACACACCTGACCGAATGAATTATATAGAAGCTCATGCACACATTTTACCTAAACAGATATAATCAGTGCAGGTAATTATTTCTACATTTTTATTCAAAAGTAAAATTGATGTTATTTTTTGGACTGAGTGTCAAAAAATTGTTTTTCAGCAGCTAGTAAGGTCCCAGCATGGAACGTCAGTCCTGTTGGAAAGGAAAATGAAGTCTTTTAAGAAAATCATGTAAATGCATAAATCTGACATTAAGGCAAAAAAAATTATTTACAGAAAAACACTTGTAAGACACATGGTTCACCGCCTTCAAATGTTTTTTACACACATATGAAACATCCAGGCACACATTATTCACTTTTTTTTTAACTTGTGATGTTTCCATAATTTATATGTAACATATACACTGTTAAACCACTTTATTACATACACCTACCTTGTATATACACTCATTATCCAATTTATTCACTTAATACATAGAAGGCTCAGTAGATTACCATTACATAGTCCGTCTGTTTTTTCGGCACCATTTGTCAGCTCCCTTCACCTCGTTCATAAATGTCAGGACTCCCACAAGAGTGCCAGTCAGCAGGTATCATTGACATGGTAGCAACATGGTAGTGTGTGTTTGTGCTGTACAGAGTGGGTCACACACAGCAATGCTCTTGGAATTTTGAAACACCTTAGTGTCACTGCTGGACTGAGAATAGTGCACCAACAAACAACATCCAAATGGACTACAGATGGACTACAGACTACAAAGTGCGCCTATTTGAAGACATAAAATGGACAAAGAGTGTAGTTACAAGGTTAATAAATAAATTGGCTTAATAAATTGGCTTAATAAATTGGCTTGCTCAGTGTATTTGAAATTTTGTAAAAATTTTGTGAAATTTTGTAAAAAAAAATGTGTGCAATTTTGTTCAAAAAAAAAACACAGTATGTCAAAAATAAAGAAAACCCTTTTATGGGCACGTCTATATCTTTCCTGTTAGACTACTAAATATGGTGCAAAAAATATATAGCCTTCAGTTGTTAAACATTTATTCAGCCTTCATACTTCATCCTAACCTTCATGAAAGGGGAATCATTTTAATAGCGTAATTGCAAACAAAGCAGATATTTAGAAAAGTCCAAGGTGTGGTCAGTATGCTTTGTCCCTGCTATTATGTTCTATGCTTGCACAGACCTGTCCAAGAGAGCTCTCTCATCAGAACAAAACTGTCATTTTCATACACATTGTGGTCAGTTCCTGAAGAGCCCTTATCACCGCTTTCAGCTGGCACTTGAGCACATCTCTACCCGGGCGAAAGTATAGTGGGGTGGAGTACTGTTTACACAGTGAGTCATGGCTGAGTCTCAGCTAGCTTAGCACACTAATGCAGTGCAGACAAAGTAAGAATTAACTTCAACTAAGGGCAAGAGCTTATGTTGAAGTAAAATCTCCGTGTGACTCCAACAAATCGTGTGAAAGCTTATATGTTTTTTAAAATACATACTTTTTCTGTTTAGCAGGGATGCGATGATGCACATGTTTTCAGCTGCAGTAAGAGTTTTGCTTCTCAGAACAAGATTGCACTAAATTTTCTGTATTGCATGTTAAAAAAAGATTGCAAAGTATGCATGTATAGAGTAGTGTTCTTTAATTGTAACTGAGATATAAACAATACTTATAAAGACAGGTTGCCACCAGATGCCAAGTTTTTATAACTGACTGTATATAAAGCTGCAGTTAAGAGACTCTCAGAGGAGACCCCCAGTCAAACTTTCAAATCCGAGCCATACTTTTTTCCTGTCAGTACTTTCCTGCAAGTAAAACACAAATCGTACGTGTGTGTGTGTGTGCATAAGGGTCTTCTTTGGTTCTTTGTTTGGAATGTGAGTGTGTTCGGTCATGGGTGGTAGACTGATGTTGCATGTCTCTCAACAGTGCTGTTGGTGGTTGTTTTTTGGAGAAGCAGGGCTGGTTGTACACCTCCAGGGGGGATGTGAGATCATCTTTGGCTTTCAGCCAACAGCCCTTCGCCACCCCCCCACCCCCAACCCCTTCACCGGGTCACATCTGGAACTCTGTATCAACTCAGATACCTCACTGTTAAACAATGAAAGGGAAGAGGGAAAACTGAAGACAAGAATAGCTGTTTTCTTTCAAAACTTTAAACAGGTAAAAAATCAATACTGCAAAGAATGCAAAGTAGGTGAAAGAATATTAATCAAGGGTAAGTTGTACTAAAGTGTTGCACAAAACATTTTTGAAAACAGTATTTTTTTTCAGCAGCCCTAACCATGGCTAACAAGACATGTTTAGACTCAGATCATTAATGTGTGTACTGCTTAATTTAGCATGCTTCGTGCAAACATGATATGCTGTGTTTTTGTATGATTGCAAAAAAGTAGGAAGCTTGCAAGCACAGACTTTTTAATGCGTTCAATTTGAGTAATCCATTTGTCTTCAGTACACTACAGAGGCTATATTTAACTTATTGTACTAATGGATTCAGCACACCACACAGATGCTTACATAAACCTAAGCCCATTTGATCTGTATAGTTTAAAATATGACCTTTCATTTTCCCTCCCTGAACTTGTTTCCAATGGGTGGCTGCATTTATGTGTTGCTAACAGTGTTAGAGTTTGAAATAAACATTCCTTGAAATGGACTGCCGCAGCTCTTAATCTGCTGCCCTGATTCTGGTTCTTATTCTTTGTTCTTCTATTAAATGATAAGTATTAATGTGTTTTTATGTACATTATGCTGAAAGACTTTTAAAAATGGAAGGAAATCCTGTTATGGAAGTTATCTGTGTGACTCTAAGACATCATAAAACCCACAACCGTAAGGCCCACAGACAGGTACCACCTGAGTACATTTATGTCTGATAAAGTTGCTAGAGATAAGGTATAATGAGCAACATGAAGGACCGTGCAATATATGGGGCAGGACTTTGCAAGGCATTATTATAGTAAGATACTACTCTAATTCACTGATAATACATATCATCTGTAAAAGGAGCGTCTTTTCCCTAGAATTACTGAGTCACCTTAATACTTAAAGAAATGATGGATGATGTGATTTTTATTTCCACAGCTGCGTTTTACACATGTAAGTAAAAATGGTACAGCAAATGTGACTTTTTTTACATTAGTTCAACCACAGTGGCCATTATGACTTTATGATGTCTAATTTGCACTTGAGGAGATAAAGTTTCTTAAGATCTAGACTTAATAGTAGCACACTGGAGCACACACTGTGCTCTGTGCTTACTCCTCTGAATCCAGCTCTGACTGGTAGAAAGTAGAACCTTTATTTTTTCAAAGTATGTTTTATTCTCCCTTTTGTAATCACAACTCTGGGGACATTGCGCACACACACACACACACACACACAAATTCCAATGGACTTTCCTCACTGGGGCGGTTGTTGGTTTCAACAGTTGTCTGGCACACACATCTGTACTCCCTCCCCTTTACACACACTGATTCTGCCGGACCCGCCTCAGGGCTCAGACTATAAAAAGGACTGAGCTGGATACAGTTGCGCACTCCAGGAGACTCCTGTTCAGAGCAACTCCATAACGGTTTCCTCCAGTCTTCTTTGCCACTCCTTCTGCAGCCATCCGTCTGTAAGCATGTCTTTAATCAGCCAACGCACGTATTCCAGCGGCCCTGTGGTCTCCCAGCGACGTGTAGGCTCACTGTCCTCAGCCCCCAAGGCCTACAGTGTCTATGGAGGTGGACCTGGAGGCAGCACCCGCATCTCCTCATCTGTCTCGAGGTCAGTCTCTTCTGGCTATGGAGGTGGACTGGGTGCTGGAGTAGGCGGTGGATGGGGCGCTGGAGTAGGCGGTGGATGGGGCGCTGGAGTAGGCGGTGGATGGGGCACTGGAGCTGGTGGAGGTGGCTTCAACCTGTCCGCTGCTCTGGACAGTGATACTCTCCACCTGAATGAGAAGGCCACCATGCAGAACCTGAACGACCGTCTGGCCTCCTACCTAGAGAAAGTGCGCTCACTAGAGGCTGCCAATACCAAACTAGAGCTTCAGATCCGTGAGTACTATGAGAAGAAAGGACCAGCTGCCCAGAGAGACTACAGCAGCTACTGGGCTACAATCAATGACTTGAAGGATAAGGTAAGAAACAGTCAATGTGGGAAAATCAGCATTTTAAATCAGCATTTGCAGAGCATCCGGAACATAACCAACCCTGAACTTTAACATTGTAATATGTTTATGGTACATGGATATTTTGTCTTTTGCACACTGCGTATTGTTCAATCATTAATATTCCATGTCTGTCTCTGTCATAGATCAAGAATGCCACCATCAACAATGCCAACATCCTTCTGCAGATTGACAATTCAAAGTTGGCTGCTGATGACTTCAGAATAAAGTAAGTGCTCCCAAGTTATTTTGCTTCTGCCATTAGAAAAGTTGCATGTAGATGCAGAGCAGAACATTTGTCCTGTATGACAGATAATGATATCTGTCTTCTCCATTAAACAGGTATGAGCATGAGCTGATGATGCGACAGTCTGTGGAGGCAGACATTGCCAACCTGAGACGCCTTCTTGACCAAACCACACTGACCAAGGCTGACCTGGAGATGCAGATTGAAGGTTTGCAGGATGAACTGGCCTATCTAAAAAAGAACCATCAGGAGGTTGGTAACATTATTTTTAGCATGACCTATCATGCAGTGAAATTAGGCTACTTTTTCTTGCTACTTTGAGCCAAAAAGCAATAGCTCCAAAATCAGTTTAGTGAGAAGAGATTTATAGTACACATGAACTGCTTAACTTGGCAAGTATGCTGATTCCGCTTAAGACAGATGCTCTTGTAGACTAGTCCAAGTACAGAAACTTCTGCCAAGAATCTGGGTGGTATGCAGATGGAAAATGCCATTCTAAAAATTCTCCATATTTGGTTAAAGATAAAAAAATGTATTAGACCAAGAGTTTTGGTCATTTGGGTCTCTACCTTCTGTAAACTTTTATAATCCTTTGGATATAGGAACTGGCAGCTCTGAGGTCTCAGCTGACTGGCACAGTGAACGTGGAGGTTGACGCCGCTCCTCAGCAGGACCTGAATAAGGTTCTGACCGAAATCCGTGCCCAGTATGAGGCCATTACAGACAAGCACCGCAGAGACCAAGAGGCGTGGTTCAATGACAAGGTGAGACTACTGACTGTTGCCACTAAAGCATTTTTGCAATGATTATTATAACCGCATCATCTTGATCATAGAACGTTGCCGTTCTTTTATATGCGTATATCTCTCTTACAGTCAGCAACATTGACTAAGGAGGTGGCCATCAGCACAGAGACCATTCAGACGTCCAAGACAGAGATCACAGACCTAAGACGAACTTTGCAAGGCCTGGAGATTGAACTGCAGTCCCAGCTGAGCATGGTGAGAAATTAATATTGAATGAAGGCGGCAGGAAAAGGTGGTAAAGATAAGAGAGAAGATGAGTTATATACCCCAAGGGAATATTTAAGCAAAATAAAACTGTTACATAAGAGGTCAAAGGAGGACAAGAAAGCAGAGAAAATAAAGAAGGTTGATTAGAACCAGACAGAAGGGTGGGGGAGGTGAGATAACACCAAGACTTACACCAAGTCTCTGTTTTATAAAGTTTTCCACATCCAAAAGAAACAGACAGAGCCAGCTATAAAGGAATGTGGATAAGACATTGTGAGAGGAAAGTAGGCTAAATGTCTAAAGGCCTGACACATGAGTGTGTATTTGCACCACCTTGGTGGAATATATAGCAACTGACTGTCTGTGTAACTTTGCCAAAGAGTTCATGGAGATTTTTGAAACAGTCTCTCGTATATATGCTAATACCTGACTTCTGAAAATTAACAGAATGAAATGTATCAGTCTTAGTACAACAAATATAATAAGCTATCCTGTAGTATGTAGGAACAGGGGATTATATTTGAGTCACTTTACACTGAACTGGAGACTCTTGCTCATGAAAAGTGTTAATAGTGCAAAGCACCCAATGATTATCTACTTTTCAGTGTCAGACTGGTATCACAGAAACCACACAAAAAGCTGCACCTAATGTGCAAATTTCCCCACCTGTGGGACTAATAAAAGGTCATCTTATCTTATCTAAGGCACCTGTCCTGACCACCTCTCCATCTTTTATGTTGAAACAGAAAGCAGCACTGGAGAACACGCTAGCAGAGACGGAGGCACGCTTCAGTGCTATGCTGGCAGGGTACCAGAACCAGATTAACATGCTGGAATCAGAGCTGGCCCAGGTGCGGGCCAGCATCGAGCAGCAGGGTCGGGACTATGCCATGCTGCTGGATATCAAGAGTCGCCTGGAACAGGAGATCGCCACCTACAGGAGCCTCCTGGAAAAGGAGGAGTCCAGGTAATGCCATTTACGTGTAAGCAACTAGCATTCTTTGATGAAAAACAGAAAAACAGTTTTGTTATATATTTGGAAATGACCTATTTGCCTTCTCTTCTCTCCTCCTTAGAACACCTGGACAAGGTAATCATCCATTTTGTTAATTATGGCTATGATTATAATTACTATGGTTATTGAGAAAATCATGACCAAATATATACTAATTTGTTTATTCTTTCACAGGTGGAAGCACCACTATCACCACCACCACAGTGCGCTCAAGCAGCTAGGCAGAGCAAACTACTTTCTGAGACACACACAGAAACACCTGGTTCCCTGGTGAAAGTTTTGGAGTAAATAATTATTAGGCATGGTTACAAAACCCAGGAAATAACAATAACTACCCAAAGTTGATATTAGATTAAATGCATCTCCTTTTGTGTGAAGACTGTCTCTGAAAATAAAGTTGCTGACAAAAATACAACTCTTCTGAACTGGCTTTCTTATGTCACTAAGTTTCACAATTTACATGAATATGATCATGACACTCATGCATACACACATAATAACTCAGAAACTCAAAAACTGACAAAACTGACCTCCTTTGACAAATAAGGGTTAGGGTTAGACCTAAATAAGAGAACTGTATGTTGACACCTCTGGCACTAGAAAAGAAAAACTGTTCTGGTATGCAGGCATTTTGTTAGTCAAGATTTCTGCTTCTTTACTCAAATTACAACACACCCAAGTTGGCCATTACACCACACTTCTACAGAACCCTCTTTACTCCCACAGCATGTTGCCAGGAAACTGGCTCATCACAAAAAACATGGAGTGGGAAAGCAAAGATTGGGCTGTAAAACAAGTGGGGAGATTGTTGACCGTCAGTTTATCAGCAATGCTCTTTGCACTCCATAAAGAGTTATGATTGAGAAAAATGGAAAAAGGAAGTGTGTCTCAGTATGTCAGAATGTGTGTGAGAGAGAGATAGAGACAGACAGGAACAACATGGGTTTTAGACTCATTTTACACATTCAAAAGGTTGGAATTACTGCTCATAAAAATTAACATTTTCAGCAACAGGAAGAGCACATAAAAGCACAAAATGATTATGAAAAAACAAAAGTAAAACAAAATAAAAAAACAGATGTCTCCAAAATTGTTACTACATTATGGAGCATTTCTGTTGGTCTGTTCTTATGAACGTTTCACAAACTTATATGGTTGCAAAAACATTAGTAGAAAGCTATAAAATACATGAATCAATGAGAACATTAAAACATTTAAAATGAGTCCGGAATAAGAACTGTAGATGGTTCAAGAATGAATGGCTCAATGCTGAATAAAAATGCCAGGTCTGTACTGATTTAAAGTTTTTCCAAAATTTGGAAGAACTTTTTAGACACGTTTTGTTGTTGTTTTTTTAACATGAACAGTATGCATGTTAAATTACTTGAAAACAAAATAACATCCACATTCTCAGTTTATTTAAAAGAAAGATCATTACCTGTATAATACACCTTTTCTGTAGTCTCTATTAAACTGCATTGCATTGAGATTAAACTCAGTCCTCTAACAGCAGCTTTGTGTGTTATACTTGCAGTTCATTTTAAACTTTGACTGGACAACCTTGAGTGACTTGCAAGTTTAAGCCGCATTCTCTTTAACTACTAAATTAATACAGCTAATTATTAACTTTATAAGACTCAGTCAGTGACTGTGGCATGGCTAGCCTAGGTGTGGCTGTACTGTTTACTCAAGGGCAGGAGCTGGAACTGGAAGTGTGTTTCGCAGTCAGAGGCCTTTCCTTAAGATTCAGTATTTATTCAACCTGTATGGAGTCAAGAAAAGTCATAAATCAGTAACTGCTATTGGTTCAGAGGGAGCTCAAACACAATCTTAAAAGAGGGCATATGTCAAATCTATTGCTGTAATCAAACCAGTGCCAAGTAAAGTGCGGAACAATTTCACCATGCAGAGAATACGAGAAATGCCAAAAAAATATGCTAAAAGTCTTACAAGTTCATTATGCAGTTATTGCAAGACTTGAAATATCTGGTAGACATTTAAATGTGGAAACTATTCTTAGAGTGTGTAAAGCAGTAAATATGTTCTATGTCTAAAGGGTGGGTCTATTAGTCATCTCAATAGGCACTTTTGCATAGTGGTGCTAATCTTCAACTTTGGAACAATTGCTGGAACAGCTGGCAAACTCTCAAGGGCACTTCGTTCCAACAACAGTTAAGAGTTTGCATTTGAAGCACAGTACAACTCGCTCATCAAGCTGTATTTAAGAGCAGATGTAAGTAGCCTACACCCATACTAAAGTAAAGAATAGTAACATCACTGAAATTATGAAGCTGAATTAAAACCAGGTTACTAAAAGAACAAAAAAAAATTGTGGAAATGCAAATCTTCATTCCGATTCATCCCAAAGGTGTTGGATGGGGTTGAGGCCAGGGCACTGTGCGGGTCAGTCAAGTTCTCCCACACCAAACTCATCCAACCATGTCTTTATAGACCTTGCCTTGTGTACTGGGGTACAATCATGTTGGACTAGAAAAAGATTCTTCCCCAAACAGTGTCCTCAAAGCTGGAAGTATGGTGTTGTCCAAAATGACTTGGAAGTAACACTGGAAGTAAGGGGTCTAGCCGAAGCCCTGAAAAACAGGCGTTTCCCCATGCTTTTGTCCATATAATGTAAATGCTAGCCCCTCTAACAGCGACTCCCTCTGGCTGAGAGGTAAACTGCTGTAATTTAACGTGTAGTTTGTGTTGTTGTCCACGGTGGGGCAGTGTAGTACAGACCGTATTTATCTCTATACAGTGACGGGGTTGGAAGAAAACAGAGCTTTTTTGTTTTTAAAGCATTTCTTAAGGCATGAAAATCACACGGACTGATATTCACATAACTGCTATCAGAAAATAGCAACAGAAACGTTTATTTGACCTAATTATGTGTAAACTATATGAGACTGTTAAGGATTGCCATATCAAAGGTCCATGAGATAATATAATGTAAATTTTTAAAGTGAATGTCACTGATTTTCTGGGTGGAAGAAGAGTTAAAGTTAGACCAGTGTGAGTGTAAAAGACTGAGTCCCGCTGTATTACTCAGGCTGCACTACAGTGTCTATTCACAGGCGCGATCCCACTACTGATCGGCACGGGGGCTTTGACCTGCTCCGTTTC
>JBBPCY010000037.1:15936809-15949858 GCA_037974405.1 Brachyalestes nurse
CCCCTGAGCTCAAACGGTCCGCCAGCCTCAGCCTCCCAGTAGCTTGGATTACAGGCGCGCGCCACCACGCCCGGCGAGAGCAGAGTGGATCTGAGAGCTTATAACCAGCAGACTGAGACACCCACTGCCCCTCCTGGACACAGAAGGAACTGCAGAAGTTTTCGATAATAAAATGCGAACATTCATTGAGGGACCGCTTTGTCTCTTTTTCAGACTCTTCACGTATTTCTCTTCCTTACCTCGATATTTCTCTTGTGTGCAATATTTCTAATGCAAAATGTGCAGTTTTTTCGGATGAAATATTACTGTGTGCGATGTGCAATTTTTCTGGTGCATAATTACTGTTTTTATCAATGTCTGCTGCTACCAAGCAACATATTCTAAATTGTATATAATAATTAATTATGCTATTTTTAATTATGCTATACTATTGTGTTGTATGGTTTTTATACTATTTGTTATGCTGCTCTTACTTTTGTACTGTCCATTTGTGCCCATTCATTCTGTAGAACATTTGAGGTCAAGGGACTGATGTTGGACGAGAAGGTCTGTCTCGCAATCTCGGTCCCAGTTCATCCCAAAGGTGTTGGTTTGGGTTGAGGCCAGGGGTCTGTGCGGGCCAGTCATGGTCTTCGGCACCTAACTCACCCATCCATGTCTTCATGGAGCTTGTTTCATGTATTCTTTATGACCCAATCCCTGAAAAACAGGTCTGTCCCAATAGTTTTGTCCATATAGTGTACCTGCTCCTCTCTGCCTGTGTGAAAACACAAGAGTGTTCTATGCCTTGAAACTTAATCTTAACGCAGCGTTAGGCACCATAAGTAGGTATCAGAAAAGGGCCACACTATGTTAACTGCAAGAAAAAGAAGATACAAGTGTGCCCCAAATACTTTTGTCCATACAGTGCTAAGTAAACCAGAGTCACTCATTGTGCCGTTGTGGGCCGGCTGCAGTGTGTGTGTACTGCTGGAGGATTGTCTCTCTGATTCCAGCAGGTGGCGCCACACGACTCGGGTTTTGCAAACATGAGAAAGAGACCGTGAACTTCACGCCAGCTCCTGCTATTTTTCGCAGCGTGTTGAACAAAGTCGGTTACTTTTCACTATGCGTCGGTAAGTAAATATTGCAGGACAACAACATATTATGGAACGCATATCTCATAACCAGTAGTAATATTATATCGTAACCGTAACACTTCACTAGCCTGTTCTCAGGCCAGTTTTGGACAGGTCTAGGCTAGTTAGCTAACCCAGCTAATTATAGCTCTATTTCGTGTAACCTGCAGTAACGTTACTGCCTTACATGGTGATATTTCTAAAAACTGTGTGTTTTGTAGGCTATGGGGAGTTACTTGAAGAAACTAATGAATAGGTTGTTGTTTGTTTTCAGCGAGGTTTAGAAGCACACTTTACATTTGTCAACTTTTCAGTTTCTTAGGTGATCTTTAAACGTCTGTAGACATTCCTAAACTCCTTCTTTGCTAAGATATTTTAGTGTCATCAATGATAAACCCAGCAGCTAAACTACACGGCAAGATCTCATGCACGGTTCAGTTACAGTCCATTTTCTGGGAAAGCTGTTCGTATCAAAATTGTATTGGTTTTGGAGGAAATTGCTTATGTTACTGCATAGTTTGAAGATTAGAAACACAAAGACAAGAATAAACTCAAAACAAAACTCTCCAGGAAATACTCTGTAATAAATATACTATGCCACATAATGTTGTGGTCATTAAGAGAGGATGTTACCAAGTCAGTAACAGGATTTTGGTTATGTCACCCAGTGAATATTAAAGGTTATAGATAAGACAAGTTAACCCTTTATTAGTCCCACAGGTGGGAAATTTGCATTGTAACGGCAGCAAGTGAACAGTACAAAAGAAGAAAGAGCAGCAGTATAGCATAAGAGTAATGGTTGTGCTGTTTGCTAAAACACACTTTCTCTAATAATTCTCCTATCACAGGCAGATCACAGATGCATTTGGTCGGTGACAGCAATGATGCCGTGCTTTGGTGTCCTTTTATTGCTCGTCCTCCTCTCCCAGGTCAGAGGGCTCTTCCAGGCTTCTGAAGAGGTCTCTGTGCCTGAAGAGTGGGTCCTGCTGCACGTTGTCCAAGGCCACATCGGGGCAGGAAACTACAGCTACCTGCGTCTCAATCATGATGGACGCATCATCCTGCACATGCAAAGCCTTAAAGGCGACGCTGACCTCTATGTGTCTGATAAGACACTCCGACCAGACTTTGACACCTACAAGCTTCAGTCAGCCACCTGTGGCTACGATGTGGTAGTGGTTCCAGGGGACTTTTTGAGACCTGTGGGCATTGGGATCTATGGACACCCCTCTCACATAGAGAGTGAGTTTGAGATGAAGGTTTATTACGATCAGGCAGCTTTAACAGACGATCCGTTTCAAAAGGATTCTTATTCTTCAGAGGCGAGTCACGGACAGCCCAAGTACCCACAGCAAGACAGTGAAAATGAGACGGAGGAGGAGGAGTCCATCCTCTGGACAATTCTTATTGGGATTCTTAAGATAATACTTGAAATTTTGTTTTGATAATGTTGTGCTCATTGCCATTGTAAAAAAATGCCATTAGTATTTGCTTTTTGGGAAAGAGCGTGGCCAAAATAATGAAACTAAAAACAGTGGACAAAAGGTGTTTGTTCAGATTTAGGATTGATTTTTTTATATAAGCCTAGATTTGATTAAATGTGCTAGCACATCACAGATAACTCAGACATAATCTGTTCTCGCTGCTCATGGTTTCTGTATCACATGCAAATTGAAATTCTGCTGTCAAGGTAAATTATTGCATAATTAATGACCCAGTTCATGTTCCAAACAATACTTTTTTCTGTTTTAATGATGATTCATTTCCAGCCATGTTATATATTGTTCTTGTTTCATTTGCTAATTTATGTTGTGACTCATTTTGGGTCTGTTTGAATTCTGAGCACTATGCAATCATAGAAATCACTTTTTAAGAAGAGTTACACAATTGTGCCTTTTCTTAGAGACCTTTCATTGAGAAATAGAAGGGCATAATCTCATGCAGCTGTAATGTTTGTAACATTTCCAAATAAAGGAAATCACTTGTGCAAATTGTTCAACAACTTCTTACTATGAAGGTTACTTTTGCAGTAAAGCCTTGCCTGTATCTCAACTAATGACTCATGTAACATTAAATATAAGACCTTGTTAATTTTAGAGACAACATGGCAAATAATTTTTTTGATCTGGACTGCCAGAAAATGTTCATCTTGTTTTAACTGGTCAACTGAATGAAATTGTGTTCTGTTAACTTTAGTCACCTGCTCACTATTTTACTAAAGTCACATATATTTACAGTGTATAAAGATCTGTTCCAGTTCATCTCAAAAGTGTTGGATGGGGTTTAGGTCAGGGCTCTGTGCGGACCAGTCAAGTTCTTCCACACTGAACTCATCCAACCATGTCTTTATGGAGCTTGCTTTATGCACTGGGGCACAGTTGTGCTGGAATGGAAAAGGATCTTCCCCAACTAACCATAAAAAGTTGGAAGCATGGTGTTGTGTCAAATGTCTTGGTATGCTGAAGCATTAAGATTAAGCCCTTTACTGGAAGTAAGGGCCCTAGCTTAAACCCTGAAAAACAGGTGTGTCCCAATACTTTTGTCCATATAACGTGTTGCATTTAGGATTCAGCCACATGTTAACTTTTTGAGTGAAACCAAAAGTCCACAGCTTATATAGGGTAAGTTACTGACTGCCTGTATCCAGTACAGTTTAGTAATTCATCCCCCTTAAAAACACCTGACGTGTTCATTACTAGGCTGGTGGGTGTGTTTGAGTTGGAACACTTCTAGATCTAGAGCTGTGAGTCGTGTTGCGTATAATACAGTTGCCCACGTGTGGCCTTACGTCAAATGTGGCGGACGGAGTCTTGCCTCGGTTCGACCTTTTCCTCGGATGCTCGTCAGTAAAATGCCTGGTGTGTTGAGTTATACTTGAATGTTTTTTTAATGGCAAACATGCTTCGAGTCACGTTATCAAGATGTCCCGGGGGCATCGCTAAACGAGTAAGTAAGCACAAAACAACGGCTGATTTTTACCTCCTCAGCGTCCTTTTCTCGCAAGGAGCCTGCTTACGTTAGCTAATGTTGCTAATCACTAGCTCTGTCGCCACATTAATGTTTGTTCTGTTGTTCCCAGCTCTTCTCATCTCTCTCTGGAGAAAGCACCTTGCCATCGAATTTAATTATTCCACCAAATGTAATAGGAGTCCCGAGAGAAAGTAAGTTCAGTACCTTTTCCACTACATATTTGCAGTACACGCTTTTACTGCGATGTAAGTTATGTGGACAAAACCAAAAGTATTAGGAATTCAATTGGCCCCTTACTTCCAGTGAAGGGCTGTCTTAATCTTTCAGCATACTAAGACCTTGTTGACAGAATGAATGGACACACATTCCTACAGATACACTCCACAATATTGTAGAAAGACTTCCAAGATGAGTGGAAGCTGTTACAGTTGTAAAGGGGGACCAATTCCATAGTAAAGCCTATGTATTTGAATGCAGTGTCATGAAAGTCCCTGTTGAAGTAATGGTAAGTCCCTAAACTTTTGGCCTTCTAGTTGTAAAGAAGCACTTTGTTGAAGAGAGCATTCAGTACTTTTCACGAGTTTTATTGCACTTCAGGAATGGAACAGGTTAAATGAAAATATGGTTAATACTATGTGTTGATACTAGTGCGTCTTGCTCACACAGTGGTGCTTGAAAGGTTTTGAACCGTTTACAGTGTTCTCTATTTTTGCAGAAATTACCTGATCTGATCAACATTGAATAAAAATATAAATGATCTGCTAAAAAGAATATTTTCATGTCTTATTATATTATGAGAAACCAGTGAAGTGAGACAGAACTATTATACATTTATTTATTGAGAGAAACTTTGACTTGTGCTTTCCAAGACAACTCTATTCTTGTCCATTTATTGGTTGAAAGACTTATGTTCTTTGTTTTGCTGCATGACCCAGTTTGTCTTGATTCCAGCTACAAATTAATTGCTAATCCTAGAGGTTCCTATGCTTTTGCCATTCAGTAATATGTAATGTTGGATTGTTTTCCTCAATAAATTTCTCATTTAATGGGTTTCTATTTACTTGTGAGTAAAAATGTAAATCTTGAATAGATGTATGTTTTGTCCATATTTGCAAATATTTTTTATAACATTTTAAAAGGGTCACAAATGCATTAGCAGCACTGTAGCCTGAATCTGTGTAACATTGTCTTTCAGAGAGAGCCTGTCCATCTGCCTCTGATCTGCCAGTACTGCACAGATGTGAGGCTGATATTCCAGCTCATCTTTCACCCATTAAGACATGGCTTCAGTCTTTAGAAAGTCAAGACAGAGAACCATTAGGCGTTGTTGACCTGCACCCTGATGTCTTTTCAGTGCCTGTCAGGTAAGGCGCCGCCGTTATGCCTGCACTGATTTGTGAACTGATCTATCATCATCCTCCAAACTGTAAAACTGCAATGGGGACGATTAATTTTTTTCTCCCCATTTTCCCCGTTTCAACCAGGTTGGACATACTACATGCTGTGGAGGTCTGGCAAAGAAATTTCAAGAGAATTGTAAGTAGCCTTGTAGGTCATTGCACACACGTTTAGAAAGATTACTTGCAATACTGTCTCAAGCATATTTGCAGAGAATGTACAAGAAGAAAGCTAAAACATTCATATTGGCAAGCAGACTGATTCCAGTCATAACTAGTATTCATGAAAATACAGAGCCATGCCAAAGTGAAGAGCAGGGCAGAGGTTAGTGGAGGAGGTAGGAAGCCTTGGAAACAGAAGGGCAGCGGACGTGCTCGTCATGGAAGCATTCGCTCACCAATTTGGAGAGGAGGTGAGAATATACTGTAAAAAAAGTGGTTCTAGTAATATGGTCCAAGAACTCCAGAAATAATTTTTTCCTTATCATTTTAGGTGGGGTTGCACATGGCCCAAGAGGGCCAACCAGCTATTATTACATGCTTCCTATGAAGGTGCGTGTACAAGGACTCAAAGTCGCACTGACCTCCAAACTGGCTCAGGTAAGTTTAGACTGTCTGTTTATGTGAAGGTTCAGAATCCTACTCAGTTAATTTCTTGCCAGGAACTGTCATATATTCCCCCCCCTAAAAACCCGTCGAACACAAGTCAAAAGTGTTTAGTACAGTTCCAGGGGATAGTGTATGCTAAAGAATGTAATTAAATATTCAATTTGTATACATTTTATAGTACACTGTTTATCCTTGGATTATGTTCATACTATTCAATCTTTCTCCCAGGATTATCTTCATATTGTTGACTCTTTGGAGATTCCAACTCCAGACCCCCTCTATCTACAGGATCTAGTCAAACACAGAGAATGGGGGGGTTCAGTCTTGATTGTGGATGTGTGAGTATATTAGTAGTTTCATACTTGGGGAAGAATCTGGGCTGTTCCCTTTTGACTCTCTAAATGCCACCCCTTCCCTTTCAGAGGAGAGGAGTTTCCACAGAACATTCTTCAGGCCACAAAAGACTTGAAGACAATAAATATCATTCCAGCAATTGGTAAGTTAATTGCTGTAATTTGCTATATCTGGTCTTAAAGTCCAGTAATGAGCATTTTTTTTCCCACTAAAATTTCCATTTCACCTACAGGGCTGAATGTTCACAGCATGCTGAAGCACGAAAGTCTGGTCCTCACTTTGGAAGCTGTGAAGTTTCTAGAAAAGAAGTTGCTGTGGCACGACTCTCGATTCACACCGCTGTACCCTTTCAAACTCCCCTATAATGACCTACCATGAACTCTCACTGTATTAAAAACATTTATTTCATAATCAGTGATCTGCTATTCATTTAAAAACAGTCCACCAGACAAAGATACATTAATGAATAAAAATAGTTACAACCACACCATAAGCATTCCCATTAACAGTCACATCAAGGGTAGGTGATTTTTGTTGGAATAATGCCATTTGCCAAGTCATGGCGTATCTCCCATCTTAAGGCAGACCGTTTTTTTTCTGTAGGCACCACATAGGTGTTGGGCACATATATTCTCTGAGGCTTCTGCTGCAAGAAGAATAATGATTTGAATGTCAGTGTCATAAATCCACATACAGTGCAGTTAATGAGGAAAAATATTCCCAGAAGTATGTGATTACTTACTGGTGGAGGCTGATATGCAAGTTGTTCCTGTAGACAGAAAACCTGGTGTTAGGCATGTGATACTATACATATAGATGAACAGCACAAGCATATAATTTAAAGAGAGGTGACTAGCTTTTTTAGCGTTACACCTAAAATGTGAAAATTTTACCCTGATGGCCCAGTGTAGCTCTTTCCTGCTTTTTTCTCCAGGGGGTTTAAACATCTCCCAGCTTTGCTTGTACTGGAAATACCTGTCAGGAAAGAAAAGGAAACCATTTTTGTACCAAACCAAATGGAAGGAAACCAAATATAGTTAAAATGCGTTGTTTGTAAAATAAAAAAAGGAAATTTTACACTTAAATATTTAGAAATAGTCTCCTTATGTACAAGTATGTATATCAGAAAACCAAAAGGTGCATACAGAGGTTGCTTCTCCAACATCTTACTTTGCAACAGGATCCGTTTTTTTCAAGTTTCTTGTATGTGGATGGTCCATGACTGGACGGATAACTGAAGACAGAATTGTGGGATATCAGTGTTACTAACAAGTGAGTAGCAGCATAAAGTATTGAAATATGTTACCTCACAATCACAATGTAGTCACTTATGAATTCTAAAGTGCTAGTCCATTTTGCTGGGAAATGCATTCCTCAAAACACCAGTGCCCACATTAAATAAATTATGCAAGAACAACCCTATTTCTCAAAAAATTACAGCATCTTACAAGATTTGGGTCGAGGTCGGATGTCACTCTCACTGCGGGATCTTGTCTAAATTATGAAAGATAGATAAAATCAGTGAACATACACCACTAACCGAAGTTTAACAACAGTCAAATAAAACCTCAGGTTTTATCAAATTATTTAGCACAGTAAATTTTTTGGAATCTAACACCACAGACATACAGTAGCTAAATGATCATCAGTTAATAACTGACGACAGTACTGACCATGCCTTTGATGTAAGCCTGGAAGGCACTGGGGAGCTCTTCTGTTGCTGAGCTGTGCCGGTCGCTGTAGCTTCCAGTGTCCTCAGTCTCGGAGTCCAGTTCACATGTCCTATGAGGAGCAGATACTCGAAGATGGTCTAAACGCTCTTCCAGCTCGCTCATTTGCTCTACCAAACACAAAAAATTACAACAGGTGTATAGATAAGAACATAGGAGCATATATACATAAGAGCACATAGTTCCTGAACAATTAATTGCAGAATCCATCAGTTAAATTAAATCAACTCAGTCCTTGAAGATTTTTGTTATGACTTTTTTTTTTTTAAAGTCAGTTGGGAAATGGACTGGGATTGACAATAGATTAGGGATAAAACAGGCCTATCATGATCTCTTCATGCCATATCAATAATGCTCAATCCATAGAAAGTTCACAATGCACTCATTAAAAAGTTGATGACCAGTTCTCAACAAGGTCAGAAAACAAACGTCTTCAGTGCCAAGGATGAACTACTGATTACCCACCACATTTCAAAAATGATGACTTTGCTTTCTTCATCTTCCTCATCTCCTGTCTCAAAAGTCCATATTCATTTCTGTGCGCAACGGTCACACTTTTACTGAATTTTTGGTTAAAGGGTTGGTGATAATCCTCATATATTGCGTCTGCTCCACAGCTGTCACTGCCACTGGCCACGCTGTGGTTGACTTCTCTTAAAATGTGTGAATGAACGCCACTGATCTGTTCTCTAGCTGGAAAACCAACACTTTCTGCAGCAAAATAAAGTGCCTGGTCCTTGCATACACTGGGAGATTCATGTGTTTTCTCATTAGTTATTTCTCGAGTGCTGCCAACCTTGTGTTGTTCAGCTACACGTTCATTGGCATCACACTGATTAAAAGGACAGCAGTCACTTCCCCATAAGGATAGTGAAGAAATCGGTCGCTCAGATGACTGCAAAAAAACACTGTGCTGATACATAGATTGACTATTGTTGTCCTCACAATAAACAGCACTAGGATATTCAGCATCCTCCTCTAGCTCTGCCAGAGAATAGTCATCCTTGTAGTCCATGCCTTCCATGTCATCTTTTGGTGACTCTGGCCTGTAGGTTCCATAGCCAGAGGTTAAGACACTTAAGGTAGGGCTACCCACACTACCATGGTAGTCCTCAAATGATTCCTTTTCACCACACATGCCATCCTCTTCCTTTCTTGGTTCATTTTCATCCTGATCAACACTATACTCGCATATTTGCTCAGGAGCAGAAAAGCTATTCTTCTTTTCTCCTTGTTTCATGTCAGACCTGTCAGTGGCATCTTTATTCACACCTTTATCTTTCTGATCGATGGAGTACACATGTTGTTCAGTCATGCCAGAAGCTGTGTTGTTTCGGTCTTGCTCTTCATTGCAATATATCTTGCTTTGTTCCTCATATTGATTATCCACCAGCCTTTTCTGCTCAGTGCTGCTGTAAATATGATAGTCATTCAGAAAGTGTATTCCTTTCTCAAATTCAGGGCCATTTAGTTTCTTGTCAGACTTCCTTTCCAATCCTTCACTCATGCTATCCTCTTCTAGCACATGTTTTTCTACACAATCTTGATTCACCAAAAACTGATTCCCTTCATCCTCACTCTTCGGTTCATTCATTTCCAGTATCTTACAGGTAATCCCATCATTGTCGGCTTTGCTGTCAAAATATTCCATTTCCTTGTCACTCTCCAGAAAATCACTGTCAGACTCTATGCTCTCCTTACTAACAAAGTACTCCTTCTGTTTATCCTTGTGCTTATCACTTCCTAAACTTTTCTCATTTCCTTTATCTTCATATTTGTTTGTATCACTTTCTTCCTCATCTTTCTTTTCCTCACCTGACACATCTTCTCTTTCAGTCTCCTCAACTTCAGCACATAATTGACTTGTTTGTTCTTCATTCAAAACTATTTCCTTATCCATCACAATCTCCATGTCAGATTCTATCTCTTCTTTCTCCCTACTGTATTGTTCAAGTTTATTCTCTGTTCCCTGTACCTTAACCAAGCATTTATCTCCCTCTTCTTCACTCTCCCATCCATCTTCATACTCTGATGATTCAATCTCATCTTCACTGCCTTCTTTAACACTATCTTCACTCTCCTCTTCTTCACTACATGAGTCAAGACTTCCAGACTGGGACTCACTACTTATATCTGTACCGTTTTCCATAACAAAATCTCTTTCCTCTTCATTCTCCTCACTGACATTTTCTGAGTTTATTCCAGTGCTACCATTCTCACTGTCTCCACACAAGAAACAATCATTCTCACTCTCTTGTGGTCTTTTTTCTGTCCCATCATCCTTACTATGCTCTTTCACATAGCACTGCTTATCTTCTTTTTTGCTATTTTCGGACTCTCCCAGCTTTCCTCCACTCCCACCATTCACGGTATCCACTTTCAAATACCACTCCTTCCCATCCTTGGTGTCCTGTTTGCCGACTGCAGACTCGTTCTCAATCCTCTCATCCCTGCTGCCGTCTTTTACAAAACATTCTCTCCGTTCTTCCTCACTTTCCTGATCAGTCCAGAAAGAAGACAAAGATTCTTTGTCCTCCTCGCTTGCATTCTCCCAGTGGCTGTCGTATGCCTTATACATGTTGAAGTATGACTGGTTTCCTCTTTGATCGAGTCCACAGGAATAATTATTCTTTACATCAAGCCTCAGCAGATGGCTAAGATAGAGGTGGAGTTACTGTAAGAAGATTATCACTGATACCAAAACACTGCTGACAAGGCTTAGGGTGCCACATCGTGGGAAGACACGTTCATGACATGCATAATCATCTACAGTAGGACTAGATCAGTTCTGATCCCGGAGGACCAGTGTTAAAACACGATTTGTGATTTCTCTCCACAAGAACATCTGCTTCTACTCCTCTGTTCGCTGTCCAGTTTAATGTGTGTGTCCATAAACTGCGCTGGACACTGACATTCCAATATCAGAAGTGAATACTCTCTCTCTAGATACCAACACACCTACCAGATTCTTCATTGTATGTAGACTCATCACAAACTTGAGACTGGCCCCTGTGCTTCCTGATGAAATATAAAAGTATATAAATATAAAATATAAATAGAAATATTAATATATTGAAATTACTGAGCCAAATGATTCTAAATCTGAGGAAACAGTAGCCTACACTCTGAAGGTATCACACAAATAGATTAAAATGTGTCAGCCCTCCAGGATGTACAACACAAATTCCAACACTCATATCACACTTACATTTATTTTTACTTTCATATTAAAATTCAATTTACAGATCTTACCTAAGTACTTTTCTCTTGATTGCTGGCTTTGCATTATTATGACGGTCTGTATTATGGTTTACAGTTTGACTGGTGTCTGGCACTGAATAATATGTTTCACATGGCACTTCCTCGATTTCAAGCCTGTTAGGGGCTGTAGATGGTCTGATGTATCTGGGAGCCACTGAGTGGTTTATGTAAGAGTCATAGGACCTCTCATTCAAACCATAGCTGTGGCTGTCTTCATGAAAAGTTGAGGTAAAAACCTTGACAATATAAAACACAGTTGTGCTGTAAATGTACATTCAGGAAAGGACATTTTAAGTATGTGTGTACATTAAGAAAGATAAGATCGAACTGTATTTATCCTGAAGGAAATTCTTTTGTTATTCACATGCACAGAGCAACAGAAGATTAAAAAATAATAAGATACTAGAGAATATTTTTTAAAAATTGACACTTAACAACAGTGCGACAAAATTACATAACATTAACATTATTGTAGCAAGGTAACTGCAGCTCTGACATTGCTGTGTGTAAGATTTCGAGTACTGTACCAGCAGAATTACTACCAGCATTACAGTACAAATAAGATGCTGTGTGTTAGTGTAGTAGTAAGATGCTATGTTCGTACCGGTCTCTGCTGATCATCTGCACCACTGTGAGAGTAACTGTAGCTATAATTGGATCCAGCCTTGTGCACCTCAACTAAATCAACAAATTACATGATTGATATATACAATATACATACACAACACACAATTATACATTACTATTAACTAATTCACATATTACCCCACTAGTATAACAACAAATGTGGTATAAAGTCTGGTTCAGGTAATAGTAACATATTGGATTATTAGTAATACATGAACAGTAATACATTACCAATTTAACCAAGAAACCACAAACCTTTCTCTTTAGTGATCACAGGTGAAGTCTTGCTCATACTGCTTTGAGATCTGGGGGAAGTCCAGTCAGCTGAAGATTGGCTTTTTGACTTCTCATGGGAAATCAGCAAGTCAAGGTCTACAAACAATTTTAGAGGTTTTAACAGACATAATAAGAGTAGATTTAGGGAAGACAGTAGCTTTAAATTACTGGCTGAATGGCCCACCTCGTTTAAATTCATGCAGTCTTTGTTTTGTTATGTTTGTGTACCCGAGCGCAGCCAACTGCTGCTCTATTTCTTCCTCTGAAAAGTCAAGATTTTCCATCACCGTTACCTACGAAAAATTAGAAGATACCTGCAAAAAAAAAATATTTCCAAGATTAACTAAGCAGACTGCAATGATCCTGTATACCAACATCCATGATGTGTGCAATGTTGCTGGTGCATTATTACAAGCATGTGGGTGACTATAAGGGTAACTTGTTTTTCTATAACAAACTAGATAAAACGTGAATGCCCCGCAGTGGCAAAAAGCTTCGGTTTTATATTTGATGTGATTACATTAATGTTCAAGTTGAGTTGCTGTTAAAAAGCTCCTTATTTGTTTGCAAACAAAAAGTTACTGCACTTTTGTTCATATAGCAGTACTTTAAAAATAATAACAATGCGATTAATTGCAGAAGATCATGCAATTAATTTTTTTTTGGTGTCCAGCATTAAAATATATGTGCGCACACACACACACACA
>JBBPCY010000037.1:15949958-15960286 GCA_037974405.1 Brachyalestes nurse
CCTGGTTCAATCAGAATTAGTATTTAAACAGTCCTCCTCATCATGCTGTTCACATTTTGACATCATGAGACCAAGACTACACCTAACGGTTGATCAACAGTACCTCGCCATTGCGAGGCTTCAAATAGGATGTTCTCAGACGGAAGTGGCCACTGGGCTTAATGTGTTGCACAGTGTCATCAGCAGGTTGCAACGGAGATACAGAGACTGGAAGAGTCACAGAAAGGCATAGAAGTGGACGTCCGTTGGCCGCATCTCACACTGATAACCACTTCATTGTGAACACCTGCAAAGGTACCTGAGCACACCACCAAGCACTGGCGTCACTGAGGGAGCATTTACACTGAACAAGGAACCAGTGGGACTCAGCACTGCTCTCTGATGAAAGTCGATTCACGATGGCTGCCAACAATGTTGGAGACGTCAAGGAGAGTACTGTGCATCAGCCACTGTTGAGACGAGCTTTTGTATCTAGTCGATACAAACTGCCCTACACTTTGTGAATGGTACAGTGATAAGCCCATATTACCTAAATAATATAATTGATCCAGTCATTGTGCCCCTGCGTGAACAACACAGGCCTAATTTCATCTTCATGGACGACAATGCTCCGGCTCATCGAGGTCGCATCATTATGGAACGGTTGCTGGAGACTGGGGTACCTCGAATGGAGTGGCCTGCACTTTCCACAGACCTGAATCCCATAGGTTTTCTGGGTCACCGTGTAGAGACCTGTAACTCTGCACCCCAGAACCTCAATGACCTGAGGGCCGCCTTTCAAGAAGAGTGGGATGCCATGTCTCAGCAGACAATAAGTCGACTTGTGAACAGCATGAGATGTTGTTGTCAAGCTGTAATTGATGCTCAAGGGCACATGACATGTTATTGAGACACTGACATTTTTTGTTGTGCATACTCACCACTGTTGTTGGCTTTCCTTTCAATAAATTGTTTGAGATGAGGAAATCAACATTGCATGTCCAACTTTCATGATATAATATCATTGTATAATGAACTTATATATATATATATATATACACACACACACAGACACACACACAATGAGTATATACATACCTATATGCACACAGGAATGATTAGATTTATATTTTTATACAGTATATATAGTATATTATACAAAATATACAGTTTTCTATTATACTATCATGCTGTAACAATGCAATATTCCCACATTTGGATCAAAAAATGGTTATCTTATCTTATGATGAACTTCACCATGACGTCAGACAAAGCGTTTTTAGTAAGTTATTAAACAAAGGATTAAAAACAAAACATGCTAGTGGAGGTAACGTTACAGGAGATACAAACAACCTAAACATCTCAACAGGCATGTACAGTTCACCTAGCCGACATGTTAAGTACGTAAAGGTTTGCCAGTTTGCAGATGAGACGTATGATAGATTAGTTATTTGACGGAACGTTAATGAGCAGCTATAAAACACAAACGTTTCTTCTTATACTTAACTTAGTTTGAAAGGGAACAAATACTACTTCCAGTTCGTGCTAACCACCTTTGGTTCTTTACATTAAAACTACACAAGATTACAAAACGAACATATAAATAATGACATATTTACCCAAGTTGGTGAGACGTTTCCTCCTCCAGCACCAAGACAACGGCAGACGGTTAGAAATCTTTGAAAATGACGCCCTCACTGCTAACAGCCAGAGATAGAACAGCGCCCCCTTCTGTACAGGAGAACAATTAAACATCTTATTTATGTACAATTATTTAGAACTTCATGCAAATGTAAAAAAAAATGAACGTTAAATTGATTTTTTTATAATAAAGCTTACAGATGTACGCGCACCTATATTTTATTAGCTAGTGTTATTATAGTTCCTAGTTATTGTTTTTGTTAGTAGTCCATCCACAAGTAACGTTAGTAGGAGAGGACTGTGGAGCACGCCCACCTTCAACAGACCTTTTACCTCTCCACCAACCCCATTGCAGGTTGACAGAGTCATCTTGAATAAACATGAATTTTTAATATTACGCCGTCTACTGAGGTTTAAAATATATGTAATACGGTTGGCGGAGAATGTAAACGGGTGCTTAAGGTAGGCGTGGTCCACAGTCCATCCACAGGTAGTAGGAGAGGACCGTGGACCACGCCCACCTTCAGTAGCGTTTTACCTCTCCACCAACCGCATTACAGCGTCGAGAGCGTCATCATGAATAAACATAAGTTTGTAATGTTACATCGAGCATCTCAGTACACGGTGTGGCGGTACAGTTGGGGAATATTGACAGAAAAACCGGGAACCCCAGCTAACAAAGGGGGTTTTGCATTCTCCAAGACATCGGAGAGACCATGGTGTACGCCAGGACTTTCCGGGCGTCCCTGCTGGTTGTTTTCCTGCAAATAGTCCTTATCTGCTCCGCTCAGGTGAGTTACAGGCAAGGTTTCCTACTTATACACACCATAAAGCAAACTATTGTTGTTGTGAAGGATATTCAGCAAACATTTTAATCTGTACTTGCTGTGAGATCTGTTACTTGATGTGGATAATACAGAAGTGTGAATGTGAATGTGCATAAATTCACATAACTGTACCTATAGTTATATTTTTAAGTACATAATAGCATACTTGTTGGTGCTTTGCTTGATATCTGTACATAAACTGGCATATGGAAGTCATTTCTAGTAAAACAGACATGGTGTATTCATATCCTGTTAATTTTGATTCAAAAGTGAGCTTTGTAAAGCTTGATGCTTCTGTGTTGAAAGCTTGAATCACCTTCAATGACTCCTTTGTTGGGAAACTCAGCTTCCTAACCTTTTTTTTTACTACAGGTGGCTTAAATTATTTCTGTGTCCGTGTGTGTATATGTGTGTGTATGTGTTTTAGAGAGGCCCAGTTGGTCCAAGAGGGCCACCTGGCCCTCCAGGACTTGTTGGCTTTCCTGGCGTGGATGGCATTGATGTAAGCCATATTTTACTAAATATATTTTTCTTTATTATTATTACTATATTGAATGCTTGGAAAAAGAAAACTTGCAATGAGAAACTCATTTCGACTCAGTCAAGGTATTTTGGTTTATTTTATTCTAGGGAGAGAGGGGTCCAGGTCCTGGTCCAGATGGCCCTCCAGTAAGTAATCTGTCATCAAATTATATGTAAAAAATTATATGTTTGGTTTAAATTGTCTTTTAAATACCATAGTGTCTGTGACTGTATTGATTTTTCAATATTGTAGGGCCTAAATGGAGATGATGGGAAAAATGGGGCTAATGGACTGCCAGGAAATCCAGGAGCAGACGTATGTCTTATTTTTTCTTCTTTGTGTTCTTTTAACATCATGTAAGTTAAAAATAACTTTTTAAGTGAGAATGTGTTCCCAAGAAAAAAAAAAGGCAAAAAAAATGGCGTACATCAGTTTGGCCATTTAGACAGCGAGAGGAAAAAGAGGAGAGAGTGCTCCATATAGGCTTCAAGCAGACAGAGGCCTTTTTGTGTGTGTGGAGGAAGCCTAAGGTCTCGACTGGCACTGCTTCTGATGGGCTGGTGCCTCATGCTGACAAAACGGCCCCTGTATGCTGCCCACCCGAGCTGTGGCATTCAGTACTACATGAAAAGACTTGGATTTAAGTGTCAGATTTTAAGTGTCAGGACCTTCTTCCATACGCAGCTTAACAAATGGGTTATAATAGAAACAAACCTGTGTTCTCTTAATGGAACTGTAACTGCTGTTTAGTGATGAATAAAATGTGAAATATGTAGTATCACATATCTGAAGAAGTCTTCATTTTTGCTACTGCCCTGCTGGTCTGTATTGGTTCTTCAGTGACTGAATGCAGCATGTTGCTTTTCACTTCTTTATATACAAGAGTAGAAGGGGTGGAGCTTGTTACTGGAGAACCACATTATTTATTGGTGCATTAGACTTAGACTTCTCCAACAGTATTCACAGAATAGAGCATCACCTTTCTATGAATATTTACTTAAAACACTATCAAATATTTTATCTTCAATTTCAGCATTTTATTTTTGGATTTATTTTGGATTAAAATTACATATAACCACTGGATTCACATTAACAGTTTAGGTTCTATGAGTCATGTAACAATTTTCATCTAGTTCCTCACTTTGGTTATGTTTCTTATATGGTGCTTTGGGTAGGGCTTTTCAGTGGTCAGGAAACGTTTTGTTATGATAGATTAGTTCTAAGCAGATAAAGCCATTCCTTTCTTAAATTCAGTTATTTTGATTCATATTGGTTCAGTAGTGTAACATGTTCTATTAACAAATATCTATGTAATTATATACAGCTTTATACACCGTACATTTATATACTGTAGCTTTAAAGGCTGGTTTTATTTTCTCAGGGTTTGCCTGGGCCTATTGGAGATCCTGGCCCAGTTGGTTCTGTTGGGCCCAAAGTAAGTTTTCTAATTAAAGTCACACATTCCCATATGCAACTATTATACATAGCCACATTCATTATTTACTGACTACACTTTACCATTGTAAGGTGCATAGGAAGATTGGAATGGTTATTTATTGATTTTGTTTGTGTAATTGATTTGATTTTGATATGATGTGTATTTGATGGATATTATTAGGGTGAACCTGGCACTCCTGGACCTAGAGGAAAACCTGTAAGTAGCCTTTCAACACAATACAGAAAGCATCATAATATACACATTTTAAAATTCATTCTTTTAAAGTGTCTTGAAATGAGCCACAATCAGGACTTTTTAAAAAGGCATCACTCCTGACCCAGGGTTAGCAGTGGGGTCACTTGACCCTGTTTGTAGTACCCAGTCCTTGGTACTAAAAACGGACCTGTAAGTGGGTTTCACATATAGTGTCCTGAAACACGCATTTCCTGTAAGATAACGTTTTCTCATGTTTGCATTCATCATTCTTCTTAGTCCTTCCAACATTTTGCCATCAGATTCATCAACCCTCACAATGTTTGCAGGGGCTCACAATTGTGTTCTATCACATCTCCACACTGAACATCTTACATCTAAATATCTTACAAGGTTTCACAATTTTTATCTTTTTTGTTGCAAAGTCATACATAATGCAGAGTGTTGATCACATTTGCCAACAGAATTTCAGCTAAAATTGGAAGCCATTCCTGGACATTTTACATAAAACCAGGATGGATACTCTTTTCTATGCCATGCAAAATTGTTGTGGACTATAAACAAAAGTTGACAGTTTTCCCCCATGAAATTTGAAATAGATTTTCTGTGCCCTTCAATAGGGCCTTTTTGCATGATGCTTTAGATGACCAGGTCTGTGTGATAGGGCAATGACTGACATGAAACCTAATGATGCTGCACCGAAGGCAATTATTGTTTTGTGGTGAAAGAGCCCTAATAGAGCTCTAAAGTGCACTGATTGTGCTCTATAATAATAAAATTATGTAACGTGTGCTTTTAATGTTTTATTCACTTTTGATGTTTTGAAACAATGGACTTTGCAGGGCATAATAAATTGTGAATAAAGATACCCCACAGTGCAAATATTACCATAATCACATAAAGGCTAGTGGGATTCTAGTGGGACAGGCATTTGGGTTTTGTGTTGTTTGTTTTGAGCTGTTTTAGGATCTCATGTTTTGCTTTAGTGGAGGTCTTAGGTGCCAGCTTTCATTGCATTGTATGTAATCACTGCCTGTGTATTTTCTTTATTTTCAGGGGGTTGGAGAAGATGGAGAAGCTGTGAGTTTGTTTTCTTCTTGGTAGCTTATGATGTTAATAATAATCAATGCTAGTGTTCTAGAGTTAATTTGTATCTTGTCGCCAATAATTTGTGAGAAAACCAAAAAGAAACTAAAAGAAAACAAACTTATTTGAAAAACCAGTAAGTGAATTATATACACAAAACTTTGAAATTAAAGCTCTGAGTTCACAATGATCAATCCAAAGCTGTTCAGGTTGATAGTGTGTAACTTAAAGATATTTATAAATATCTGATTTTAGTTGCCCAGCATTCTCTGGGGTATTTAAGAACATTAACTATTCAGAAGTGAGAATGTAAGAAAAACAAGAAAGCGTTAAAATAAGATGTCTGAACCAATTTAAGTGTCATTATCTTGATTTTGCCGGTTTTATCTCATTTTTACATGTATTTTATTTTTTGAAGGGTGCAGATGGAGAGGATGGATTGCCAGGAGAAATGGGCAAAGCTGGACCTCCAGTATGTAGACTACCATCTTGTTAAACTGACTTAATTGACAGTGATTTTAAAATTCTGTTTGTGATGTGCAATAGGGGAGCCGTGGGCCGAGAGGGACTGTAGGTCTTCCAGGACCAGCTGGACCAAGAGTAAGTATTACTCAACACGCTTTTTACCTTTTTCATAAAGCAGTCCCAGGTCATGGACAACACACATTTAGTCCTTAACCTTTTTTTCTCAAATGACTATAAATGGTCATTCATTGTGATGTGAATATTGAACAGCATTTGTTCATATTTAAAATGCTTTTTAGGGTCCCCCTGGGGTTTGGAATGGTGAGGAAGTGGTAAGAAATCCCCTTTTATTATTGATTATTGTTTCATTCACACAGTAGAGATTGCAGCTATATTCCTACCTTTCACTCTCATTGAAATAAACTTCTTGTACAACTGTATCAAACAGTACAGCTTTCATGTAAGTGATTTTGTCATGAAAACACTACAAGAATGGCATTTAAATAAAGATTTTAAAAACTGTTGCATTCACACACACACACCCCTAAGCAGTTTATAGCGAGACTCTTTATTTAGAGTTCATCAAAAGTGCTTGTAATGACATGATCATGGTCTTTTATTAGTGTCCAAATGCCTGCACAAGTGGACTTTCAGGCTATAGCGGACTACCAGGTATGAAGGTGAGTGGAACTAAATACAGACGAAAACGAATAATCTGAATACTTAAACTAAGCTAATGACTGGTTTCCAAACAGTGATGCTTTAGTGACCTTCAGGTGGCCTTGTTCTTATGCCATCTTTTTATATGCAGGGTCACAAAGGTGTGAAAGGTGAATCTGGTGAACCAGGAAGACAAGGCCATAAGGTGACTGCAAAATCAGTTTTTGTAGATTTATGCTTGTGACCATTAAAAGCATCCTGGGATTTAAACATTACTGCCATGTTCCTCAGTGATTTAAATCAGTGTGTATTAGTTTACATTCTATATTCAATTAGTTTATATTCAACCAGTCAGTTTGTTTTAAGGCCTGTGCAGTATAAGTCATTATATTGCAGGAGGACAGTAAGAAATGTTGAGAAAATTAGTCAAGATCATGGGTATTAGAATTTTGTTATGTGTGGTATGCATTTTTTAGGGTGAAGAGGGAGACCAGGGAAGCCCGGGAGAACCTGGAGCACAAGGACCACCGGTATGGTGTCTGTATACTTTCATGCATATCATCAGTGTCAGAACCAAAGGCTTTTATTTCCAAAATGAAGGAAGGAAAATTGTTTAAATGTTAATGTAAAAGGTCATTTTGGACTGTTTCTATCAGTCCATTTAGAATGCCATTTTCACACAGTGTAAAAGATGTTTGCCCAAAAAAATACAAGAAAAAAAATACACTATATGGGCAAAAGGATACTTGTAATTATTATTTTGGCTATTTCAGTAATACAGTGCAAACATAAAATCAAGGAAACAGCTGTGTAATTAGGGATGTGTAATTGTATCCACAAAGGGCGGTTGTGGCTGCAGTTTTTTGCTCCAGCAAAGCAAGAAGACACCTGATCAATCATTTGAAAACTGAGAACAGGTAGAGTCGGGTGTGTTCTAGTGGGACAGGCATTTGGGTTTTCGTGTGTGTTCGTGCTTGGTCAGAATGAAATTCTGCCTTTTTTGGATGAAATAAAGTTGCAGCACTCAGTACAGATTCTCAAGCTGATTGTGGAAGCAGTGTTAGCACGAGGACTTTTCATTGTGAGGTTCATGGATTAGGTTTGTTTTTGACTGAACAACTGCACACGTGTAAAAACACCATGCACAATGGCAGGCACTGGCTGGAGTGGTGTAAAATACACCAGCTTTGAATTTTGTAGAAGTGGAAATGCATTGTCTGAGAAACAAATCACACCTTTATCACCTGTCTGATTGATGGATCTGACAATGCTTCCTGGTTTGAGCTATGCAAAGAGATTTTTTGTGGTAATAGCTCAGAGAACAGTTCAGATTAGGCCTTTTGCATGACCCCATGCACAAAGTGAGGTCCTTAAAGAAGCAGGTGGCTATACTCATGGCTAATTGTAACTGAATCCCTTTCGCAGAAGAGTGGAGACTGTTCCACCAACAAAGTGGGGGCCAACTAAACACCCATAGCTTTGGTTCAACAACCACATATGGATGTGGTGATAATGTTCCATGAAGAATTGTGTTTCCTAGAGAAGAATCTGTTTTGCAACCTTTTAACATCCAACCATGGCGTTAATCTTCCTAGTAATATATTATTCAACCACTGTAAATATGTGTGCTGTAATTTTAGGGTCAACAAGGATTGAGGGGTATAACTGGCATCATGGGTCCTAAAGGTGACAGGGTAAGGATAAAAGGTCAACATAATAAGAAATACATTAAGTGATATTTTTACTTAAGATAAATGACTGCAAACCTTTCCAAACAGGGTCTACGTGGTGGAGAAGGAAATGTAGGTTCTCGGGGAATTCAAGGCGCCCCTGTAAGTGTTAAAATTACTATCACATTGTTTGTTGGTCTGTCATAGTAAACTGAATGACACTGCCAGTGGCTGCTGTTTTGTGGTGATTCTAAAATAACCTCTCAAACTGACCATCTCAGTGTTTTGATTTCTACATTTTATTTGACTCTACACACATGAGGCGTCAACCCTAAAAGCATGGGTGTTTTGCCAGTTACAGGTTATTTGCTATAAGCTGTCATTATAGTATACAACTATCAGAAAAGTTTTAACTTTAGTGCTTGTTCCGCCCTGCCTACATATGCTGAGGTTATAAAGAGTGATTCAGTCTGATTTTTGAATTACATACAATACAGAGCAATAGTGATCATTTACAAACATTAGGCACACGTAACAAAAACACCTTGTTTAAAAAAAAAACCAGCAGGTTGGAAAACACTCATGGACCTCAGGAAGAAAAAATAAAACTCATTCTTATTAAAGTGTTTAGCGTTTGCTTCCTCTATGTTAGATGAACACTGAGCTTATGGTCTATACCATATATTTGTAATATTTTTGCTAACAAGTGTTGGGAATAACGCGTAACAAAAGTAAGAATTACTGTAATGCATTGCTTTTTGCTGTAACACGGTAATGTAAGACATTACAGAAAAAAAATTGGTAATATTTTACTCGGTACAAATGTCAGCATTTTTGGGCGGTTTTGAATTCTACTTTGCGGGTAAAAAATGGCCTGGGCAGGTTAACAAAAATTGGGCGGTTTTGACATTAGTTTTGCGGGTTTTTATATAACTTCGCACCTATGTTCTCTGAGAATGCATCCAATCCGAACCATATTAAATATTTCTTTGACCCAATCAATCAGAGATCTAGATGGGCAGCATCACTCCACAGAGTGCCCTCCCACTGCATTCGCTGACGCTCTCCCCGACTCACGTTTTTCCCCTTCAACTCGGACAGCAGATATTTCATCTCCAGCACTGACAGCCATATGATCTATCTCAGTGGTGCCATTTAAAAATTGCTACATGGATCTACAGTACTATAGCCTGTGTGGCATACTTACTTGTAAGTGAGCTTTAGCTTGATATTTTTACTTTACAAGGATATAGGCAGCCATGGAAATTACTGTATCACTCAAAAAGGTAGATTTCACATTTTGGGCAGTTTTAAGTGCATTTTGGCGGGTTTTGGGCATATTTTGGGCTGGAAACAATCAGCAGAATCTGGCAACACTGTATGTGGCTGACGGAAAGAGCGAGTATGAGAGGAGCGAGGGTGCCTCTCGCTAGTTGGGCTGTGTTATTCTTCTGTTTTACTGCGGCGTGGTTACAACCAACATTAACCTGTTCTGTGCAATAATAAACAGCAGTTTAAGGCATAACTGTGTCATCCCTTCCAACTATTCTGGTGACGAAACAATACAAATTCACCAAAATCACCGCAAGATCAGCAAAACGTCTGCGCAAAATGTTTCACTTCTTGTAGTCAGACAGAACAGAGAGATGAGTGAACCTACAACTGATCTAACATCGGATAGTACTATTTTTAACCATAAACCTAGCTTAGTCAGATACCACATCACCTTCCACTGGCTGTGTAATGAGCTAATTGAGCATCATGAGCTACATTTAGAGCCAAATCCATATTTCCAGTTATTTTGGTGAGAGTAACTTAAAAGTAAT
>JBBPCY010000037.1:15960386-15975842 GCA_037974405.1 Brachyalestes nurse
TAACAAATTACTTTGAAATGACGGTAACAAGTAATAAATAATGCATTACAGTTTTGAAGTAACTTGCCCAACACTGGTGCTAACACAGTGGAATAAATTGTCTAATTATTAAGCATCCATTGTCTTTGGAAGGGTGATCGAGGACAAAGGGGAAAAGTGGGTGAAGCTGGACCAAAAGGAGCTCAAGTGAGTAAAAGCAAAACAAAAGTCAAACAGGATGTGTAGTTTTTACAATATCTTATAGAAAAAATAGTTGAAGAGTTAAGACATAATTGGAATTTTTTTTCAGAGATCTACTTATAGCTATTTGAGAACATGCAAGTCTCAGCTTATATCAGTCTCCACACTCTGACACACACATTGCTCAAACATAGTGTTTTTGTTTTACTGTGTGCTTAAGGAGTGTGTTAAAAAAATGTTTCTTTATTAGTAAAAATCCATCAGAGCTACAAGACCACTTATCTGTTTTTTTCCAAATCATCATCTCTTTTCACCTTTTTATAAAACTTAGAAGTGAGAGAGCTAGGCTAATTTAAAGGTTAAAATAATGGTTTAATAGTTTATATCTATATCTAATATCTATCTATTAAGGGACATCGGGGGCTACAAGGCATTGCAGGTTTACTGGGAGCAAAAGGAGAATCTGTAAGTGCAAGTTCATAGTATCTTAGTTATAAAATAGATTTCATCTATACTTTGAAATAGTAGCAAATGTGGTGATCATTTGTTGTTTCTTCCCAAAGGGTTTACCAGGAGTGGATGGCCGTGATGGTATCCCAGGAATGCCAGGAGTTAAGGTAAAGTGATTAAACTAACGTGGATTTATGACTAGAAAAAAAACACTAACAAAAGCATTTCCAAGTTATGCTTCTGCTATGCTTGCTCCCCATATCTGTTGCTGTTGCTCTTTAGGGTATCACTGGAAAAGTGGGCTCTCCTGGTGACGGTGGCCTCCAAGGCCTTCCAGTAAGTACGACTTCTTGAAACACAATACATTTTCAACCACTGAGATTTACACAGTGACAAAAAAACTCATGCGTGTTTTTCCCCTAAACAATGAATCTGTGGTGGTCAATGTCCTTATTTTCTATAGGGTTTGCCAGGCATGCCAGGGGCAAAGGGTGATAGTGGACCAAAGGTAGGTAATCAAGTGTGATTATATTTTTTTCTACCATCTTAAAATAAAATGAGCACTTTGATTCTGAGAGTGTACTGTGTACAAAGATCAGTGCTTTGGCGCCTAGGCCAAGCCAGGCTAAACATGTTCATGTTCATATACATAATACAATACATAATGATATGCTACTACGTGTATATAGGAGGATACAATCTCTTTACCCTTAATAGAATTAAGTCTGACTGTCTTGTCTGTTGTAGGGAATCTCTGGCGATCCAGGTGTGGCAGGACCAATTGGAAACAATGGAAAAACAGTGAGTGCTACCAGCCCAGTTATTCATTTAATGCCTGTGGATGGTTAAAGAGAATGATGCATTGAGTGAAAAACAGACTGATAATGGATTTGGTATTGGATGTTTCCCCACTTGCAAACTGACTGGATCCTTATTGCTTTATTACTTGTAGGGTGAACGTGGTGAACAGGGGGAGGTGGGACCAGTAGGACCAAGAGGTGGACCAGTGAGTATGCTTTAATATACATATTACTGTAAACAACGGACATAGGACCACCACTCAAATAATGTGCTGTCTGTACTCTTTCTTTGTTTTTCTTTCTCTGGTTCTTTCTTTTCTCTCTCCCCTGTCTCTTCTTTCTCTGTCTGAAGGGTGAGAGAGGAGAGAGAGGTCCAGATGGACCTTCAGGGCTGCCAGGTTCAAGGGTGAGTACCAAGCAACCCTGATAAACTGATCAAGCATTACGAAATATCATGATGGCACAAATGTCTTGAGGCACTAAAATAATTTCCAGCTGTAGTGTAGTGATGGGTTTTACAAAAAAACAGGATAAAACAGAAAAAAGGATGAGATAGCAAACAATAAAGAACATCAATAGGCCAAAAGAATGAATTGAATAGTTCACTGAAAACTCACTGTCCCCTACTGTGAAAATATAACTAAAGTCTGTGTAACCCAAAAAGATTTTGGTAGGTATATGCTGCTATTACTGTTCCGCTACATTAGCTTTGTAAATCCTGTGCTTTTTGGTGGTCCATTCTTCCAATACAACTTGTTCTTCTACATCAAGGCTGCTGACTGAGTACCAAAAAAGGACAGGTTCCACTTTTGAGTGTCAGTTCTTCTCCTTGTTTCGTCCATCTGCTCATAATGAGTTTTTCGTGCTGCTTTCATTCATTAGGGGTTTGGACCTGAATTACTGTAAAGCTGCTTTCTGATAATGTGCATTGTATTGCGTTGTTAAAAGCTCTGCATGAATCAAATATAACTGAATCAAAGAAGATGGTCAAGAAGAAAAAGGAGACAAGATGAAGATTAAGAAGAATTTACAAAGACAAAATTGGAATGGAGGTTAAGAGAACTGTTGATAGAAGCAGGTCACTTCCATCATGACCACTCTGTAAATCAACACAAGTGCATGAATATGGATTTTACAGTATCTTCACAACTGTGAAAGTGTAAATATTTCTACGAGAGTATCAAATTTAGGACTATTTACTTCCCCATGTGCTTGTATGCACTTTTTAAAACAAGTAAATTTGTATATAAACATGCAAATATGTTGTTCTCCTTCAGTGCAAACAGGAGATGTGCAAAAATGTGTACAGTATGATACTTCGTTTCTTCTGCTATCTCTCTGCCATTAGCAAAAACCTCTGAAGTCATGCACACTATACTATTACACAGTCAAAATATTGAACATCAAATACAACAATTAGCAGCATGTTAGTCTTGTCCTTATTTTCAGATTCACATGTAATGTTTGTCCAGACTTTCACAGAAGATCTGCTTTCTGGTCCAAATTGAAATAAAATCTTCTTATAAAGAGCCGGCCTGCTGTACTACAGTGATCTGCTGGTAAAGGGGCATGAATAGACTGTTGTTATTGAGGCCTAGGCGCTCAGGAGTATTTTCTTTGGTAAGGGGATATTCTGAGTAGGAAGGGGGTCTGAATGAACCCTCTGTTCTGCAGGAATTCCTCAAACCAGCCGAGGCGATGGCATCAGGCAATCTGGACCCACATCCACACACACCCAAACACATCCACACCTCGTACCGTCTCTCATGATTTTTTTTTTTACGTAAATGTGGTTTTCAAGTTAACAAGCATCAATGAGTGTGTGTGTGTGTGTGTTTATGTATTTTACAGGGGCCAAAAGGAAATCTCGGCCTACCTGGTCTTCCAGGAGCACCTGGTTTCCCTGGTCAGAAGGGAGACAGGGTAAGAAATAGAATTTGGGAGTAACAAAAGAATTAATTAGGAGTAACCAAAATAAACCTCCAAAACGTGTAACTCATTACTTCCTCAAAAGCCCCGTCTGCACAGTGCTAGAGGCACCAATATAGCATAATTTAGCATTTATTTTCATATAGGTAGTACAAAACTAACCTTAGCCTTTGGATATTTAAAGGAACTTTGAATAATGTTTGTATAAGCATGTTTTAATGTAGATTACATGCCAGATGGTTTTTGCACACTGTTTATCATTTTCAATGGTTTACCATAACTGATTCAGCTAAAAAAGTTATTTATCTAGCCCTTTGTTAGGTGGTAGAGCAGGGAAAGTAAACTGTGCAGTGTAACACTGAATTTGAGAATCACTATTCTATAAAATGTCAGGGCTGACAACAAAACACTGCACGCAGTTATTTCAATGACAAGATATTTGGAACTAGCCTGTTCTATGGTATAGCAAAGAGCAAAATTCTCTCTTTCTGTTGTCTTGGAAATAGACTGAGGAAAGCAAATGAGTCATCTTATTAAAAATCAGGAGCCTTACAACTGTTTACTTACTGCTTTATTTTTCCAGGGCGCAGTTGGTCTCACAGGTCCAAAAGGCGAGCAAGTAAGCCTGCATTATCTAGCAATTTTGTAGCTTAGTCCCTACGTTTACAATGACGTTGCATAATGAATTACATTTCATCTTATCTCTCTTTGTGTTTATATTTTTAGGGAGCACCTGGTGAAGAAGGTATTCCAGGAGAGAAAGGAGACGTAGTATGTATTATCATAACTTAAACAAACAATTAAAATGAAATGGGTGTGACTTTTACTCTTATTTGAGGCAGCATTTGATGATTGTAATAGATCTTGATGCTGACAGTAAATGTGTACGATAACACAGTAACCTTTAATGCTAATGACCTTTAATGAGCTTACACTTTCCTACAGGGTGAGGAGGGAGAAGCAGGTGAGAAAGGATCGGTAAGTGTGGCCTTGTGTCTCTTTGCTTTAGTTACACACGCGTCTATCTGAAGATGGCGATTCAACTACATTGTTTTCAATGTTAGAGTTTCTTTATAAATCAGTAATAACAACGTTGTACTGTACTCAGTGTCTATATTTCAGTACTGTGTACATTGTTTCCCCAGTCACATTTAAATGTATCTATATTTTTAGATGCAAAACATCTTTGGAAGTTTGGTTGTAACAGACACAAAAATATATTTGGGTTTATCAGGCCTAAAACTCTGCTCAAGAGGTCGCCATTAGCATTCAAGTTGATTTTGGTCCCTCATTAGAGTGGTGCCATGCATAAATTATTCATATTCTTACCTGAAAAACTTTTTGCACCCCATTTCTATGTTTGGGAATATTAGATTAGGATTAGAATGATAATATATACTTCCTCCTGTATGGACGTGCTGTGGTCCAGACAGGAAAACCAGGTGATGCAGGAAACAGAGGGCCAGAGGGGGCACGTGGGCAGCAGGGGCTTGAGGGCCCAGCAGGTGCATCGGGGCCAAGAGGCATGCAGGGAGACCGCGGAGCACTTGGATTACCTGGGGCACAGGGACGACCGGTCAGTTTTTTTTCTCGACCAATTTCAAGACCTACCCCATCGTATCCCATCTAGTCTATTGATTGAGTTTGGATTAAATGTTGGGCATGGCAAGATATATTTGAAACTGTGCTGTGGATCGGGTCCCCAGGGCTCATTTGAGACCCCTATTTTAACACATCCACATTTCTACTCTGACTTAATTCTCCTGTAACATCTACTCAGTATTTATGATTAGTTCAGGTGTGTTGAGAGCTGGATAAGAGCAAAAATGTGAACCAACTGCATCAACAATTGCTTTATTCATATATGATTGATCTATACATTACAGCTGATTTGAAATACAGGAACTGTTTTTGGGCTTCTGTGCTTCTGTTGAAAAGCTTTTTACTTGGCCTTCCATCAAGAATTTTGCTCATGAGGATCATGTGATCCACTGTGCACTCTCAGATTTGGGTCACTCTAAAGCCCTGTTGCAGTGTGTTGCTCCACAGGCAGAAATGGATAAAATGGTGGAATTTGTATCTGTGGTCTATAATGAAATTAAAGGATTTGTATCATTCTCTTCCAGGGTCGAGGACCAACAGATCAACACATCAAGCAGGTCTGCATGAGGGTTATGCAAGGTGAGTAATATATGAAGTAATATTAATACAGTGGTAAAGTACTGTCAGGTCACATCAGATGGTGCTAAGAGAAGAATGACTGAGGGATGGGGTGACATACACTATATGGGCAAAAGTACTGGGACTCCTGACAATTACACCAACAGGGACTTTAATGACATTACATTCAAATACATGGACTTGCAAAGGAGGGCTTATCCTGCTCTCCTTTGCAGCTATAACAGCTTCCACTCTTCTTGGAAGGCTTTCCACAAGATTTTGGAGTGTTTCTGTGGGAATTTGTCCCCATTCATTCTGTAGAGCATTAATGAGGCCAGGCACTGATGTTGGACGAAAAGGCCTGGCTCACAATTTCAGTTCCAGTTCATCTCAAAGTTCTTCCATGCCGAACTCATCCAACCACAGTCACGCTGGAATAGAAAAGGCTCTTACCCAGAGAGTGTCCACAAAGTTGGAAGCATGGCGTCCAAAATGTTTTAATATCCTGAAGCACTGAGATTGCTCTTCACTGGATGTAAGAGGTCTAACCCAAACCCTAAAAACAGGAGTGTCTCAATACTTTTGTCCATATGGTGTAAGTCAGACTATTTATTTAGGGTTTTACTGCAGCATTTGATTGTATTCTATCACAGAGCAGCTTGCTCAGCTTGCAGCCAGTCTGAGAAGACCAGAATCCGGTGCCACTGGACTGCCAGGTCCTCCTGGCCCTCCTGGACCCCCAGGGCCTGCTGGAGAAAATGGCTTCCAAGGACACCCTGGGGCAAGAGGGCTGCCAGGGCTTAAAGGACCTCCTGGGCTTCTAGGACACAAAGGACCTAAAGGTATAGAAATAAAAAAACAGATGTTGATTTGCTTCTTCCAGGTTTGTGCTTAAAATGATTAAGTCGATCATGTATTTATCACTATTGTTTTTAGCTCTAACAGTCAAATGAAGAAACAACCACTGGATTACGTCAGAGAATGTCTTTTTACTAGAAAGATAGTTTTTCAGAGACACAAGTGAATGTTACAACAGTATTAATGTTTTTGCTTTAGAGTTGAATTACTATGACTGATACAAAACCATAATCCATGACTAAGGCTTCAGGTCTAAAATATTACTCAGTTCACTGACATTTTATGTAAAGATTTCTGAGTAATTCAGATATCCTGCCCTAACGAAGGTGACACAGGAGACAGGGGAGACAGAGGGCCTACAATACAAGGGCCAAAAGGCATACCTGGACCTCCTGGACTTCCAGGTGAGATTTAAACTTGCCTTCTTTTTTTGACCAGCAGTGTCATGCCTACGCTGCCAAAAGTACATACTGCCTAAAAAAGATTCACACTGAGCCCTGTATGTGCCTGTCATAACCCTGTTGTTCTCAGGTGAACGTGGGCAGCCAGCGTATGGCAGTGATGGTCGTGATGGCATGAAAGGGGCTCGTGGTGTACATGGAATCCCGGGAGTTCCAGGACCACCAGGCCCTCCAGGCCTCAACGGATACTGTGAGCCATCTCAGTGTGTTCTCCAGGCTGGACCACCACCTGACATGAAGTCCAACATGAAGGGACCAGACAGCCTTTAGGAGAACACAATTATACATTTGCTGCAAAATTGAGACCAGAATCTGTAGTCATGAAAAGTTCAAAGACTAACAGAGGGAACTGTTTTTCAACAAGTTATGGACAGTGGTGTACTGGATAGTTCTGTCACTGAGTACACTCAGTACTGATGTAAGGTATACCATGTAAGATTCTGAGCCTTAGAAATATTTTTTTTATTGAAGTGATAAACAGAAGGCTGAATTTGTTACAATATACAGAAAGGGGCTGGGTTTTTTTTTTACACAGGGAAGACAATTGCTTTTGATCCCTCATAATACTGTGAATGGCTCAGTAACAGGAAATCTTACATGAGTGTTATGCCAACCGAAATGCCATTTACACTAATTTCAAGAGAAAGCAAAATAAAAACTGATGCTGTCCTTTGTACGTAACTCATGTATAGTTATATTAGTATAAATGAAAAAGGTTTGTACAATTTAAAAACAGAACTAAATGTAAATATACTGTTTCATGACCATCAAAATGAGTTATAAACCATATTCCTCATCCTGTACCTTTTTAAGTTGCCTTCACACTTCCACAAACCAACAAAAATTCCAAATGGAACAAAATGTTTAATGTACATTTGTAACACCAAACTCCACAAATTACAATAAGTGTTAATTGCATTTAACGGTTCTTTTATCTGCATGTCAATTGCTATCCCATCTCATAAGGACATTCTACTCTTGTGGAGTTTCAATGTGTGTGGTCCACTACAAAGAGGGGGCTTAAAGCCTGTTCTTCATGTTCAGAGAAGCAGATAGATAGAACTTTCCTTTTATTTATTTTAAAACAGGTTCAATGTTACACACATTTGTGAAAAGGTTAAATAAATGATTTTGATAAAGCTCTGCATGTTTTGTATGTGAAGCCTGGAAGTATAATTTGAGACCAAAGCTGTCCTCACATACAATATGCAGAGACGACTTTGTGTTTTCAGTGTATTCTTTATTTCTTTAATGTACTCTCTCAAGTCGGTGAACAGTTACAACTTCTCACTATACTAAAACACATATCCACTGATCGTATAAATAGCCAGTCTAATAGTACACATTTCAAATCCCGTACATAAATCAAGTATCCAAGTATTAAAGTTACACACATCAAATAAAAAGGCATACAAAATATCGCAGAGGTCCAGTTTGAAGCCAAAACACAAACATTACACTATTGACATGGCAGTAATTAGTAAACAAAGTTTGGATAAACAACACAAACTAGATCCCACACCTTCCACATACACTTCTCCCCCAACAATTATTCTATATATTTAGATATTTTTAGCTCATGAGTTACCTGCCCTTCACACCTCCAGCTGTTCCACTTCTTCAAATGCCATAAACTTATCCCAAGAAATGGCATCTTTCCATTTTAATAAGGCATTTAAAAATGATCCATTGGAAGGCAGGCTTCATTATGGACTTAAGCTCACAAAAAAGACAAATCATCATAAATCTTACATATTTTGATGCTGCATGAATAAAAAAAAACCAAAAGAAAAAAACCATTTTGTTTGGCAGAGAGCACTGCAGTGACAACTTGCCAAATAAAAAAAAAAGCCAATGGCAGAAACAAGAGACACAACATATTAGCATCTGTCTTTAAATTTTAACAAGTACAAGCACTCTAAACTTGCCAGCAAACAGTGACCACAATGTAAAATCAAGACAAAGGGGGACACTCACACATGAATAAGAATTTCTTTAGCCATATTTTCACATGTTCACCAATTAAGAGAGCAAACCGGTCACATTAGAGAAACATTTGGGTAGTGCTACTCCAGCAAGGTTACTGTGCAATTTCTACTGGATACAGCAGTTGTTGCGATGACCATTCGAGCGAAGACGCATCTTTGGACGATACTTCTCCAAATAGAAGAGCTGCTTGCTGTTAAATGCCCCACGGCGTTTCCTGATAAAGTTCAAAGCACATAATTCGTAAACCTTTTAAATACTATAGTACCACTACATTACTTGCTTCTGGTACTATCAAATGACAAGTATTCTTTTGTTTAAAATTGTATTAAATGTAGGATTTAAAGCCGTTTTTGAAGATTTAATAGGCAGTACCAACATAAAAAAAAACAAAACATCTTACTGTCGGATAAACTGGACAGCATCTTCATACTTCATTCCACACTCTATCATAGCAAGGGCAACCAAGACTGGGGCTCTATGGGAACAAAGCACACGTAGATCCTTTACTAACTGGTGTGTGAAAAAAAAAAATTCAAATGTATACTGTCCCAACTTCTAAACACATACAGAAAGGCAAACAACATTTCTGTAATATATTAGTTTAATACCCTTAAAGTACACCGATGCAAAGCAAAACACACAACCCCTTTTATGTAAGAGATATAACTTTAGAATACCTAGAATGGTTTTGTAGTTTGTTTTGACAGAAACGCCATTCTTAGAAATCTGCAGATATAGTTTGCCATTAAAATTAAAAAGCATAGCCCAGTGGTTACAAAGATTTTTTCCCCCATTCACTTTGGACTGACAATCTTGGACTAAAATGCAAGAGACATTCTGTCTTTAAACTGGCACATAATGTGCAGGCTTCTATTAAGACATGTATTAAGTATTGGACTTAATATGTGTTAATTGAGAATTACCTTCAGAATTCTTTATGGTATATGAGCAGGCATAATCAGGCTCTAGAAAACCAGCATGAAATGTTATGTCATGTTTTAGTATTTTGTTGTGCAGCACTCAACGCACTGAAATAAACAGATTTCATGGCTTTGCATCCTTTTGGTGTTTTCATCCATCAGTGTTGCCTCAGTACAGTAAATTAATTACAATTAAAGGGGCATATGGCAGATGCCATTACACAGAGCAACTTAAACACTAGTTACAGGGAGCAACTGAGGGTTAAGTGTCTTGCTTAAGGACACAATGGTAGAAAGTGGGGTTTGAACCTGCAACTTTGTGGTCATCAGGTACAGTACCCAACATGCCATGAAAAATGTAAAAATCCTGAACATTTCCCACAGCAATAAAGAAATACATGGAGAAAGAGGCTAATAAATACAGTAAAATAAGTAAAATACTTATGTACAGATGTTATATCCCACCCCCATGTAATGTAAAGTGGCCCCCTTATAGTCATGCGTGAACACACCACAGCACAGCATGTGAACAATGTAAATTTCTCTCCCTGTATTTAACCCTGTCACCAAGTGGGCTGCCCCCAATGAGGGGGGCCCAGGGACCTGTGTGTGGGGACAGTCCCTCAGTGGTGTCTCTCTTCTTCACCTGTCACAAGTGGTGTCACTAACAGTCCAGGGATTCAAATGACCTTCTGATCTCCGGAGGAACTCCCGAACTGCTAGGCCAAATATTTGTTTTTCAAAGGTTCTGCTCACCTTCAAAATGTATCATCAGTGTTTAGCTAGTTTTGAGCCAGAGAGAAACCTATTCTTTGGCACCAAAGGAGTGTAGGCAAGTATACAAAAGAACTGAACTCATGTTTATTTATGTTAAAAACGGTATTTTGTCCCTTAAGAAACCATCAAATCTTACTATGGAAGTGGTAGGTTACAGATTATTAGTTAAGTATCAGCTGCTACACTCCACAACATTAGAATTTTCATAGAACACTACCTTCCAAGGCCAGCCACACAGTGGACAGCAATGCAGCAGCCTGGCTCCTCCCTAAACTTAATCCTCAGAAGATTTAACCAGTCATCAACAATCTGGTTAGAAGGAGGAGCTCCATCATCAAATGGCCAATCCTGCAGCATTGGAGAGATAAGGAGAAAATTAGTTGGTACATTCTTCTGCTACAATAGGTTTATGTTTTTCATCCCCCCATTCTATCTTTACACTATATGATTTTCCTTTTATAAATTTAAATTACACCTTTGACTGGACTCACCAGAACCTGAATGCCCTCTTTGGCCACCAGGTTGGCATCATATGTGGCTTCACAAACTCTAACAACCGTTGTCACACCATACTTCTTCAGTTCCTGTTAAACAATAAATCCAGTTAAATCACCTCTAAATGTTTTTCAGATGGTTGTAAAGATGATATTTTCATAATAAAAAGCATTTCAGAAGCAGAGAAAGTCCAACTGGCCTCATTTTAGAGATTACAATGGCTTTCTCTTCAACATTACTAAAAACTACATATAAGGGTTTTGTTAAATTATGGATGCATTACAGTCCTTACAAGTGATTTTTGGAACACATTACCCTAATACCTGAAGTTACAGGGTGCTCTTATTCTTACAGTCAACTCTGATCAGAACTAATTGGTCAAAACAAACATAAGATATAAAATTATGCAATATACAGAGGCTCACCTCAATGAATTTACTTAGAGTGGCATTTGTGGGGTTGTGGGTGATGAGGAATCTCATGTTTTTATAGGTGATCTCCACAGGGGCAGGTCTATTCATACGGGCCATTGTTAACAACGAAAAACAAACCAAATTTTACCAAAATGAGAGGAACCTTCACCAACCCAAAAATGAAAATCTGCCACAGAGTGTCAAAAAATGATCACCCAAAGGATGGTTTAAAGAGCAAACGCCAGGAATGAAAAATAAGGAAAATGAAAATTTGAGGGGGGTAAAAAAGAAAAAAACAAATCAATAAATAATTAAAAAAGGCTGGTCCTCGGGTGAGTGAGGAGACGGAGGGCCAACGAGGGCAGTGCACTTCTGGAGACTTTTTACCCCATCCAGACCGGCCTGGCTGCTGTGGACGCCTGCTTTCCGTGTCCGATCCCGCCAACGTTAAAACACTCACACAAGTCTCTCTTCCAGTGAGGTAGCAAGGCTCGCCGTTCACTTGTCTGCATATACGCCGTGCTGAGCCTGGCAGTAGTCTCCACTGCCCTTCAGAAACTCCATAAATGTGTGACCCAATACACCACAGAACTGCTGTAATGGCACAAAGCAAAGAGACAGAAGAGTCAGAAAAACAAGCAGATAAACAAGTATAGGGTGGTGCCATTAATAGAGCACCATAGACCAGGTTTTATCTACTATTGATGCCAATACTGTTGCGAAAATGGGTAACGTTAACGTTAGGCATAAAGGAACTTGTGTGGACCCAACTCAGAAAACGAGTTGTGTTTTACAACCATTTTACTCAATGAATTCGTGCGTTTGGGTATTTTTGACAAGAGACTAATCTTCTTGGTCGAAACCTGATTTTATTCTCACATTCGGATTAACGTTACTAGGTGATGCGCATTAGGGAGGACTGCGATTAGCTATTCAGAGAATTTTGTAATTAATTTAAGGAATCATAGGCCTAGCTAGCTGGAGACCGGCAAGCAAACTAGAAACTACACAAAAGGCAGAGCCGGCTGGTCAGCGGCGGCACAAAGAAACAGATACAGGAAAATAGAGGGAGAATGTGCTAACCCAGCTAGCTAATCCAGATTGGTAAATGCGGCAAGAAAGCCAATATCGGGCCAATGTATGTGATACGAAAATACTGATAAGTCTGATTAAACATTTACTTGGTTACAAAATGTTCTACTTAAAACCTCCGAGTAACGGCTTTGCGGTTTTTACAAGCAACATTTTCACCCAAGACTAATCCTCCGGCTCCACTGACATCTGCACTAATCTTAGCTAGGATGCTAGGCTAAAGCACAAAGCTTGAAAGCTAACCAACATATCAAGCTGCCGCTATAATACCCTAAAAATCTGCCAGAAATGTGTGCACGATAAATATACCCAAAAAAGCAAAAAGAATAACATTTCTAACAGCAAGCTCGCGTGTTCAGGCCGTTATCGCAAAGAAGCTGGGCTAGTTAGCTTTGGAGCTAACACAATGACCTCGTTTTGAAAACAGGCAAACAATTATAATAAAAACACACAAAAATAAGGAAATATGTCGTGGATAAAAGCACCACAATCGTAAACGTGTTTTCTCTACTTACTGGAATATGCTTACTCATTGAAGATTGTAGCTTAACCATAAAGCCGGTCCCAAGAAAGCCGTGAAATATTTGAAGTGGGTTTTCACCATACAGCCGCAGCGAGAGCGTCGTGTCTAATGAGGGACTCTCTCTCGGATCCAACCAGTTACAGCTAGCCTAGGTCGTGCCTGCAGCAGCCGCACCCTGGAAGTAGGGGAGGGACGCGTTTCACAAAATCAGGTCACATCGCTTCTGTACTTTGCCTACGTAGTAAATGACAGCATGGATTTTTCATGTGCCTTGATCCCAATTAATTCCCATTTCTTACCACACGTTCACGTGGATCAACACAACCACCTTATCACAACCCTATATGGCCATAAGTATTGGGACGCCTGACCGCGAAACAACAGGGACCTTAGTGCCATTGTATTCAAATACATAAACTTTAATATGGAGTTGCCCGCTCCTCTTTACAGCTATAACAGCTTCCACTGTTCTTGGAAGGCTCTTCACAAGATTTTGGAGTGTTTTTGTGGGAATTTGTGTCCATTCATTCTGCAAAGGTCAGGCACTGATGCTGGACGAAAAGGCCTGGCTCACAATCTCATTCCAGTTCGTGTTGTATGGGGTTGAGGTCAGGGCTCTGTGCGGGCCAGACAAGTTCTTTCACATCAAACTCATCCAATCATGTCTTTATGGACTTTGCTTTTGGCACTGGGGCACAGTCACAATGGAATTCTCCAAACTGTGTATACAAAGTTGAAAGCATGGTTTTGTCAAAAATGTCTTGGTATGCTGAAGAATTAAGATGGCCCTTCACTGGAAATAAGGGTTATAGTCCAAACCCTGAAAAAAGGTGTGTCCCTGTACCTTTGTCCATGTAGTGTATTATGACAAGCCATTAATGCCATTATGCATTTAAATGAATGACACTGTGTATCTGAAGCCTACATTATTGATTAGACAGCGGTTGTGTCTCTTTGTTTGGAAATACATCATTCTAGAAAGTTTGACAAATAATGTTTAGTGGCCTGTGCAAAGAGCTGATGCACTGCATTGTTTTCACCGCTACCTGCACAATAGGTCACTGAACAGCCTAGACAGCTCATGGGTTTGGCCAATGAGAGGAATAGCGTGTATTTCAGGAATAGGTTTTTAGTTGTGTACACCACTTTGCTCTGGACACATGGAGAGGAGCACAGAGGGAAAGTTCCAATCAGTCAGCATTGTATCAGTGCTCTATAAAAGGTGTGCTCAGCCATAGCTCTTGTTTTAACCTGGAGCTTATGACACTTTAAAACCAGTAGGATTAAGGAATTGAAGACACAATGGAAGAATCAGAAGAAAAGGTACAGTTATAATTCTTTGTATTTCGTGCTATTTGTACTTTATTTTAAATTTGAATTTTATCCACACTGGAGTTATTTATTAGAATAATTGGTAAGGTGTATTTAATTATTAATACTATATATGTATATATGTTTGAATCATGAAAATAACCTTGCATTTATTTAGGAGACAGCCCGCATGGACTCAGACCAAGTAGATGGAGGCAATATGAGCCATGGCAGAAAGAAGGGGGTAAGAGTAAGTGGTAAACACGTAGCCTCTTCAGAATGGGATAGAAGAGGGACTCCTGTGCCCATAGTCCAGACAAATTTTTCTGCTCCAAGTTCCACTGACAACCCTACTGTCATTTCTATCGGCCCACACTGCCGGCCCACTGTCTCCACTGAATCCCAATATCGGGGATATCCCAGTAACGATGACTGGGATGGAAAGGATTACCAGCCCCCCACAGAAGGAGGTGTTTCTAAACAAACAATGGAGGAACTAAAAAATCTATTAAGAGAGAGCTCCCTACTGAGTGCAAGAGAGAAGGATGCAGGCCAAACAGTTAGTCCCCACAGCCACACGCCTGGACAGAGGGTGGATTGCAGACCAGATGAGGTACCATTTAAATCTTTCACAACTTTCAAACCCATTCTTTCAAGTAGTAGAAGAGCCTCAAGACCAAGAGATAGCGCTTCATCTGGCTGGGATTCTGGTGCGTCGTCTAGGACCGATGGTCATACAAACAGGCCGTCTGGTTTGAGGTCACCCACCAGTGAAAGAACCCACTGGGTAGACACTTGGACATCACAGACAGGTCAGTGTGCAATTTGGAATATCTAATATCACTTAGAATTCCTTATATACTGCCCTCCATAATTATTGGCACCCCTGGTTACGATGTGTTAAAAGCCTTAAAATAATTTCAATTTTTATTGCAGAAGCATACTCTCACACTGTAAATTGTTGAAAAATGTAACCTTCAACTCAAGTGAATTTTAAGGGGGAAAAAAATCCCTGACTAAAAAATAATTATTTTTCATACAATCACCTGTTCCACAATTATTGGCACCCCTAACAATTCCTAGGAAATAAATGTAATT
>JBBPCY010000037.1:15975942-16006498 GCA_037974405.1 Brachyalestes nurse
TGGGTCTGGCGGAACACAAAAGATGAGTATGCAGAAAAGCACCTCATGCCCACTGTGAAGTATGGGGGAGGATCGGTAATGCTGTGGTGAACCTTGTTAGAGTGCATGGCATCATGAATGCTTTGAAATATCAAGACATTTTAAAGCAAAATCTGGTGGCCTCTGCCCGAAAGCTGAATGGGTTGTCACTGGGTCTTTTGGCAAGATAATGACCCTAAACATGTGGCCAAATCTACACAGAAATGGTTCACCAGACTCAAATGGTGAACCAGACTCAGAATCAAGCTCCTCCCATGGCCATCTCAGTCCCCAGACCTCAACCACTTTGAAAACCTGTGGAGTGAGCTGAAGAGGAGAGTGCAGAGAAGAGGACCCAGGTCACTGGATGATTTAGAGAGATTGTGCTAAGTGGAATGGTCGAAGATCCCTCTTTCTGTATTCTCCCATCTTTTGAAACATTATGGGAGAAGATTAGGTGCTGTTTTGTTGGCAAAAGGGGGTTGTGCAAAGTATTAACATCCGGGGTGCTAATAATGGTGGCACACATGATCTGATGTAAAACAATAATTTCTTAATGTGGAATTTTTTTCCAACTGAATAAATGCACTCGAATTAAAGGTCGGATTTTCCTCTTTTTTTTTTTATTGTGGTCCTATATTATTTTGTACAAAACTGAATTTATTAGAAGCTAAAGAACACATCTTAACTACTGAACACACCAGGGGTGCCAGTAATTATGGAGGGCAGCGTAAAATTAAATTATTTTTGATGTTTACTTTTTTGTTACTCTTAAAATTTCAGGCTAGCCATTTGTATATGCTCCCTAGATAACAAAGATGGCTCCCAGGCAGAATCTCATGGAGCGCAAAACTTCATTTCTGAGGTTGAACACATAAAGCAACAAATTTCCCGTGAGAACATTGGCTTTGTTCGCTTTGAAGCAACAGATCTCCATGGCGTGTCCAGATCTAAGACGGTCCCAGCTCGCCTCTTTCATGTAAGTAACTTCCTTCTTAATCAATAGAATTTGTTTTTAAATGATTCCATAAATCCATTTGTATTGTTGTTACTATAATATTAATCTATCAGAATAATAATAATTCTGCTGTTATTATAGGAAAAAGCTGTATACGGTGTGCCCATGCCTAGAAGCTATCTGGAGCTGACACTGAGTCCCAAAGACAATGAGGTTGATCATCCGACTGCGGCCAATTTTAGTAGTGATGTTCTTCTGATCCCTGATCTCTACACCTTTCGAGTCCTTCCCTGGGCTGAACACACTGCTCGTATAATTTGTGATCCTTGTACTATCACTGGGACCCCACTGCGCACCTCTCCTCGCCTCATTGCTAAGCTGATGCTTGGTCAGCTTCAAAGCATGGGGTTCTCCCTCCATTCTTCCTTCACATATGAATGCTGTATCTTAGGAGCTCCAGAGCGGATGGGCCCTAAAGTCGTATTTTTCCCTGCCACTACTTTGTTGAGCAATCATGATCTGCCCTTCCTTCAGCAGCTGGTGAGAGGGATGTACCACATGGGTGTTGATGTGGACAGTTTTTCTTCTGCCAGTGGTCCAGGACAGATGGAGATTTGCTTCAAGCCTAAGTTTGGAATTGAAGCTGCTGATGGTGCCTTTACCTTTCGAACTGGAATTAAAGAGATGGCCAGGAAGTATAACTACATTGCCACCTTTCTCACCGATGATGTCATTTACAATTCAGGATTACTCTCCCATAGCATATGGGATGCCAATGGCAGGAGAAGTCTCTTCCACTCAGGCAATGGGGAGCTGTCTGATATTGGCAGGAAATGGCTTGGTGGACTTCTCCACCACTCACCAGCTTTGAGCTGTCTAATGGCACCAGGGATTGGCTGCCGCAGTCAGCTTACTAAAGGCAAAGATTCAAAGCACCCATTCTATGCAACATGTGGCTGCAATGATAACAGCTGTGCCTTTAATGTGAAAGTCCATGGTGGACGGGAGACCCACGTTGAAAACAGGCTTGGTTCAGCAATGGCAAATCCTTACATAGTTTTGGCAGCCACAGTAGCTGCTGGTCTTGATGGTATTAAGCGTAACCTCAGCGCTGAACAGAGTCTTAACAGAGCTCCAGCCCAACAGAAACAGTTTGCAGTCCCAGTTAAACTAGAGGATGCTTTAGAGGCCCTAGCAGAAGACAGCGTGCTTCGAGGGGCACTCGGCGAGCCGTTTGTGCAGTATTTCATTGCCATGAAACGCCTTGAGATTGAGACACAGGAGCTTGATGCAGACCGGAACAAAGGCCTTGAATATTTTATCTAGACAGATTTTCAGTCTGATGAATTAAGTCTTAGCATGCAGAATAGAATGAGAACAATGTGTACATACACATCTATCTGAAATGAATGGTAAGATTTATAATTAATGATGCAGTTACAAGAAATAAAAGCATTTGATGACCCATATGGGAAATGTGTGTCAGAAATTCATAGTTTAAGCTCTCCAGTCCTGAAAGGACATTGCAGTGCACAGTTGTATTTTGTTCACAGCCAAGATTAATTGCTGAAGAGTTGGTTTGGAAGTGTTACTTCTACTACCAAAGGTATGAAAACTGAAACTCTCAAAATGCAAGAAGACATCCCACTGAGGGAGGTTGATGACTGTTTTTTATTGCCAACACAGAGCATTAGAAAGCTACTCAACAAGATGAAACAGACAGTGATGCCATTTGCAAAGAGTAAACAGCACCTTTTAGTTTCAGTTTGATAATCTTTATATTATCAGCTTGGTGAGTGCAACATAGAACACAACATTGCAAGTTATTCTGACCATATGTTTTACCATTTTCTCTTCAGGCAGATACAATGAAGACCAAATTCTGAGCTCTCTTAAACATGACATACATTCAGAATTGTGTCAGTATCTGGGTCAATGAGTCAAAAATCAATTGATTCATTAGCCATTTCCATAAAAGACAACAAACTAATATGGAGGTCAGCATTTCTAATGTTATTATCAAGCACTATATGTTTGCAGTATCAATATTTGAAACATAATTTCTGCAGCAAAAGCATTTCTTTACTTCTTAGTGGGAGTTGGGGACCTCATAAACCTTGGTGGGGTGGGGGACTTGGCACTTCTGGGTGGGGTTGGGGATTTTGGTGCTGGGGTTGGAGACTTTACGGATGGAGGGGGAGTGGGAGTTGGAGATTTCACTGACGGAGGTGGAGTAGGAGTGGGGGTCTTCATGGATGGGGCAGGAGTTTGAGGTTTGGAGGGTGGTGCAGGTGTTTTGGGTGCTGGGGTAGGTCTAGACATCTGTCCCAGTTTGGGTTCAGGGATGTCATCGCCCTGCTTGTAGACACTGACAGTGATCTCAACAAATTCACCTCCGTACTTGTTCCGCACGTTGATGCTATACTTGCCCGAGTCCTCCACAGTGACACACTTGATGGTCAGGCTAGCGAACTTGCCACTCTCAAAGGAGATCTGGTTGTGGCTATCAGACACAACTTCCTGCTCGTTCTTAAACCAGGTGACCTCTGGCTGAGGGTCGCCCCACACTGTACATGTCAAGCTCAGCGTCTACAAAGGTTTTTAAAAAGTTAATATGGCAGTGTATGTGGACTAATTAGATTACTATAAAACTATAATAATAATTATTATAAATGTAATTGATAAGAATGCAAACCAACTAAGTATAACTTACTTTACAATTCATCTAGTTTAGAAGTGAGACTTCACTGGTTACACAACATGCATAGTTACTGGAGTACAGGCAAGAAAAATATTACCTTATGCTCCATAATGGTCACAACATCTGGCAGGCCACCCACTACTCTGCCACGGTCTACAAAGGAAGAGAAGAGACATTTTGGAAAATGCATACACCTTTTATTGTTGTCTGATACACTTGGCAATTACTTAAAGCAATCAGTCGCACATTTGATCAAAAGGTGCTACATTCAGCTGAATATCACTAAAGAGCTAAGAGACTGGGAGGGTTAGTTTAAACAACCCTAAAATACATTATCACAGTATGCTAAACATTTCCTTCTGTTGTCATACTTACTCTTCTCAGCAAAGGCAGCAGCCCTGAAAAAGAAACCAAGCCAATTAGCAAAATCATTAATGAGTAGTCCTGACTAGAAAAATAAATAGGTGTCATATCTGTATGTATGTATGTTTCTCTTACTTGAGTCTTTGGAATTCTGCATAGGCATCAGTGTATGCTGTTGATGACACAAGAACACAGTCTTCAATTATTTTGGGAAACAATAAGATGCAATAAATGTAGTCCAGTATTGTCAGATACAGAGCCGATGTCTGACAGTTTCATTACTGCATAGAGCATGTGTTCCATTACTAATTATATGGCAGACACTTTGAATAAAAAAGTATCCAACTGGATACACTGGGTCAAATGAAAGACTGATAGAGGAAAGCAACTTATGGGCCTGTATTTAAAATCATGAAGTAATGTAGCATTGACTTGCCTTGTCCAGAGAGGTCGAAGGTACGGGTATGGGAAGTTTTTCCATCATTGATCTCAATAGTGTAATGTCCCTTCTCCTTATCAGTTGGCTCACAGATCTGCATCCAGGCCATCTCAGATGTGCCTCCAATCCTCATCTTTTCTGAAGAGGCAATCTTACTCTCCCTAAAAAGCAGAAAAACAATGCTCTTTATGCATGAATTATTCTGATGTTATGATTGTTCTTAACATTATGCCAATAAAGTCATCACTCATGCCAGAATCAGTATTATTCATGTGATGTTTCCAAATTAATTTAAGGAGATTAATTTTGCTAAGCAGAGTGACTGATCTATGCCACTACAAGCATGAATAGATGCTGAGGGTTTTGTTAATAGTAGTAGATTAACAGGTACAGCTAGGGCATACTTATGGAACCAGCTTGTCTTCATCTCCTCTGTGTAGTACTTCATGTAGCACTGCAGTCTGATGCCCTCTGGAGTGCACTGCAACATCAGTTCAGATGCAGAGGACCCTGCAACAACCACAAAGTATACAGAAGCCCACAGTCAGGGTTGCTGCTGACAATTTTTATTTAACTGGTACATGTTTAATGCATCAAAGGAGCACACAAATACAGATTCCAAAACCTTTAAAATTGCATTCCAAAATTGATCTTCCGTTGCTACACACTTAATTTTTCATTAAATGCATTTTGATATTGCTATAGACCTAAGGTTTCATGAAATGTATTGTTCTGATATTTCGTTCGTCTTGAAATCTTCAGCAAACTATAGTGGAAGAAGTATGCAAAAATTCTCCCTTCAAGTTTATCAATGAGTGAGTATTAGCTTTTGGATATAACTATACAACTACTATCGTGCTTGACACTGCTGCTATTACAAATACGACAATTATAGGACAACTACTAGTCTATATGTGACCCAAAAAAATGATGAACATACCAGCAATGTGGGCAATGGCATTGACAATATCCTCAAATACTGCAAAACAGAGAAAGGAACAATTAATTACACTGTCTTTTGCAATATGACAGCAAATACTGACCAATTAAAAAAACTGTCACTGAGGTAAATACACTACCATGGCCAGAAATGTCATAAACAGATGTATCCTTTCCACGATCATCGCTCAGTACAGCTTTGTAAATTCCCTGGTCTTTTCTGGAGAACTGTGTGACAAAATTATCAGTCAAGAAGCAACTGTAAACATAGCTAAGTATAATACATTTTTATTTAATTTTTTCTTTGAATCACTAGATGTGGCAAAAGCATCTGGTTAAAATTTCAGGAAAGACAAAGCTTAAATAGTCTTTTGAGAAAGATGCTTACCAGGGGGATAGGCAGAGCACAGGAGCCAGACATTGGATTAGGTGCAACATCAAGAACGATTTCTTCATCATCTTTAAACCATGTGAATGTAGTCTCTTTCTTCACATTGGCCAGCTACACAATAAACACACAATACCATTTTTTAATGTCAGTTTTCTTGTTTGGCAAACTATGCCAGACAGAACTGGTCGGTGAATGCATTTCTATCAACATGTATGAAATGGACTTGGTGATACAAAGTGGTGTTACACATCAAAATTTGATGCGTGTTTAATATGTGTGTTGTTTTATGTAATGAACATGTATCCATTGCTCAAAAACAAAAGGTTTTTGTTTACCTTACAAACAAGCATAACAGTGCATTCGTCATCCACATGGAAGGTCAAGTATTCTGAGAAATGAGGGCCTAGGTAAAAGGAAGTCAAAAATGGATCAAAATAGAACCCACTCAAATAAGTATAGTCAAAAATGTGTTACAAGTTACATACAGATAGGTCATTATGCATGTTAAGTTACATTACTATTATGTGGCGTTATATAACACAATATACATCTTTGTCTAACCTGAATTACATACTAAGACTCTGTTATGGATTATTTATGCATCATTTATAACCTTGCTTCCTGATGTGTTCCTTTCTCTGGAATTCAGCCTCCTTCAGTGCAACCTTGAAGACTGAAAAAAAAAAAAACACACACAAATAAAAGTTGGAGTCACTCAGGGTCACCGACAAGGACACTTAGATAATATGGTTTCTCACAAAAGCCTCAGTTTGTTGATGAAAGCTCTCACCATCTCCAACAAGCACCAGGGAGCTTTGATTCTTGGCTTTTCCGTCATGGATCTGAAGGGTGTATGTGCCCTCATTCGCCTTGGTGAAGTGCTCAATGGTCATCTGAATGATTCCTGTGGAAGCATCGTGGCTGATCTTGTTACCCTAAACACATACGCACAAACAACACAAGATAAACATCACGGCATAAAAACATCACTGGAGAAGGCACTTCATCTTTATGGCATGCATGAATATTCTGACATTGCACCAGAGATCAGCTTTGCAGTTTGTAACATCAGTGCTTAAATTTAAAGAGTTCATTTGAAGTAACATAGTCACTTTAGGATGAGATAAGGTCATGGAACTCGTCTGTACCTCACCACTTGTGACCTCCTTGTCATTGACAATGAATCTGTAAGATGCAGCAGAGGACATCTTCTGGGCCTGCAGCCAGAAACGCACGTGGCCCTTCTCCAGAATCTCATAGCTCAACTCTGTCTTCAGGGGAACAACTACAATTCAAAAGAAAAAAGTTGTTTTTCAAAAGCAGAAGGTTTATGAAGCAGACTGATGGTGTAAAAACATAAACAGCAGCGCTTACTGGGATGTCGGATATTGTAGCTGAGTTCAAGCATCTTGCTGAATTCTAAAATGAAAGGAGAACAATTACTATTTGAATGAAAAAATACAAAAAAAAACCAAAACAAAACAAAACAAAAAATACAGAAAAGAACATTAATGCTAGTTAAACATTAATGCTGTTTCACATACCCTCTGCAGTGAAAGTGTGACTGGAAGATAATCCATCTGTGTCAGTCACAGCCACAGAGTAGAGACCCAAATCTTCCTCCTCGGGGTTCACAAATGTCAGCCTGGAGCTGGAATCAACACATTCACAAAGAGACTGTTAAGGTCACACTTTTATTTTACTGGAATGCCATAGATGTTACAGCTTTTTGCTGATGGCAAGTATACTTTAATAACCATTATTTTTCACTTGTAGTTCAACAACAGAAATACAATCAGAACAATTATATCAAATGCAAATATAATTTCTTTGTAATAATATTTCATTACATCAACTTTTAAACAAATTGTGTAATTATGTGTGACTACATTTAGACAGGAGAGCAAAATGTCTGTGCTAACTCTAAGGTAAAACAGTTTTGAGGTGTCCAAGCATTTAATCCACAGTTAAAGGTAAGATACCATCTTCCTGAAGTTGAGACAGTCACTCTGTTGGATTCAGTGATTTCTTTGTAGGACTTTGACCAAATAAACTTTGAGTGCTCGGAAATCTCAGCAGCCTCATAAGACAGATAAATATCTCCAGTCTCCTTGTCCACACCATATTGAATCTCCGTAGTGCCTTAGAAAAGGTTACAGAAGGCAAATAAATCTATACAATTTTGGTAACACTAGTATGTTCTGGTCTTTCAAAAAACAAGAGCAATTTTATTTTGATCACAAGATGTAAAGATGATAACCTAAGAATAAAACACGAGATGACTAAACAGGTACATAACAGACTAATCAAGTGCTACACAGAGTGTAAGTATAATTACCTGCCAGAGCCTTTACACACACAGCATCAGACACATCTGAGGCCTTTCCTTTACCTGCTATATTCACTGCACGTACTTTAAACACATACCAAGCTCCAGTCTCCAGACCAGTTACCTACACAACAAATACAGCTTCAGTTTCTTTATTGATGCCTATTAATTATAATTAGGCATGTGGAATGTTGATGCCGGAGAAATGGTCATTACCTTCAGGTAACGATGGTTCACAGGTTCATCATTCACTGTGACAAAATCAGAGGATCCCTTTTTGGCCATTTCCACAAAGTAACCAGCAATGGGGCTGTTACCACTGTACACCGGAGCCTTCCACTGAAGCAGAAGCGAGTGGTCCCGAACTTCCCAGAAACTGATGTCATATGCAGGGCCTGAAGCCATAAAACAATAAAAGGACACATATTTGCGTCTGTGAGAACTGGTTTCTGCTAATGTCTAAATTAATCATTTAAGTAATGTGACAGGTCAGTATTCATTTAAATCTGCCATTATGTTTGTTCATAACTTCTCCCTGCTACTTTCATAAAGTTTTTACTTTTTACTTATGTGATTTCTTTGTTTTTTTTCTGTTTAATTCTTAAACAGACTAGAAGATGGTAATGTAATAAAGAATTACTTTTGAAACTTGAAAGTTTGAGAACCCTTCAGATTTTTTATATTTCTGCCTAAATATGACCAAAAACAGCATCACATGTCTGAGTACAACCCAATTAAACAGATGAAACAAAAAGTTACACATGGTCATTTTTTGTGACCGGCAAAGAATTACAAAACTTTGCTTTATGTGACATGTTAGTGCAGCAATAACTGCATCTAAACACTGCAGTTATTTCATCCTGTTGATCAGTCCTACAAATTGGCTTGGAGGAATTTTGGCCCATTCCTCCACACTGAACAGTTTCAACTCTGGGATGTTATTGGGTTTCGACACATGAATTACTCGCAACAGGCCCTCCCACAACGCTTCTATTTGGCCATTCAGAAACTACTTTCTTCTTTAACCATTATTAGTTGTGCTTGTAAGGTCTGGTTGAATTAAACTTCACCGGTAATTTTATCTTGTTTCAAACTGCTTGTCTTCTGTCTATCCTGTTGATGAATTGGCTGTGGATATTTCTGCCCTTTCTGCTTTTTCACTGTCAGGATGCCATACCTACGAGACAATGGTTACACACCTGGCTCAGGCATGGTCCATGCCTCGCAAGCAAAAGCCTTGCTGGGTTCAGATGGCAGACCAACACCAGCCAGATTACCAGCCTGGACCTTAAACTCATAGAATACTCCAGCAGTCAAGTTCTCCACCTGTAGAAAAAGATGAATCAAAAGAGTTGATTAGAATTACCTAAAAGGTTGCAACCCTTTGCAAAAAATCATTTTAAACTTTGGTTTTTGTGGCAGCACAAATGTTTGAGTAATAAAATGCTTACCTTGTACAGTCTGCTAGTGGCAGGACTGTGGCTGACTTCTTTCCAGTTGACAGACTCTGCCTTACGTTTGTCAACATAGTAAGAGGTGATCCTGGATCCACCAGTGTTTTTAGGGCGTTTCCAGGTCAGGGTCATTGAGGATCCATCACAGCTGAGCAGAGAGATGCCATATGGGGCAGAAGGAGCAGCTGGAGAACACATGAACGCAGTTTTAGCTTAACTGAGCAATCCAAACTAATGTGTAATGTGTTACACACAGAATGATGTATCACAACCTGGGTCAGAAAAAGATGTATAATAAAGTGTATAATAACATTGTATAACACAAATGTAAATTCAGTGATGACAACAAGATCTCTACATACAGGCATCAGTTTTAGATTGGCCACAATTAGTACAACTTAATTGTGAAGGGTGCACACCTCAAAGGTCCATTGTGAATTATACCAGTGCTTAGTCTGTAATTAAGTTTAATAAGGAAAGGGATTACTGAAGTGGTAAACAAGGGGCAGTATACTGGATAATGTGTGAAACTGAAGAAAACAAGCTACTCGTACATACCATAATCAACTCCCCCCTCTGTATGAGACAACATATGGATTTGTATTTACCTGTACTTCATGAAAAGTGCTGCATATTTAGTCAATTGTATTTAAATGAGATTAATTTAAATTTGAATTAGATCAATTGTATTTAGGCATACATTTAGATTAAAATTAGATGTATTTAGGAATAACATTTGAATTAGATTGTAATAACAATAGCAAGTTTAAACATATGCCTGAAAGGCACTATCCAATTAAGTCAAAGAGTAAAGGTGTGAGTCCTGGAGGTCCTCAGCACTGCATCCTTCCACATTTAACATACTTCATTCAACTCAGTGGATAATTATCAATAATTTTCTGGGCTGAAGACACCCAAACAAATCTAGCCGTATACTTACTCAGAGCAGCATCAATAAAGAGGGGAGCAGACTCCTGCGACTCCTCACTCAGACCGTAGGCATTCACGGCTTGGACACGGAAAATGTATGTTTCACCAGCAGTCAGACCGTGGACCACAAACCTGTCCAGACAGAGGCAGTGTCAATGTGCAGTTCATCAGTCACTGAATAGGCCTTATCATGGCCTTCAGCCATTAACAAAATGACAAGTGAGAAATAAGCTTTGACTTGACAACATAAAGACCAAATCATAAAACACTAAATTAAATTACCTGGTGTGCTTGTAAGGTCTGTGATTACAAGGAAGCCAGACTTTGGAGCCAACCACGCAGCAGTCCACATAGTAGCCCATGAGGTTGTTGGGGTGTTTAGGGGGTTCCCACTGCACAAAGGCAGAGGTTTTGGTGTTTCTGGAAGCTATCACCTGACCAGGAGCTGAGGGAACTCCTGCACAGAGTCCAAACATTTTTTAGGACTTCACGTTGAAAACTAGGCAAGTACAAATGGAAAAAAGTGATACAGTGTCGAATATATCGTTTTGCTTTGATGTTGGGATACTTTGTTGGATGGTAGATTTAGCTTAATCCTACATTGCTTGGCCATCCTTGTAATAAAGGTACAAACATATATACACAGTTAAAATATCACAAGTTTTAACACAAAGCAGTACCATGCAGTGAAAGACAAACATTTTTTGGAGATGACAGCAAGTGGCTTCAGAAACTGGAAGAAAACCATGACTGTGAATATCCTCAAGCTGTAAAAGAATGATGTGCTTTATGTGTCTGTGTCAAACAAACGACAACACTGCTTTAGGGTCACAGTTTTACTGACAGAATCATCTCTCTAGAGTGAGTAAGTGCTCTGACATTCATCCTTTCCACAATCAAAAAGGAATCCTTTAGGTGAAGTTATTGTATGCGATCCATAAGTCTATACATACCAATGTTGGGAACAGTGGCTGAAAAATAGCACATGAGGCATGTTCATCAAAGAAGCTTTCGAAGTTTCAGCATGTTTCTTTTATAAAAGACATTTAAAGACTTTAATAAGAGTTTGTTCAGGATCTCAGAGTTAGCAGTTGTTAAAAAATGGCTGGGTTTTCTGATTTTAAAATGTAAAATTTAAAAGAAAACATGAAAGAAAATGTTTTTGCCCACTAATGAAAATTTCTAAATGTCAAGGGATAATGGCGGTTTAAATTAAGAAAGCCTGCTTACCATAAGGATCCACTTTTTGGACAGGAGCTGAGGGCTCTGATGGCTCACTCGGGCCGTACTTGTTGACTGCAATAACGCGGAAATGGTACGCTTTCTTGTCGTCCAGGTCATACATGGGGTAACGTGGCGAGCGGATCTGCACGCCTGTGTTGACTCTCTGCCACAAGTTACTGTCAACAACTGACTGAGAAGCATGGGCCAGAGTAGCCAAAGTGAAGAGCAGGTCAGGGAAAAGGAGGATTATTCCCGCAGGCCGTCAACTTTGTTCGAAAATAGGGTTAATGAGACTGGTTAAAATTAATGTGATAACTGGTGATTAATTCTTACTAAACTAAAAAGTACAGCTTTAAATTACTTTTGATGTTAAATATAGGGACTGATTTCCATAAATCATCATAAGGTTAGGATCATGTTATTTGTTAAAGAGTGGAAGGCCTACTGGTCCTAACTTTTCATGATTTTTAGAGAGAGACTGGTTAGTGCTTTTTGGGCTTCTAATTGAACTAGCTATATTACACACTGCAATCCTCTAAAGTTACTGATTAAAAAGCTACATGTCCACACATAAGACGCACAGACCTTCTCAATGAGGTACGACACAGGTGCCCGTCCACGAAGGCTGGGCGGTTTCCAGCTCAGTACGACATACGTTCGATTTATTTCTGTAGCATGCACTTCAGTTGGTGGATCCAGCAACGTAACATACACTACATAAGGACACATTAAGAATTCAATTTACACATATATTTTTATTCTACAGTGTGTACATACATATGAGACAAGGTGAACATTAAGTACTACACAAACAACTTTCTATTACTATTATTACAATTACAAAGTATTAAATTATGATATGTGAAGCTAAAGATTAGAGCTGCAAACTTACTGATGCACACAAATGACCAACTTACATTTCAGTGTAAGCTGATATGTATTTTAGGAATGAGTAATTGAAGTAAACTAATTATATCTGAAACTATCAACATTCACCTTGTCACAGTCTGGTATTTTAACATTTTAAAATGGGTAGCTGTATAATTCCACTACAACACAGTTTTAGGAAAGCATTAATGACAGGAATTAAAGTTTTAGAAAGTGAATCAACTTTTAGAAAAAAATCAGTTAAAAAATTATTCACATTGGGAACATTGTTAGTTAGTCAATCTAATGTTTAGCTTGAAGAAAATAACTAGTTCTAAGAATGTAAGAGTCATCAGACCAGCCAAGACCTACTGATTAAACAACACTGCATCCGAAAAATGCACCTACATTTGTGGAAATATTTTCTTCAAATGCTTCTTTGATAAGTGAGATGTTATTTTTGTGTAGAAATAGCAGTAATGTATTAAACTGATGAGCTGTGGATTCAGTAAAATAATGCAAGAAATTTTAACAACATATGTGGTTTTGATAGTAAGCATTTCTTTCCATATGAAATAGGGGTCTATAGATCAGCAATGACCTGAGCCATGGCCACAATAGGTACTGACTGTTCTTTAGAGGGATACAGAGAGGATTGGGTGTGTTAAATTGATAAATGTAACAGTGTTATATAATGTTATTTATAGGTTTTAATGTGCATGCGGATGGGCCAATAAAAAGGATAGAAAGAGATGACATTAGTGTCACAAGGATGAGTTAGTTGATATTACTAGTATAAGGTACCTCCTTGCAGTTCCTCCGGTCGAACCACAATATCATATTTCCCCTCGATTTTAATCACTGTTGTGACAATAAAGATAATCTGTAACTTTCCGTAGATCACTTTCTATCAGAATCAGAAAACTTTATTTATCCCAGAGGAAATTCCTTAAATGCTCTAGGTTTTCTCATCCACTGATTCAAACACCGTTAGCTGACCCGAAAACCTGGCTCTTCCTTGGTTGTTTGTCAAGTTCAGTGCCATGATGACTAGTCTTTAATGTAAAGTTTACTATTTCCAGGCTTTATCAGTGGATAAATGGTGCTCCAAAACTTTTTGGGGGCCACTGTATCTTTATCAATTGACTCATGGCAAACTGGTGAGTGTAATCTGCATACCTTTTCCAGTGCTATGGAGAAACCAATTCTCTTTGGAATGATAATAACAATACACAACATTGCATCATTGCATTTCCAAACATCTTGCAGGAAGTGATGATGGTTGTTTTTTTCACCATATCTCTGTTGTATGGCTGACCAAGGTGTACAGGTAACAGGAACGGTAACTTTTCTCTAACCTGCTGCTAACCATCTAACATACTTACAAAAGTACCAATTCACATGCAGCCCAATCTTTGATTTGGGAGAAAATGTGTAATTTCAAATTTTGTGTGGCTGAATGTCTTCAAAGTGAAAATTAGTACAGATCCCTTACAGAGAAGACACTTCTGCATATTTTACTGCACAAGTGGTTTATTTGTAATTTAACATATTAGGAAAATATGTGATAAATATGGTCTCTGCAAAAGTGTATGAGGTGCATTTTATGTTTTCTTACATATTCCCACATATTTCATATTCAGCGAATGTGCACTAATATTTACAGAAAATTGTCAATTTAAGCTTTTTCTCAGCAGAGGATGTGTACTAATATTTTAAATACACAAAACATGTCAGGAGAGTTCACTTCTGCAAACTTTTGACTATTCCTGTTGACTAATAATGTTTTTTCATGCAAAAATGTCATAAGAAAGCAATAGAACATGTGTGATTGTGTGTTTCTAAGACATACCCTTTCTATTGCTTAAATATGCATATTCTTTGAATTGGCGACACAGAAACCCTTCATGCCTTTTTGCAGTCCAGTGAGATGGATAGATAAAGGAAGAATCAAAACCCCTGACTGATGGTTTGGTTTTCTTTGGTCTTACCTTCCACATCACTTTCCAGTTCTGCAGCAGTCAGTCCAGAGGACATCCTGGAGGGCAGGCTGATGCCTGCGCTGTTCACAGCACGGACTCGGAAGTGATAGGAGGCCCCCTCGGTGAGCCCATGTACAGGGAGTTTGCACACTTTTACAGGAGCATCATTGCACTGCACCCAGTCTTTAGTACCAGATTTACGCCTGGGAGGATAGTAGGAAATTCAACATGTTGTCACTGTCATAAAATAACCCAGAATACCTCTAACTTTACAGGAAAAGGAAAATGGTTCTTAACTGCAATGTGTAACAAGATTTCATTCAAAATAATTTTAATACAATAATATTTTAAATAATCCATGTGTCATGACATGTTCACACTGCATGAAAGAGAGCTTTCATATTAAATGGTGTAAATGGTAAACATAGATATTTTCTTATGATAGCAACAACATACACTTAAAATAGCTCTTGACACTGCACAATAAAACCTGGCATCTTGACTTGATGACAGATAAAGATCTATGGGTTAAGGAGGATACTAACCTGTCCACAAAATAACCAGTGATAAGAGGCTCGTTTGTGGTGTTGGGAGGTTTCCAGGAAACCAGCATGTAATCTTTATTGACATCAGAGACTGTGACATCCATGGGTGCTCCTGGAGCCCCTGCCACTGAGGGAGCAGCATCTGTGCACACACAAAGACAAACACATGCATTCATTATACTTAGTGGAGACTACAGAACATAAAGGGTTGGTTTCCCGGACAGGGATTACACCTAGTCTTGGAAAATCTCTATTTACAGCACTACATAATCCAGGACTAGGCTTAATCCCTGTCCGGGAAACCGGCCGCAAGAGTATCATAAACATGAGTGTGGTATTGGTTCAGGGTTGAGAGCATATTATCGCTTTCAGCTTCTCCAAGACATCACTATCTGTAGATTCAATAGGGAATTGGGAGAAATTTATGAACATGTTCTTGCATTTAACATTTGTGCCTTTCTCCAGAAAACAGCATGACTGATACTTGATTGAAGCCCTGAAAACTAGTACCTATATGAGGCACATGTAAGATAAATATGTTAAAATGGATATGGTTGGTTATGCATGTCTTCAACAAACCTTTGACAAACAGGTAAGCACTGTGCTCCGTGGTTCCATCCTTGGTCCAGATGCGGAGGGTGTATAGACCCTCATCATCCTTGTTTAAGTGAGGAAGAGTGAGCTTGGCAGCACCACCACCAACAGACATCTCAGCCCATCTGGACGGCTTCAGCAGAGTATCTAATTATACATACATATACACAGACTGTTCTGCTATGTGCTATTTCTCTCACAGGTCGTGAGGTTTATTTAAAGAAAACTTTCAGAGAACATCAATGTGCACAAGCATATTTAATTATTCTTTTACCATCTCTATACCACATAACCTCTGGTGGCAGATTAGGAAGGTCGGGTACCACCACCATGGTGGCCACCAGAGTCACGGACTCGCCCTCAGTGCCAAATGTCACTGTAAACCTATCCAGCAAGGCCACCTCCAGTTTGCTACGATGGATACCACTCAGCAAAGGTACTACAAGGAAGTAATGAAAATACAAGTTATATTCCACACTTGGTTTCATACTCATGAGTTTTTGTCCTGTTGTCCTTTCCTGAGCTTGGTTTTCACATGCCTGGCCCCCCAATTTCTGTTCTGATCAGTAGCAAGTCAGTACTTTTCTCTATAATAAACAAAGTAGACCTGGTAATCTAGGCAAGATAATCATTTTGAAATTATAGTGAACTCATCCTATCATTTCTAAGAATACTCTAATACAAATAACTTGAGGCGGGCATGAATACACAGTAAATGTAACATGTTTTTGTGTCTGTATTTAGAGAGAATGAGTTGGCATCCACAGTAACCATAGCACACTTATGGACTCCCTTTGATGACACAGGTTATTTGTAATTTGTGGCTTATGATCTTGAAAGGGTTGTTTAAACTTGAGCCTTATCAACAGCCTCTCGCCGCCCTCTCACCTTGGCCTGGAAGATGAGAGCTCTCTGCTGCTCCGGATGGTCCTGAGAGAAATGTCAACCAATGTTAGGACAGGAGGAAAGGAGGAAAATAGGCAAGTAAAAATGATGGAAAGGTGAAAACATACTTCTCACACACACTGTTGCTTTAGAAGTGACTTTTCCCTCAGTATTGGTAGCCACAGCACTGTACACTGCAGAATCCGCAACTGAGCACCTATAGAAAAAAATTTAATTGACAGATATTCACACATATACAATATAAAAAGGGCATTTGGGGCACTGTTAAAACAAAAGTAAGGCTAAAAAAGATTTTGCTTACATTTTTTACAGAATTTCCCACATTCATAAAAGATATTACATAAATGCAATTTTTCCAAAAGTAAGTACATTATGTCTGCGAATGAGTCCACATTTAAACAAGTAAATAAATCAATTTTGTTGTACTGTCCTAACCTGAATGTTCAGATAAAAATCAAAATGTAACATTCTTTTAAAAAAATATAGTTGCCAATACTGTATGCACATTCAGTTCAATGCTCATATTCACCACCAGTCAAATGTTTCTGTACACTACAGGTTTTTACCACTTGTCCATTTACTTCATAAACTAAAGATTTCTATTCTTGTCATGCACCGAAAAGAAAAACTACAGGTGAAAATGTAAAGTAAACCAAGTTTCCTTTATAACATAAATGCATGTCTGACACCCTATTAACTGGTTGTGTGGTGATGTAGAGACAAATTCATGGCTGTCCGTTAAATCCACTAGTTAACTGTTTCATCCCATTGGCTTTCACCTCATGGCTCTTTAAACATCGAACAGTTGTCTGGTGATCCACATTATAATTCTAATCATGTAATGTGGATTTTTTAAAGATCAGTAATGATGAATAAAAAATATTACATTTTCTGTCTTATAAAGTTACTCAAATGGTGAACATACTCTAAATGTGTTTATTAGCAAAGAATACTGAATCCATTTTAGCTGATATTAAGCAAGTAACATGTAAATGTAAAAATTCTCAGTTTGCATCTAAACTTTTGACTGGTAGTGTACATTAAGAGCCTTCTTTTTAAATATCAGACAACTAAGAACAGCTGGTTAGAATGGAATTGAAATGTTTAATTTGTCTCCTGATGCCTGCTGAAAAAAATCCAGGTCATGTGTTCTCTGCTATTTCTGTATTAATAGCTAAGCATATAATAATGAGTATCATCTCTGTTCAAACACTTTGAGGACAACAAGTGCGTGGCAAGAGCTGCCTTCTGTAATCCCTACACCTCGTCAATAAGGTTAACACAGTGTTAACAGAACGTTGCCTAGGTACAAGGGGAGAACACAGCACAGAACACGATCTCCCAGTACTAGAGCACATTGGACAGGGAGAGAGATCTAAGAAATGCAGAGCTAGTCTTGAAGGAGAAGCCAGGGAGTGAGAATAGAAAGAAGAAATGTGACCTTCAGCTTGTACGGACTATTTTAAAGCCTGTCAAGTACCTTGCCTGCAAAAAAACAACAATTTCAAGCTTACTGGACAAGTTCTACACTTTACAAGTCACCCTTCCTTTTTCAACAAGGTTTAGAGGAACAAAAAAAAAACAAACAAATTGAAACTGAATGACAGAAGATTTGTATGTAGAGCTTTATGGCCTGTGACCTGGATGGTGGGAGTCTCTTGCTACTGTAATGGAAGTGCTGGTGGGACTTGGATGGCAGGCATTCCAGCATCGAATGACACAGAGCTCAGCAGTACAGCACGAACAGCTGAGGCGTCTTGGAGATGAGGGCAGGCCTCTTCTCAGACCAAATAGGAAACTCTCACTGCCACAGTGACGCCATTTACTCTCACTGGTTAATGCACAGTGTGAGTTAGGTCTCTATGCACTATGGCAGCTAACTGCTCTAATGTCAAGTTTATGAGTGCCATAATCACAGTGTGACTTGATCACAAAATGGCGTGACCAACTAAAGCACTCTCATGAGGGTTTTGGCTACTACAGTCCTTTGTAGTGAGCTGCACTTATTGTGGTTTACTCTATACAGCTCATTTTTTGTAATGGTCATTTTGGTCCAAAGGTGATCCACGTTTGATGATAATAATTTTGGTTAAAATTCATTAGGAGGTATTTTAGGTTAGTTTTTGGCAGTTTATTCATACCTGCTAATAATCAGACTGTGAACTCCATACTTGCTCTCAATTTTGTACTTTCCTGGTGCACTCAGAGGGTCAATAGGAGTATCACTCTTAAACCTGAAAATGTATAGGACAAGGATTAAGACTTCATATATTAATAGTGTGTCACAATTGCTACTGATAATGCTTTACAGTGTTCTTGAAAGGCATTCTAGAAGTCTATTCTACATAAATGAATGATGGAATCACCATATAACTGCACTGAATATCTGTTGCAAGTGAAACAAGCAACTTTAGATACTTGACATGAAGTTTGATAAAGTGTAATGTAACTAAATCAAGCTCAAACCATTTAACGACGGGGGTGGGGGAGCCAGACAAAGTGCAGAAGAGTTTAACTGGAGTCTTCTCCCACACAGTGTGAGACCGCAAACCAACCAGGAAGTCTGGGGCTTTGGGTGTGTCAGCATGGAACTCCCTCCTCACATACATTCTCTCTCTCACCTGAGACAGCACAATGAGGGTTGAGCAGAAATTCTGAACATTTTATAGAAATTTAGAACATTTTAGAAATTTTATTGGCATAAAATAAATCAAGAATGTATGTTCTCTATATTAAAAATTCTTTACATCAAAATTCCTTCCAAAATTCTTAATTATAATACTGCTCAGTACATACTGTGTGATAAATCAAGTTAGAAATCAATTGCAACCTTCAGCAAATCATACTCTCTGTAGAGTTTACAATCTTTTTGGGTCATTGCAACAAAAGAGTGAATCTGCACTGAATAAAGTGCTTCACTCAGCGCTGCATGAATAAAATATGTTACATCAACACCACTGCTGTTTTTGTTTTAGGAATTTAGAGGCTAGAAGTGTGTTGATGCAACCAATTGGCACATTTGAATCATATTCATCAAATTCATAGTGGAGTGCAGATACATGTAGTGTAGTGCAGGCTAAAAAATAGAACTTTTCAAAAGAAAAAACGATTTTCACCTCTCTTGTAATCTCAATATTCGCCACTTGTTCTTGTGTGGCCACCTTCATCCTGTGCAGCTCTTGCTGCAGGCTACTCAGGTCTCTTCCAAAGTGTGCAGCCATGCGCTGATACTCCTGCATGCCTTCAGGTTCCCTACATAACACACAGGAGGCATGAAATGTGATGGATTTAGCATTTAAATATAGTCTTCCAAACTGTTTGGAAAAAACCTAATACACATCCTTTACAAGGTTACAGTGAGAGAAAATGTACACATGTACACATGTTTTGAATGAGCAGAATTTGGATTCATCCCATCAGAAGAGTGAGAGCCCTTTCAGTATCAATATCAGTTCATAAATCAGTTTACAGTCTGTGTGACATTCAAGTCTTAAAGTAACTCCATGGTCAGGACATGGAAAGGGACACAGTCCTATCTTGGTACCTGGTCAAGTTATTAGTATCACACACAAAAACAAATTAAATGCGTCAAAGTAATCCACATCTGAATGACAGTGAAAGAAACCTGTCATTTCCTACATTTGATTGGGATACTGGTTCAGGTGCTCCCTACTACTTTTACACATCTTAAAATAGATAATGTAGTCATTATGTCAGTCCACATAGTCTCACCTTTCCCTGAAAGCTGGCACTTTATAGGCTGGTTCCGCCATAGCCTCAGTGGCCTTAACCTGCTCCTTCTTCACTGACTTTGAGCTTGATTTCCTGCCCAATAGCAAATAAACAGTCAGAAGGAACGCATGCAGGAAGCATTACAATCCATTAGTACACCGCAAGAGTAGCCATAAGCAGGTAAGTTGTCTTCGATTCATTGAGGGCCAGTGGTGAAGCACTATTCTACTGAAGGACAGAGCTTTTTTCCTTCGGATCTGAACTGAAAAACAACTAATTTTCCTTTTGTTCTGTAGGCAATAGTGCCATTTCCAGCACCAATATTTGAGCCCAATACACAGAGTAGAAAAAGCTTCTTAATTCTTTCTTTCTGACATTTCTTGCAACAATTTTGAAGCTAGTTATGTATCTACTACCTACCCTCAAGCATATGTATGAATTCATATGAAGAAAGACTAAAAACTATTTAAGAAGTCTTAAGTTTTCCTGAAGTGTGTAACTTGTTGGAGCCTTCATTACAATCTATTTTAACTGAGGATCTGCACACACCTACCAAAATACAAGATCAATACCTTAAACACGTCATGTATATCATACATAGTCCATAACATTGACTAATGCCATATGATTTTGGCAAAGAAGAAAGAATCAAGACAACTGAGAAAAAATGATAAACATGAGTAAGTTATAAATGTCCCCTATTCTGAACCTGATTTTCATGTTACTTTGAAGGTGGAAAGGATAACATTAACATCTTTGTATTTCTCTCACAGTTCTGAAAAAAGCTGTAATCAGTTATCATAAAGCAGGCAGCTAATTTGCAGTGTTAGTTTACTCACACTATATAGGGTTTCTTAAAGACTAAGCTTAAAGCATAAGCTTATAGAGAAGACCTTAAGAGCACTTGGTTCTACAAATGAATGCTTATCCCTTTATACCATAATACTGAATAGTTTAGAATCTTTTAAAAAGCATATAGAGCCTTTCTTTCAGTAACAGCCAGCAAGCTTATAGTCACTTGCCAAGTCAATAGGCCTTAAACAGGGGCGACATTAGTGACAGCCAGAGCTGTAGGAGGTTTGTGGCCTCCAAAACATCTATGCCAAGTTTGCACACTTGAGAGCATACAATCAAATCCAGATAATGTCCTGTACCTTGTGGAGACCTGCTGGACAACATGTTTTGAGCTGTGATATTCTTGGCTGACCTGTTTTTGTTTCTGCTGATAAACCGTAGGCATGTTGGCCCTCATAGGCATGATGGGAAAACTTTAAAAAGACACCCAAAGGTCAAATCATGGATTAGTTTGTTAATGTTAGCAAGTGTAGTTAAGAAATTTCGATTAAGAAGGAGGGTTAAAGATGAAAAAAGTACACAAACATACCCGTAAAGCTCAGTACAACTTCATTATGTTTGTTATTATGCTAATACATGTTTATTAACAGCTAACAATAGCTTTCAGTTAGAGTTGCACAATATATTGTCCGTCAATCATTACTGGCCTTTGTACTGGTCTCTGTCGCGATACTGATATTGCAAATTGGCTGTGCTATGCAAATGACCAATCACAGTGTTTTTGACAGGAGGACCAGGTCCATGTGAGAGGTACTGGGTGTTCTGATGATTAAAACGCTCAAGTAATCAAAGTCAAATTCTTTTACAGTTAAGACTCTGATTCACCATGTTGTGATTTAAAGGCCCATATTCTATATTTTACAATAATTTAATGTTTGTGTAGGTTTGAGTACCCAAAATAAATGTAATTATTCTTCTATATTCTTTCTTATATGACACTAGTCCAAAATCTGTTTATCCCTTAAACAAGTTGTTTTTGTTACTGTGCCTTTAAAACATATGTAAATGATCTTGTTTCTGATTGGCTGTCCTATATTGTAGCTCATTCAAAAGGCAACTCTGTAGACTGCTGTAGGCTGAGTAAGAAAAAATATGTAAATATGTAGATTTTGTAACATCACAAAATCTGTGACTTGAAAACAAGCTGCTTTTGAAGCTTATTTTCCCAATAGGAACTTTAATAAACTGTCCATATCATGCAAGTCGAGTTTTAGTAGAATTCTGTTCAGTTACTCCAGTCAAACTTAATGCAGTATGATCAGTAACACTCAATAACAGATCTTAAGGGCCCAATTTTGTGGAATTAAAAATGAGAGTCCCAACAACTGATAAGCTTTAAAATATAAAGTCCAATGAAGAAAGCCAGAAAAAAAAAAATTCCCGGAGGATAAAAACAGTAACGGAGCTGTGAGGAAAAGTGCAAGTGAGACAGCTGAACCCCTGGCATCTGAATACCAGAAATAGATTAGGCTAATCTTTGGGAAGGCGTTTCTCATAAAGGTGGGCATATTTATACTCCTAGAAAGGAAGACGTTAAAACCTTGCTACAGTGGCAAAACAGATTTTAAGGGAGAACTAGACAATCTACTGGTGAGGAAACACCCAAACGGCTGTGCTTCTCCAGTCCAAATATAAATACAAAGTCCTTCCCCTGAGCGCCTGCACCACAGAAAACAAGCAATTCGTCTTTCCACTTCAATAAAACTATTAGAACCCTGCCTAACGTGGAACACATGAACAGTTGGAGCTTCATTAATGAGACAGGCTGACTGAATAATGAATATAAACTGTGACTTACCCCAGGAGAAATGAACAGAGCTGAGAGTCGGAACAGCAGCCCAAGAGCACTTGGAAGGCTCTTGCTGATGGTCACAAAAATAATGCTCTCACTTAGGGAATGCCTTCTCCCTCTTCCATCCCATGTATGGATACCCTTAAGACTATATATAGCATTTACCTCAGTTTTCAGACTCATTTTGCTCAGTTTGCAAAGGGATGAGAAGAATCAGCATTAGTCTGATGAGTGAAAGTGCCATTGTATTTTGTTGTTGTTTTATTTTAATTCAACTTTATACTGGTGAAAGTCGGCCAGAAAATGGGACTTCAAGATGTGTGGATAATGATAACGGTAAGGCAATAAAAGTATGTGTTTTATACACATCTCTCAGTATTTTCAGTATTAACCCTTTCCTGTGTACTCTTAAAGGCTCTCATCACATATCAGCCATTTACACACACATAACAAAAATAATTACAATTAATTTACAGAAGAATCTCCCTAAAACAGACATTTTGCTTTTCTAAAATGAAAGGTAATGGGAAAAACATTACTGCTCCTTGTCCTAAGGTCCTTTTTATGGTTCTTTTGCCTCACCCTCTCTCTGCAACAGCTGCCAAGGACTATTTTTAACATGAGATAAAAGACACGGGGCCTGATTTCCTCACTAGTTACTGTACAGACACACTGAAAATGATAATGAAAACATGTAGACAAATAAATCTCATACTATAGCCTGGCTTGTCTGTCTGTTACTTAACTCATAAAAATCAGGAAAAATGAGTGATATTTTCTCTCCATCCCTATCTCTCCACTCAGAGCAAAATCAAAAGTATCAAAAACAGAAAACAATAGTATAGAATAGTATAAAGTATAATAATTCACCATTAGGCAATTAATTAAAATATTTCCAATAAAATCCAAATCTGGAGACAAGTTCTGGGATGCAATTCAACAGTTTACTTCCAAATGAAATAGTCCACATCCATAACTCACCCAACAGTCATAGGACAGTTTTCTCTGAACCTAGACCTAGACCAAAGAGTTAACTTAATGATTTTTCATCGTTATGGCCAACGAGTAGTTTAAACGGAGTGAATGCCATAGCCCTGTTACGTTACTCTAAGCTAGAGAGTCTAGATTAGTTATTTTCAGTCTCTGTTCTGGGGATCCTCTGACCTGCCGACTTTCAGATATGCTTTGCCTCCAACTCATCTGATCTAGCTTATACACAGCATGATAATTAGCTGAATCAACTGTGGTGGAGCTTAGACTGGGAATGTAAGCCTCTGATCCAAATGGTTAGACAAATAAGTAGTACAGTTCCGCCCTCTAGCGATTGGCAGCTTAATCACCATCAGTGCTGGTAATACACTACATGGACAAAAGTATTGGGACACACGTGTTTTTCAGGCTTTGGGCTAGGCCATTTACTTCTAGTGAAGAGGACTCTCAATGCTTCAGTATACCAAGAAACTTTGAACAACGCCATACTTCCAACTTTGTGGACACTTTGGGGCCCTTTTCTATTCTAGCATGACTGTGCCTCAGTGCACAAAACAAACTCCATGAAGACATGGTTGGATGAGATCAGTGTGAAAGAACCTGACTGGCCAAACACCTTTGCGATAAACTGGAACAGAGATTTTGAGCCAGGTCTTCTCGTCCAAAATCAGTGCCTGAACTTAAGTGTGCTTCAAAATTAATGGGCACAAATTCCCACAGAAACAGTCCACAACATTGTGGAAAGCCTTCCAAGAGTGGAAGCTGTTATAAAAGTCAATGCATTTGAATTAATCATTAATATCCCTGTTGGCGTAATGGTCAGGTATCCCAATACTTTTGTCCATGTAGTATATGTGTGCAAAAACTCACCAGACCACATATTGCACTTTTCTAAACGTTTCTACACAATTCACTCATTAGGATATCATTCAGAAAGTCATCGTTTAAGAGTTTTGCAGCCTTCACATTCATACAAAAACGGAATATAAAGTACAATAAACTCCAGACCAAGGTGACACTGTTTTATTGGTGGACAGTTTCTTCTTAAAGACACAAACTGGATCGGTACGAAGATAAACCAAAAACAAACTAGAGTGATTATCTTCAGCTACATTTTTTGATCTTGGAAAATGTAAATCTGAATATAATAATGGGGATCGTAATCAATTACCATCAAACAATTTCAAAAGAATCTTTGGTTGATGCATCTACAAGAAAATTACATTACTAAACCATTTAAAGATATCTTACAAAATCACACACAGCACCCAGTGCCATGCTGTTGCAGTGCCGTTTAGCCTTCTCAAACAACAAAAAACATCCTTACATTGTGCTTGAACAATTCAAAAGCAGTTAGTAGGAAAACAGCTCTTTAAAGTGCTCTACATATCAGTAGTTTGAGTGCATAGAATATGGGTAGTAAACTTCAATTTTCAGCGCAAGTTTCTCAGCTCAGATTAACACTCTGGCATTCTATACATCTGACTCATTACATACAGAAATGAGAACAGCAGTGCACTGCAAAAACTGCCGTTGCAGTCGTCACAGATTACTTACAGCAGTGTGCAACTGAGACTTTGGGTGGTAAATTAATATGATCAGGTGCAATACTCCTTCATAATAATGTACATGTTATGTAAGTATTGTTGTGTAAAAAAAAAACGTTAGATGCTCATTGTGAAGTTTGAACTAGATGTTAGATTAGTTTGATGAATGAAAAGTTTAGTTCAGAACAGCAGTTATCTTGTATAACATCCAGGAACAAAGATTCTGAACAAAACTGAGGGACAAAAAATGACATGCAGTAAAAGCTGTATAAATCTGTCAGAGTAGGCTGCATAGTAGTTGCATGAACAACGAACAACAAATTTATAAAACATTTAGATCTTAATTAGAGATTAGAGAGATGGAGAAGAGCAAAAACATTCAAACTTTAAAAAGAAACTTAACTCTTAAAAAAAGATCCCAGTTTCTCAGTTTAAAAAGAATGACATCAGTGCTAGCTCAAGAGAAGCAGAAAAACCCTGTCAGGCTTGAAGAAGAATCCAGCTCCCACAGAGTACCCGAAAAACAACACACAAATACTGTAAATCCTGCAGCCTGATCAATATTTGGTAATCTCATTAAAACATACAAAAAAACATTAAGACAACATTAAAAACAAGATCAAGTTTGCGCAAATCTGCAAAAACAATGGTATTTTCTTCAGTATATTAATTAGAACACGAAAAACCCGTAAAGCCTGTCAAACTGTTGGACTGAGTGGTACTGAAAGTCAAATAATAAATTAACTCTTAGGGACAGGACACCTATGCTTGAATATTCTTGTTGAAGCAGATAGGAGTGTGTACACTGGAAGGCACAGAGGCCGGACAGTTTTGTTTAGGTTTACCAACTGCTTGCAGTGAATGTTCACTCAGTCTCAGAAATTATACTGGTGCTGTCAGCTTCGTCAAAGTTTCTCTGGTAGCGCACAGTGGAGGAGAAGCGGTGCCTATTCCTCTTATAAATGATGAAGACCACCACAGCGGCAAGGCAGAGGACCACAATAACGAAAAAAACCACGGCCACAGGAGTACCCCCTGATTCTGAAGCAGAAGAACAATGAACCAGTTAGGAAGAAAGCATAATCCTAGATGTCACAAGCTGACAGCATTAACAAATTATATACACAATTATTCAGTACTCTGCATGGATTCTGTTGTTTCTGTCATAAAAAAAGATGATAAATTTATTAGAGAGGGAAGAACAATACAACTTTTATGTATTACTCATATAATACATGACAACTTGAAATGTCAAAATAAAAAAGAATCTAGGGAAACCGGCATTGTCAAATAGTTTATAAACAAACGGAATGAGTTTTCTAATGACTGTGACATAGTGCAAATACTATGGTGTGTCTGAGGTGGCAAGGGTGTGCAGGTCACTCACTGGCAGGTGTCTTGCAGATGACACGGCTGCGACTTTCAGTGCAACTGGCGTGGCTCCAAGTTCCATTTATTGACACCAAAACTGCACAACCGGACTTGGTTGGAGTGTGTCCCCAGTTAGAAAAGTCTACATCACTACCGTCCATCCAACCTGAAGCCTTGACTGTGAAGTTTAAACAATTATTATCATCACTTTGCAATAGTGCTTCGTCTCTACAATATTACAATGATTTATAGTAAGAACTATTACACACATTATAACCTAATACACAGTGTATAACACAACATACGAGATGCAACACTTTCAGTTGTTACCTGAGTCAAGACCCAGCCAGACACGACTAGTGATGAGAGGATTTTCAGAAACATGCCGCGAGACAAAATCGTTCTCCTCCTTACTTTTAATAGTCAAAAGCTGGGAGGCGGGATCTAGCAATCATACAAGACACAGTATACAAGTTGCACCTCTGCCAAAGAATCTTATTTTTTGCCTTTAAAATGATTCATGTCTGCACTTCATTAAACAGAAATAATTGTGCAGTGTTGTCACATTGCTTTACCAAACATTTTAAAGAATAGAAATCACTAAAGGCTTTTTGCAACATGATGAGAATGAAATACATTTTAGAAAAGCCAGTTCGGAGTAAACGCATACAAAGACTCAAATACATACCCAGTTTCTCACATATACTCTTTGCATCCTCCATGGTGTAGACGGAGTAGTTGTAGAGGGTCATGTCGATAGCATAACAGTGGTTTTCAAACTGGATCCATGAAGCTTGTCTATCACTTTTTGGGCAGTTAGCGCTGGACTGAGAAGATATCTGAGAATCTGTCACCAAAAAAACACATGGAACATGTATTTATCTGTGATGTAGAAAGGGCAGACATGTTCTGTTGTATGTATGGTAATGTTATAATACATTTCGCTGGAAAATCAAGCGACACCAATTGGCCAAGAATGTACCAAGAATGTGTGAATATATACACTGAGGTACAACCATCTTGTACACTCAGCAACTCAATGCACTGATGGGAGGTGACCACCTTTCCCAGATAATATCTGGTTCATTGAGCATTCTCAGTACAGCACTGGCATCAGAACGGTAGGGTGTGTTGTATCAGACACAGCAAGTTTTTATTTTTTTATTTTAAACACCGTGGTTACTTTATTAGACACACCCATCTTGTTGTTTTACCTTGTACATGTACTTTTACACACATATACATGTTTTTATAATGAGGAGTGTCTCTTCTTCATTCTTAAAAAAGCCCCATCCAAACTGTTTTTAAAAAACACGCTGTCAAGAGCATGCCAAACCTATATTAACTCGAGTCCTATCCAAAACTGTAAATGCTGGTGGCGAGTACTGTCGCTGTGTCCGCATAGTTCCTATTCCCATCATTTCCCACTTTCATGTGGACAAGCCCTTAGATAAATCTCAGGCATAAGTATATTTACTTTCTTCACCTCTGTACTCTGACTAGCATTCCTGGGTGAGTCACAGTTACATTACAGCCCTTCAGAAACATCCCTAACATCATTTAGTCATTTAGAAATGTCCTGTATATACACAGATAAGTTATAACATTAAAACCACCATCCTAACCCATTATGACATCAACGCAGCTCTGATCCATCAAGACATTAACCATTTACGGAACTACTTTGTCCAGCATATTCCACAGATGCTCATTTGGACTGGGGTCTGAGGAATTTTCAGGACAAGTCAACACCTTGTTCCTCAAAAGTCACCTTGTTCCACACAAATAACTAAAATTTTGCAGTGTGTCAGGTGAATTATCCTCCTGAGAGAGACCACTCTCACTGGGGAATACCATTGCCATGAAGGAGGGTACCTAGTTTGAAACAATCCTTAGGTAGCTGGCACATACCAAATTAACATCCATATGACTGCCAGGACCCAAGGTTTTGGAAAACATTTATCAAAGCACCACACTGCCTCCTCTGCCTTGCCTTCTTCCCATAGCACATCCTGGTGCCATGTTCACCCCAGGTGAATGATGCACATACACCCAGCCGTCCATGACACAAAAGAAAATATCATTCATCACATCAGGTCACCTGCTTCCACTGCTCCATGCTCATGTGCCCCTTGTAGGCACTTTTGGCAGTACATATGAGTCGGGATGGGCACTCCGACTAGTCTGTGGCTGCAATACATTACGCGTCCTGATGCCGTTCCATCATTGTCAGCATATTCTTAGCAATTTGTGCTGCAGTAACTCCTGTAGAATTGGACCAGATGAGCTTTGATTTCCATTCACATCAATGAACCTTGAGCACCCATGAATCTGAAACCTTTTACCTGATTTGTTCTTTCTTGGACCTCTTTTGGTAGGTACTAAGTATTGGAGAACACCTCACAAGACCACCTGTTTTAGAGATGCTCTGACCCAGTCATCTAGCCATCACAATTTGGTCCTTCTTAAAATCACTCAGCTCCTTATGCTTGCACATTTTTCTGTTTTCAACATATCAGCTTCAAAAACTGATTATTCAATGTTGCCTAATACATCCCACCCCTTGACAGTACCCACTACGTAGAGACAATGTTATTTTGCGTCACCTGTCAGTGATTGATATTGTTGTGGCTAATTGGTGTATTCTGTATATACATACTGTGTGATGTGTAATAGCCTAATAAACATGATGAATTAAGGACAACATGTTTAACAAGGCTAAATATCTTATGCATTATGGCACTATGTGCATGTATGTGTAGGGGAGTAGGGGCAGGCAGCAGGAAGTTTGATGTCTAAACAGAAATGGGAGTGTAAAGAGTTTGAAAACAACTGGGTAAATATACACACAAATGACTTACGGCTTTGGCTGCTGTAACAAATGGCTCCCTCTAGCTCAAAATGACAGTTAACTGTGGACCAGGTTCCATTAGCATCCACATATACACATTTTTCCTCAGATCCAGAGCCTGCAACCTCAAACCCTTGAGGCTGGAACTGCCATGATGTCCCATCTGACCACTCATAGGGCCATCCGCTGAACTAAAGCAATAGAAAAGCCCCAATTAACACATTCACATTCATCAATTTTCTTTGGAAACAATGTCATACATTGTAGTTAACTGTCAGGGCCAGAGAACCAAAGTGCCAGAGAACCAAAGAAACTAAACACAACTGTTCAGCAACTGAAACTGTTGTTTTATACCACTGGCCCGGTTATGTTCATTAAACATCAAAAGTATTTCAAATATAGCTAAACTTGAAAAGGAATATCATGGTACCATGCAATATCAGTATAGACAATACAGTGGCTTGCAAAAGTATTCGGCCCCCCCGGAACTTTTCCACATTTTGTCACATTACAGCAACAAACATAATTTCTATTTTATTGGAATTCCACGTGAAAGACCAATACAAAGTGGTATACACGTGAGAAGTGGAATGAAAATCATACATGATTCCAAACATTTTTTACAAATAAATAACAAATAAATAAGTGGGGTGTGCATAAGTATTCAGCCCCCTTTGGTCTTAATGTGCAGTCAGTTGCCAATAGACATTGCCTGATGAGTGCTAATGACTAAATAGAGTGCACCTGTGTGTAATCTAATGTCAGTACAAATACAGCT
>JBBPCY010000037.1:16006598-16059380 GCA_037974405.1 Brachyalestes nurse
ATTGTAATCTGTGTGCAACATGGACACACAGCCAGTCTGTGGGAGCCAGAGGTCTGGCTGGGTTGAAGGGGATCAAACACTTATTTCACTCAGTGACATTAAAATCAATTTCTAAATTTTATGTAACGTTTTTTCCTGATTTTTGGTTGATATTATGCCTCTCTCCATAAAAATGAAACTACCTCAAAAATTAGAGTCAGCCAACTTGCAAATTCAGCAGGGGAGCAAATAAGTATTTCCCCCACTGTATATGACATACCTGCTCATACAGAAACAACCTTTAATCATTATATATAAGTCATATTCATGCATTTTACACAGCATCGTTTATATACTGTTGCCAAATATATACATTTCAATGCCTGTCTGACCACTTATTTTACAACAAATAGAGACAAGGTTTTAATGCAAATTAAACTACAGGTAGCACTTCGTAGATTAAATCAAAGGCTGATTATAATTTGATTATGTAGGCTTCAGGCACTTTGGTTTTGTGATAACCAAATGTTTTTTATTAACCTTTCATTAAGGAAATGATTCAGTTAATGTCTGATTTGTGCATTTTCATTCTAAAACCTTAAAATTATGGCAAATGAATACTGACCCCATATATTAGTTATCACTCCCCATGTTTAATGATTATTATTATCAGCGGCTAAATTATTATCAGCTGGTAAAAAAATACGAAGGCTTTCCAACCTTCATTAACTTTTAAATGGGTTTCCCTTCGTCAAGCTCTTCTAATCTTGTTCACAGACATTCTACGTCTAGTTCTAAAACTACAAACTACAATTACAGCTTGCAAGAAGAAAATTACAAGGCATTACAAGGTTTTCTATTATAGTAACAACTGGTACCTTTTCATTAGCTGCAAATATGTTCCACTCTGAAATAATTTGTGTGTGTGCATGTGTGTGTATCAGACTTTATGTCACTGTTTACTCACTTTCATCACGCGTTCTCTGATGAAGTCCAGCTCATCTTTGGAGTGTATTGACAGCAGGTCTGCTCCCATCATTTTACAGGCAAAGGACACAGAGTCCCAGGGAAACAGCTGGCTGGCAAAGAAATACTCTGCCCCACGGTAAAACACCCACGGCTCATTCTCTACACACACAAACAGTTTTGTAACTATAAAAGCATCTTCATCAGTGTGAGTGTAGATAATATAAGCTACAAGATTACTTACGGTCATTGTACCAGTAAGGCTTTGTTAACTCCACACCTGAGAAAAAAGATGGTAAAGCCGTTTGAGCGTCAACCTGTCTGAAAAAGTCTGAAAAAACTAAGCATGAAAATGAAAGCATGGTAATGAAAAGCATGTGGAATTTATCTCAGACATTTATCTTTCATCCCAATCAGAAATCTGTACAAGTGTGTGCATTTACATTTAATCAAGTGTTGCACTGTATTGTGTGAGCCTGCTTTTAACACTTATCAGCATCTGAATGACAAAAACTAATGATGCTGCACTATTTTACACATAGTTCTTAATTCCACTTACACTGAAATGAAACTGGCCGAGAGATTTTTTCTGTTTTCTGTATATGTAGTCGTTTTAGCTGCTACTGGGTTTTGCTTAGCATTCATTTTGGCAGCCTGTTTAATGTAAACATGCAAAATCAACACACTATTTTTATTCGAGGCCTGCACTGGCCAATAAACTAGGAGGGGTAATCTAAATAAACAACAGACTTCAGGATTGACTGTTTCTTCTTTCTGAGACTGTGAAATGTTCACGTGTGTGGAGGCAACATTGCGAGGTCCAGGTCTAAATGACAAGACTCTTTTACTCTAGTCTTGGAATTACTTCCCACACATAGTGGAGATTTACTTTATGAGTCACACTTGAGAAATATATCCTGCGGCATTATTTATCTTATTATCTTTTAGTTAAATGTTGACTTATTCATTTTACTTTCCATGACTAAGGCTTTGTTACCACCACTGGCTCAAATGGAAATTGTCCTAGGCATACTGAATACTCAAAAGTATCAGTCTGGGTGCATTAGACTTGCAGCTCTGTGGTGTCCCAGTATTGTTTTATCTAAACGTTAATAAATATATATCAACAAGATTCTTAAGCAATACACTAAGTGCATTTCAGAAACAAACTAATTATAATTTCAGCAGTGATCATTACATCAGTGTAGACCTTCTTATTGTCTTATTTATAGATCATTGCATAAATGTATTTCATTTGTGGTTGATGACTAAAACAAAAGAGGTTCTGTGGATCTGCCTTGTCCTGGCTCACTGGAAAGGTGTCGAATAGGCTTACAGGAAATATTTACTGTGTGTTTGTGTGTACACAGTGAACTACCTCGGGGCACTTTGCAGATCCACTCATGTTTGAAGTTACAGTGTTGAGGTGTGAGCGTCCTGAACAAATTGGTGTACGCTGCACAATCTTGACCACTTGCTTCCTCATTCTTGTCTTCTATGAACGATGTCACCACCTGCAGGACAAACAGTGGAATGAGAAAGAGAGAAAGATATTCATCAGCACCAGCAGATACCATGAGAGCGTGCTGCAACGAAGAGCTTTGCTGACAGAATACAGAAGACATAAACAACGACTGAAACTGAGTGAACTACAATATGAACTACATTTATATTCTGTTATTGCTGCTGCAGGTGAATTAGTAGTAGGGAAGGGCAGATCAATACTAAAGCAATGATACTTCCAATCCTGATATCTTTTGACAGCCAATCTTCACACCAAAACATTGATAATAAATGTTTTCTTTAAGTTGAGAGCTAAATTGAAAGAAAACGTTTCACATGGACCCGTGGTGACTCATTCCACTGTGATAAGGTAACTGCAGAATTTCAAGGCCTTTTCACATCAGCATGCGGGGATATTCCATGTTGGCATATTTATGGAAAACTGTTTCAAGTAATGTCCTGTGGTCACAAGATTAAGCCTCCAAAATGTGTATAAAATCTGCCACTGTAATTGACTTCAGATGAACTCAGATGTTACCCTAGACGTTTCGTACAATGCCAGAAAACACAGTAGCATGCTGAAAGCTCCAATTCCACTGATGCATTCTGCTATCCCCAGTGTGAATGCATTCTTCATGGAATTAAAACGACCATCGATGAGGTCTTAGAATGTTAAGTAGTTGATTTAAAGAGTTAAAGCACTCTTTCACTGATTTTACCGGCGTGCCATCTGACCACTCCCAGGCTCCAGCAGACTGTGGGTCTCTCTTGGTGAAGCCAACCCAGAACCAACGGCCCTCTGTACTGAGAAGAAGAAGAGAGCAAGAACAATAGAGAGAGAGAAACCAAAATGATAGTGATTTTTAAGGTCTCATTTTTGCCACTGTTCAAAAGAACTGTGTATTGATATTTTGATGCTTGTGATGTTGATACCAATAGTTATAACCTGTTTTGGTTTTTGTTGTGTTTTTAATGGTTTAATGGTTTAAATGGTTATAATGAGAAACCACATATGATTGCAGGAACCAGAAATGAGAGTGACGTGCTAAAAGTGGGTTATTTACTGAGCCAATTAGCAGTCTAGATTTAAGCAAAAATATGCATACTGGACCATGGATACTAAGATTGTCTACATTGGCACTAAATGACACTCTAGTATTCAAAAGATTTCATTATTCATCAATTTAAAAAAGAAACACTACAGACCAAGCTGTGTAATTATCATTATGGTATAGTTCCTCTTCAGTGATAAATCAACTGTGCCAACTGAGAAAAGAGTTTGAAAGCTCTGCGTGTAAGCCAACCTGTTTAGCATCTTAGTGAGGAGCTGTCTGATGAAGTTCTCATCTTCATATCGATGGAAGGAGGCCAGGTCAGCACCGAGAGCACGGCAGAAAAACTCTGCCTCTGACCATGACCGACTCATCAGGATCTTCTCACTGTGAAATACCTAATTAGATCAAAAAACAACAAACAGCAAGCTATTACCATTTTACAGCTTAAAAAACATTGAAATAACTGTAAAAAGCCTGAATTTTAATAATATTATAGGTAATATTTTATTAAGTGTCAGAAAACACATATGCAATGCTATTTAAGATTATTTAACTACATGTGGTGTAAAGCAAGTTAGTGAGTATTCTGATATGCAGTTTTCACCATAAGTGGAGACTATAAGCTTAGATTACTTGTTTTTTTCATTAACCTCATAGCTCCAGTTAAGGGAAAAACTGTAAATTTGATGGGATCTTTCACAGAGGGAGAAGAAACTCACCTTGTAGCAGTGACCCAGGTCACGGCGACTCTCCCACCCTTCCTTACAAGGTGTAGTAAGATCTACATGGGACACGGGCATCACTGAGTCGTGATAAGTGCTTATGCTCTGTTTACATACTGCCAAGGCCTTTTGTGAGTCACAACTCTTCACCTCCCAGTGACCTAGAGATCGGCCACCTGACATCACCACACACCCCCCTCTGCTCACTGAGAAAACAGAACACACAACATAAAACGTTTAAAGCTGCTTGTCCACTCAGCCTAAAACAATTGCTTTATTTGTTAACAAGCAGTTGAACTGGTTTAATCAACTCCTTGGTTGTACTGGTTGAATCAAATACTTTAAATGAAAAAGAGTTCAATAAAAAGTGTAATTTCTTAGTGTCATTTCAATTTGTAAGACAAAAAACCACCTTTCTAAGCATATAGTCCTATTTTTTGGAAAAACAAAAACATGCTTCACATTTTTGCTATATGAAGAGAGTAACTGTATTTTGTCTTCTTACTTATGAATATGAACAAAGCAAATAAAGATTAAAAAAATTTAATTGACAAAAACAGTATTTAAAAAACAGCATTTAGGCACCACAAATGTATAACATGGTTTAATGTTACAGGTTTCCTCTGCTGTTTGCAGTTCCAGAATAAATGTTCAATGATGCTCAAGTCAGACAGCTGGCAAGGCCATGCATACAACTGAACACTTTTCAGAAATAGTCCTGAGTTTTGGCTTTCATTTAGGCTCAATGTCTTGTTTAAACATTAATCTCCTCCCCTTTCTCGGTCAATGAGACAGGATTCTCCTTCAATATGCCCTGATAGCGGCCCCACATCAACGCTCCCACCTCCGTACTCTTCTGCTGGTATGATGTTGGAATCAAGAAAGCAATCATTTTTTCTCCAAACACGACAATATGATATAGTGTAGGAGCATTCTGCAAGCCTTCTGAGTGACTACTGGAATCTCTCTTCCCTTCCTTGTCATTAGTCTAAGAGAAGTCTTGCATGGCGGACCTTTCTGGGGACAGTTGTTCTAATCGCATATTATTAATTATTAACTGTACTAACAAAGATATCTAAGGCCTTTCCTACGGCCATGTAGCTTTCTTAACTTGTGTGTTGTTTAATAATAATGAGAACTCTATGATACTACTTTCCCAACCAATTTCAGCTTATTTTAAAATAACACCAGGTGCAATTTGCACAAGGACATTTTTATTTGAATTTTTGCAGCATCAATATGTAGAGTCTATGTATATTTTCTTTATTTGAGAAATTTTAATATAGTGGCAGAACTTTTTGATTTAATTTAGTTTTTCATAGTTTAAGTTCATGAATACATCTGAAGTGGTTATATGAACTAATTTAAACAGTGTTGGATGTGGATGCAGTTTCCTATATTGCTGACTGACCGGGCTGGTGCTGGTCCCAGTTGGTGTAGGTGAGCGGAGTAGTAGAGCCATTTTGAGTCAGCCAGCGGTACTCTCCAGTCCTGTTCCGGTCATGCAGGGCGGTCCAGTATAACTGGGAAGCCGACCTGTTCTTTGCATTGATCAAGCTGTTCAGAAAGGCCTGTTCAAACCTGTTGAAGGATGATGAAATGCTTTACAGCAAAACTGCTGTGTGCCTGAGTGCGTGTGTGTGTGTGACAGGCATTGATATATGTAGTGATTGGTTACACTGTACCTGTCGCCAATGGTGACCAGGGGAGCTTCACAGTAATAGCCCTTTGTTGCGTCTTCAAAAGTCTGCTCCTGGTCAGCAATTTTATAGCAGAAATGTCCTTTCCTCTTCCATCCCTGAGGCATTTATACAACACACAAGTTTATACACCTGAACAAGTGGCAGTGATGCAAAAGCACTGTGTTCATGACAAAACATATCCAACCAGGATTAGTTAACTTTCTTTTTGGAAGAGCTAGCTTCCTAACTAGCACTAAAGCAATAAAAAAAGTCACATCATACGCGAACTAAGACCTCAGCTCTAAACATTTTACCTAGCTAGGGCCTTAATCTGACACAGCCCTGTGTGCTGAGAACATGTACCTGTGTGGAGGTGTAGTGAATTTATGGGAGTATGAAAATGTATAAAGCTACTCAGACACTTGGGGGCGACAGTTCAGCTCACCACTGTGTATTTATGGTAGCGGTAATTCCGTGGATTTATTAAAAAATAAACACACTCTGAAGTGGGATCATCAGGTAATATAGGAAACAGGTAAAAGACCCCAATGATTCAGTAAATGTCCGCATTTCATCCTCTCGCTAGGGCTTTCAGGGTCTGTTGTTCTGTTCAGCAATCCCCCAAATCAGTTTAACTCCCTGAACTTCTATATCCATAGACACTCGATGGTGTATATGTCTTTAAATACATAGGCATGAGTATTTACATAAGCATGTAAAATGTTTATATTTTCTTTAATTACTTCTCATTTGTGAGTCACTGAAAAAATTTGAGAAATTCTCTCAAAAGTGCAGATTCTAAACTCTCAATCGATACCACATTTTTGTGTTTGTAAGCAGAGGAGATATTTTATTACGCTTTAAACGTCCTTCTTTGCGTTCATGTAGAAAGCAAAAAATCTTCCTTTACATTTTTGTCACGTTTTTTACCTTCGAAATAGACAGGAGAAGTGCCGACAATACTGTAGACACCAAATTTATATCACATTAAAATGTAATTCATTATGCAGTTAACTAGGTAAATGTGATTATTTCTAATTGAACAGTAATAGTACAGTAACTCTAGCCTTTTGATTTACACCGTAAACAAACAATGAAAAGTTTCTTCTGTATTAATTCTCCCAAGCAAAGTAACCCCCACAATGGGTCTTGGAGGTCCCTGACTGGGTCCATCTGGTGTGAGGTTTCACTGTGTGTGTATGGGGCTGTGCTATGGGGATAGGAGAGGGTCGGGGCAGACTATATAATACTGCCCAGCTCTGTTTTCACAACTGCTCTCCATTTGTCCCTAATTTCATTGACCCTCATCTTCTAGACACTGCACACACACACACACACACACACTCTGCCAACATACTGCTTGTAACCTGAGTCAGTCTGGAGCCATATGTCATCGTTTACTTATTTACCTCTTCTCAAATAAAGAAATAAGCCACGAGAAGCAAAGAGCTACAGAGATTTCACCATAACTAACTTCTACGTGTGGCTTACGTACTACGCATCTTCTTGTGGCTTATTGGTTTTTATAAAATCATCACAAAATATGATACTATAAAATATGTGAAAGTACAGTAAAGGATAACTTTAATGCTAATAATGACTGCACTATTCCATTGTCGAATTAAAACTGAATTACACTGATGTGTACACTCCAATTGAAAATAAATACATAAATCCTCTATCGGCAATTTCTATGTATTTGCTTAATATAATGGAAAGCCATAGATACATTTATATTTCATTTTTCCCTAATATGAAATTAAACACATCTGTAATAGATGTGTATTTATATACCCTTAGAAAATCAACAAACTTTGTACATAACTATACATTGTGACAACAGCTTTGAACACGGCTCAGATTTTAGAACTGACTGTATGTGGAAATAATAATGTCAGAGGGTCAGTGCGTAAGCCTGTATGTGAATGGAACAACTGATAGCGTATTTGCTTGTGTGTGTGCGTGCGTGCATGTGTGTGTGTGTGTGTGTGTATGCCTCTGTTCTCTTTTCTCTCTGGGCATGTTGGTGCGTATGTCTGTTTCTCGTTCTCCAGCCACATGAGTCAAAAGGCCAATTTCCTGACCAATAAAAGCTCAGGCTGACACACGTCAGTATCTGAATCAGACCGTTGTTCTCCTGCCCCACCCCATTCTCAGATTGACCCAGACAGGCTGTCTGTCCGTCTGACTGTATGTCTGTCCCATACAGCTGCACCATCAGCTCCTCTCCACTCTCCACTCAGGAGTTCAGAAACCACTATATAAATACGAGAACTGTGACTGATATCATACTGCAGCCAACGCAACTTTTACACATTTATTTCAACACATGTTGGTTTGAGGCCTGTCTATGGAGCAATATCAAATGTGGCAGAACAGGTTTAAGATCAGTGTGTGAGTGTGTGCGTGTGTGTGTGTGTGGGTCTGTGCATGCATGCAAGAGGTTTTACTTACTTCTGGGCAGCCATCATCCCATTCTCCTGTTGGGTGTAAGGGTACAAGGCCTGATGTCCGACACACTGCTGAGTGCTTTTTATCACACTCCTCAAGTTGCCAGTTACCATCCTACAACATACACACATACACAAACAAGGATATACTCATTTATTAAATTATACGCAATGACCTTCCTGATCTCTAATTCATGACAGTGGCTCTCACCTTCTTGTTGGCAGTGACGCACAGGCGTCTATCTCCTTTGTAAGGAGACGGTGCCTGCCAGTGCCAGGATGTAAATGAGACCTCTGAATGATCTGACCACTCAGTTCCTGGAGAATCCGCTTTAATGGACAATCCAATCCATACTTTTGGGTCAGAGGCTAGAATATGAACACACGCACAGTTTCAGATAAAAATATAATACAGGTATAAAAGTATTCATCCTTAATAATTAGCTGCCAGGCCTATATCATATGAATTATGAATATGACACAAATTTAAACTGCTGAGAGAAGCAACACTTATCAAATACTGATCAAAATTAACACTGTGAAAAATTACTGTAAACATGTAAACTGCTGATGAGTGGACTGGACTTTAAACATTCTCATTTGCATTCTTCTTTTAATGAATATTTAGTGTTAAAGTTTTATATGATATAATGTAAAGATTAAGGATGCAGGCTAACCATTAGCAATCAGCATTTGCAGCAGCTCCAGCTCAGAAAGGGAATGGATGGAGATCAGTTTTCCTCCAAGAGCACTGCAGGAACTGGAAGAGTTATCCCAGCTATCCCTCTCAGTCAAATACCGGTAACAGAGTCCATTATGATCAAACCAACCATCTAGACACTCAGTTTGCTTATACTGCCAGTTTTCTGAAAGACAGAAATGTAGACATAGAGAGAAAGAGAGACAGACAAAGACAGTTGGAATAGAAAGTTTTTTTAATTCTGCAGTGACTACTTTGGGTACGTGTGTATATGTGTAAAAGTCATGGCCACAAGCTCTAGGTGGGCCACAGCTGAGCAAAACATACAGCCATTCTCCGCTCACATAGCCTTCAATTGCATTTTAGACGATTTATCACAGAATCTCTTGAATCTTAAAATAGAGTGATATCTAAATTACCAAAATTGAAGATTTGCATTTAAATAGGACATTTTGGCCACTTAATGATATAATTTAATGATATAATTTAGAGATGAACATGAATACTCAAACCATATTCTATAATTGCTAAAAGAAAGTGCCATTGGACAGATGCTTAGATCTGTCTTTTTATGACAATATTTAATGGCATAATTCTACGAGTCTGTTGTGCCTAGTGCCGTGTTCTATGCTGTGGTGTGCTGAGGTGGCAGCATGAAAGTGGCAGACAGGAAGAGACTTAACAAACTGATCAGGAAAGCTGGCTCTGTGGTGGGTGAGGAACTCGATAGCATGCAAACTGCTGCTAAAAGGAGAACATTGTCCAGACTTCAGTCCATCATGGACAATGTAGACCACCCACTCCACAGGGTGGGTGGTGAACGACTTGAGAAGTACCTTTAGCCACAGACTGACCAGCTTAAGGTGCCCCACTGAATGCCACAGAAAATCCTTCCTTCCCACCACCATCACACTCTACAACTCCTCCCTCAGTGACACACCAACACAATAATCTGTGCAACAGATTGTGTGGAAGACTATGTGCATTATTTTTGCTGTGATGTGCAACAGTCTATGTGCAATACTATGTAATGTTCTTACCAGGTACCAAATATTATGTGCAATTATATCCTTTATATGGCGCTAAATCACTTAATTATTGTAATATCTTATGTGCAATATTACTTTCCACTGATTTTTATTTTTATTCAGATTTTTATTAGATTCTATTTAGACTTTTTTTTTTTTTTTAATTTTATTTTTTTTAATTTATTTTATTATTGTATTTTATCTTACTTTTTATTTTACATTATTCTGGTGTCTTGCGTCTCTCTGTGTCTGTGTGATGTGGCAGTCATAAATAAAGTTTTCTGATTCTGATTCTAATAACATGCACAGAAATTTTAGGTCACACTGGGTTTTAATTCATGAACAATGTTAAGCAAAAATGTAAAGCTTGCCTACTCTTGTTGAAAAACAAAGAAACCCTTGCTCAGAAACCCTTTAAAAGCTCAGAGAACATGGGGTTTGTTACCGAGTGGCTCTGCCCTCCTGCTAATGTTGGGGGTCTTCTTGCAGATGTAAGGCAGAGCAGACTCGCAGTTCAAGCTTTGCCAGTGGCTGCGCTCCACACCAGAGTTAAACACTCCACACAGCTGACCTTGTTGCACTGCCGTCGATGTCATGTCTGACCAGAGAGCAGAAAGTTAAAGACAGTCAGTATGAAGTTGTATTAAACAGCTTGGGAAAGAGGAGAACATGATTCAAGTACCTATGATGTGTACATTTTAGGCTTCACAGCTGTCAGTACAGACGTAAAAGTAATTTACTCCATAATTAACTGTATAATTAAATATGTAAATACTAACATAGTCTGACTAAAGTCAATTGAAAGCAATAACCCTTGACTTCTTAGTGATAATTATCTAATTTGAACAGGCTTCCTTGATCAGGAAAAACACCAAAATGTCCAAGGCAGTGGTGCTTCCAGACCAGGAATGGAAATCACTGACCTAAAGTATTATTTACTGAGACCTACATCCCACTGGGACCTATGCTTGATTCACAATGATCTGTGGCTGAGAATTCTTTCACAAGAACACAACTGCAAGAATGTGGGAAAGATGCAGCAGATGATCTAAAATCAGTTAAATCTCTTCTTAAAGCTTTTATTTTTGAGGAATGCATATTGTATTATGGATATACTGTAGCTGGTTTTAATTGATTGTATAATTTTATAACGGATGTTGAAGTTCTTGGAGACGCAACCATACAGTAGTAGTAATAAAAATACAATGATAATGTTTTATTATTATTATTATTATTAGTAGTAGTAGTAGTATTGTTGTTACTGTTACATTATTAATGTTATTATAAACCGTTGAACTGTTGACTGTATTCATGTATACAGAATTGAGCAGTCAGTCCCACTAAATTGCATGAGAAGCAGAACTAAAAGTGGTTGGAAGAAAAAGATGACACCTGAGGTTACACTGTCAGCTGTGATATGATAGCAGAAACTTAAAACCATTTCCTTTGCAATCGTCACTTTTATTACACGCATGAGAGTAACCAATACCTGCTGTAACTGCTAACAACCAAGTCTGGAAAGAAATTCAGATAGTGGTAGAAATATGAATACATATTTAGATAGCTTTTAACTTCTGTTCAGATTTATAATTAATACAGCAACAATGTGTCAATATCTGTAACAATGTTTGTGACAGCAATATAGTAAGAATAATGCACAAGCCCATACATTTTGTCCTTTTTATGATGTCAGCATGCATTAGCCGTCAAACCTTTCATCCGTTTAACCCACTTCTGGAAGTACAGCTTTTTAAATGTCCTTTAAACAATAGTTTGAAAAAGTATTTACAAAGAAAATCCACTTTTTGGTTTAAACACCCTAGCTTTATTTTCCATTGTACGGTCATGTTATGGTGAGAGGACCTCTAGATATGGTCCAAAATGACTTGGAATAAAGTCTTGTTACATTAACATGCACACACAACGAATTCTCTCTAACCTGAGATATACTGGAGCAGAGCCAGCGGAGATCCATCTGACCACCGCCAACCCCCTGCATCAGCCAGGTGGTTTAATCCAGTCCAGACAATCACACTCATGTCTGCAAGTCTTTCTGCAAAGAGACACATTGCAGTTATTTTAGTTGGCGCAGATACATTAACATGTTAGTGCAGGATGTGTGAGTAAGCACCTCTGATGTAGCTGTGCTCTGCAGCGTGTGTGATGGAGAGGAGGCTGCCTCCCTGCGATTGGCAGGAAGTGAGTGCTTGGCTCCAGGTGAGGAGGGAGTACAGGTTAAACTGATAGCATGCCTTTAGACCAGCATTACTCTCCCACAACTGTCCACAACCGGACACTGCACAAAAAACAAAACACAGTCAGTCAATGTTATAAGCAGTAGTATACAACTCAAGCAATAATGTAATTTACAGTCCGGTATTCCCCTTATTGGTGGTCAGTGCTGAAAAACAATCAATAGCATGATACATATTTAAGGGAATTCTTCAGCAAAAAATCGAATTCACATAACTTTCCACTCACCCTGGATGCCACTGATCAACTAAGACATGTTTGGTGTCCAGATCAAGTTAGTAAGGCATAATGTGTCCTCAACCACATTGAAAAGACTGTAGGTGTTTGATTGAACTGAGAGAAGGTTTTTTTTGGGTTTAATTGGATTCAGATATTTCTCAAACACACTACTCTTCCTTTCCTTTATGACCTTAAACGGTTTTTAATCCGACTTAAAAATATTGTCACAGACTTAGATTTTGTATTTTATTTTAGGCTGTTTAACTATAATGAAATTATGTCTGTTATTATTTTCATTAGTCTCTTTGGTTGGTGACAGGAAAGAAAACTTTCTCTTTAAAAAATATTTGGTGTACAAAGTCCCCTTCTTTACTTCTAGCCAAGATTTGAATTGAAGAGGGCTGGGAGATCATTGTTAGAGGAAAGGGACACCCAAAGGAGAAACAGAATTGAACTTGCTACGTATTTCTTTGAAAAATGTATTTTTGGTTTTGGACAAGCTGGATGGCCTAGTGGTTAGGGCGTTGGCCCTCCAATCAGAAGGCTGTGGTTCGAATTCCAAATGCTGGTGTCACCTCTGAGGTACCCTTGAGCAAGGTACCGTCCCGCACACTGCGCCCCTTGTTGGCAGCAGCACACTGCTTCAGTTGGAGAATGGGTTAAACGCAGAGAAAGAAGCTCATGCTGTGGTGTGTTCACATGTGACTATAAGGGTTAATCAATGTTTTTTTTAATTAAATTAAAATATATTGTATAGGCCCTGAGGTGACATCTCAGTTAGATCGTTATTATTAGATCTTCTGTAGATTACCTTCCATTGGATTAACTTCAAACTCACCAGGAATAAATCATTCAATGTTAGGTGTGTCGACACCATTAGTGTTTATCTTTTTTGGTGTAAATTTAATCTCATCTATAAGAGTTTTAGAACCTAACTAGCGGTGCAACATTTTTTTATATTCCGCGTATTACTATGTGTAAAATAGCTGTGTAACTTTTATGATATTCTCTGTATTATTATGTGTAAATTAGCTGTGCCACCTTTTTGATATTCTGTGTATTATTATGTGCATTTGCTGAGAATGAAGTGTATATATAAATGTGTACCAGCAGTAGGGCAGAAGCCCCATTTCTCATCCTTGTCATAGTGGCTGGTAGTGGCACACCACAGATGATGGTCCTCTCGGCCCTCTGAGGTACAATCCCAGTACCACTTGCTGTTGTACTGGAAGGGGAAGGCACATGGTACGCCATGGGCATTCCCAAGCAGAGTGTGGATTTCTGCCAAAGACACAAGACACAAACAATTAAAACAGCTGTTTGCTAGGGCTTGATTTATTGTTTTGTAATCATTATCAGAACTCAATTGCAAACTGCTTCAGCATACATGCACAATAATAAATAACATTATTTATTTATTTGCTCAGTTTGTGCTGCTTGAGCACACTGACCTATTTCAGACATGGTGAGTGAGTGTACTGACAAATCACAGTCTTATTCAAGTCTTGTGGAAATACTGACCATTCGCTGATTCATTCAGTCATATTACGCATCGCAGTATGTGGCAACACACTATAAGTGTACATAATATGAAATGAAAAGCTTAGATGCCTGAAACTATGGTTTCATCCTAATAACATGGGCACTATCATTTTCTTCCTAACTATAACCACATGGGGCCTGCCATTACAAAAACGGTTAGGTAACATCAACCTCACAGTAGCACCACTCTGCATGTGCCCTACAAAGTGTGATGACATCCTGCCAACTTCTGAAATGTTCTATTCCTGTCTGCTGGGTAACGTTTCATTTTCAGTTACTTTATAAATAAACAAACAATTACTTACAAATGCTAACATCACAGCAGGCATATTCAGTAACACTCACTGTTTATCACCATGTCTTCTTTGGTACAAAGAGAACATTTTGTCCAATCAATGATTTAACATTTGTTATTCAATCTACTGTTAAAAGCATAGAGTACAAATCTGACATTGTAAAGTTGGTTCAAACAGATTGAAGTTCTGATGAGTGCTGGCATTACACAGTAGGGGTAAAATGTTTGAGGTTTGTCCTTACTCCTGGCTAGTACTGTGATTAATATGTAAAGGAATTAGTAAAAAGCCTTTCCATTTCTATTTCAATTTCCTTCCATTTTCACTGTAAGGTGTTCTTAGCAGACCTTGCACACACTATATGTCAGTAATATGATGATTCTTTGTGTCATTGTTAAAGAAAGAAAAAAATGCTATTATTACATGTATTACATGTAAAAAACAATAAACCTGACAAATTCTAAATATTATCACTTTTTGTACAAAAACTGGGATCTCCACAAATTGTACTTTTACAGAACAAGCTAAAAAGTCTTAATTTTAGCTTAAGTTAATGCAACAAGACTTAGTCATTCATTCATTATCTGTAACCACTTAATTCTTATTAGAGTCGCAGGTACCCAGAGCCTTTCCCAGGGTCAACGGGGGTGAGGCAGGGACTCACCCTGGGTGGGGGCACCAGCCCACCGCAGGGCACGAACACACACACAACATTCAATGCAACAACATTTTACTCTTAATTATTTTGGACCACTCCTATTGGTCCGTTTGACATGATTGACATGAAAATTTCATACAGTGTAAAGGACAGCTAAAAATGTTCAAAATGGATGTACAGTGATGGTTTGTTGCAAGCTACTGCAAAAAAGAAAAGGGAGCAATCTGATTTGTACTGAAGTGTTGTACACTTTTGAGAAGTAACAAACATTATAATAGGTTGTTAGTCACCGACTTACCTTCATAGGGGTATGCGCAGGGTGCCTCGCCGACCGAGCCATATATTCTCCACTCATGCAGGCTGGCTTTCTTTATCACCACCTTAAAGTCCATCACTGCAAGCTTATTCTGTGATGCTCCGTATAGCACGTGTCCCCGACAGCGCCACCACATGTACACTCGAGTGTTACACGCGAAGACGCCCGCTTCGGGCTGCTGCGGGTTAGTCACATTGATGCCCAGGCACTGGCTGGTGCCCAGGTTAAAGAGGTGATGGTGGGACACCCACTTCCACAGCAGAGCAGCAGTGGGGCGTTCGCAGCTGGTCAAAGACAGACCTGTGGAGTCGGCCCGGAGACAGCGCCGCAGAGATGCACTCTCAAGAAGGAACACGCCTTTATCTGAGACAAACACACACAGCACAGTCAGTAACATACAAAAAGCACAGCATGCACAAATAGAACAGTTCATGAAATACCTCAGCATAAAACCCACTGATTAATCATACTACTTCAAAAAGCTGCTAAAAACCTTACTCATCCCCTCTGCCTTTCTTTAAATATCAGCACTTCTATTGCACTTTCAGTCTTCTTTTATTGATTTTCTATGTATTCTTTTATTTATTCTGCTTTCTTTTTTATTTGGTATTCCTTTCCTTTAAAGCACGCTGAATGCCCACTGTGTGTGATAATGTGCTGTATAAATTAACTTGACTTGACTTTGTTACTTCAAACTGTAATTATTCCACTAACTGAATGGAAACTGCATCCACCAGAATTATGCAAACAAAATATGCAAAGTTAAATTAAGCACATGTGACTTTTGTGCTTATGACTGTGCTGAGACTGATCAGATACCAGGTGTCAGTACTGGGCTGATACCAGAAGTAAATGCTGGATCAACCCTGTTAGGATTTGCATAAAGAGAACTCAGTTACGGATAAAAGTTTAATATCAAGATGTGGTTTTAAAGGTACAGAATCACAGGACTAAGCACTGAAGTGACAAAGCCAATCCAGCTTCATAATACAAAGTCCATTCCAGGCCAAACGGGCAAATCTAGCACACACTCACATATCAGGTCATGCGCAGTTCTTGTGGGATTGTCCGTTTTAATAGTTTGAGCATAATGCACTACAGGTACCAGTGCTGGACAAGGCAGAGGTCCATCCCACCCACCCAGAGAGACCAAGATTAATTTGGCTCTATTGGACTCCCATATAATTGCCAGAGTCTAGTAATAATAAGTTAATAAGATGCTACATATTTGATCCATATGTTGTGTATATTGTTCCACTGTTGCACTTCATCTTTGCTTTTAATACATATTATAATCTTTAGGACTGGTATTATAAGTGTTTGTGATAGCTACATATTTACTTGTGTACTTTTGTGTCATAAAAAATACAAAAAAATCAATAAAACGTCTACTGAAAGGAAATAACTGATTTTCAATAATCAGTAGACCCTTGCATCTAAAGTGATGGATTAAAGGTTTGCATTAAAGGTTTTTCCTTTAATCTTAAGTAAAATAAAATGTTTATGTGTGAAATGGAAAAGAACTGTAATTCACATTTGAGACCCATGTTAATGTTTCAGCATTTGAGTACTTTGCTAGTTAAATTTAAAAGGTTAAAAGATTCCTTAAGCATTACTTCAAACGTTGCAATCAGTTACAGATTTAATAAGTGTGTCTGAGCACGGAGGTCACCAAATTGTGCCGGACTGTGGCTCTCCAGGACCGAAAGTGGACATCTCAGCTTGGTCTGAACACACGTATTATATACCACAAAAGAGTGTTTTCACTCTAGAGCATGCAAAACTGCGCTTGCAAGAAGTGCTGTCAAAAACATTTGAATATGGCTTCCTGAAGACAACGAGGCAGGATGTGATGACCAGGTCAAACCAAAAACACCCCCCGTCTGCGCTCTGTCTCTCTCTCTGCATCCAATATGCCTGAGAGTGAACTGACTACAGCTATTCCAGCAGTGGGAAAAGCCTTTCTTTAAGAGTATTCTATGGTCATTTACATGCAAGCCCATGTTAGATGATGAGAGCAAGTGTTACTGGAGAATGGGAGCCATTCAAAAGCAGTCAGGTATCAGACAGGCCTGATAATACACCACACAGATAGAAAGATAGTGCAGCTGGTTCACATTTCACTTTACCAAAAAGGAGCCTAATATTTCAGAGCTCTCAAAGCTGACAGAGGGTGAGGGTCTTTTGTGGACGATGACATGAAAGAGTAACTGAATACACAGACCAGTGGAAAACACACAGTGGCATCACTTCAAAGGGGAGCTCTATAAACCTGCATAATAAAATACTGCCAAAAAACAAAAAATAAAAAAATAAAAATGTCATATGAATGGTGCCATCAACTTATTATTATTAGTGTACAAGTAGATCATCTAGAAACATTGAATTTTGAAGCAAGTAATTTGCCAGTGCAGCCACATGTGCATTATATAGTCAACGACACCGGACAATAGTTTTAATGTACTTAGTTAAAGAACAGGCTTCGGAAAAACCTGAAACGGGTAAGTCAAAAAGATTTACTCAACTTTTCTATGTACAATTATTTGCAATGTTCAAGTTCTCGAGGCTCTCAGAGTTTGTACCAGCCCTAGTTCCCTGGTTTCAGAGGTTTTAGAGTTTCACTGTCCTCAAGTCTCTCTATCTAGGTGCACTAATCATTCTTACCATTCTAAGAAGTCAACAGGAGGCAGTCAGTGTCTCAGCTGTACAAATTGGCTTCATGCTCAGCTAAATAGTGATCTCAGGGAATTCCAGGCTGTATTTTGAGGTTTTGAATTACATTGTATACAAGTGACTCATGTAAAGTGAAATCATGGACATTACAGAAACCACACTCGAACATGCCAGGACCAGTGACACTGTCTCTCTGTCTGAGAGAAAGAGGAAGAGAAAGAAAAAGAACATGTCTCCTTCATTATAAACCCTGGATCTTTCAGCCTGCCTATCTTTCGGCCGGCCCTTTGGGATCTCCCATAAAAAGAGAAAATAGCTGAGTTACTGGCCTAACTCCAGATACCCACTGGGCCTTTCAGCCCAGAGGGCAGAGACCACAGTCCAGCCACATGGACTTAATATGATGAGACATGAATAATGGGGACTTTCTCTCTGCCAAGCTGTTTGCTGGATTTCAAGGTCTGAAATGGTTTGTTACCAGCTTCAGGTGATTTCCTGTGATTTAAGTGGTGATTATGTTAGAGCAGACAGTTTCAATGCATGACCCCAATATGGGTCACTTGTAAAACAACTGAGTAACATCTCAGTAACATCTCTGGGGTAACATCTCACTGGGTCAGCTGGTGGCCTGGTGGTTAGCGAGTTGCCTCTGGGATCAGAAGGCTGTGGGTTCGGATCCTAGGACTGCTAGTGGTACCACTGAGGTACCATTTGAGTAAGGTACCATCCCCACACATTGTTCCCTTGTTGCTGACAACCCACTGGTTCACTTGGTGAATGGGTTAAATGCAGAGAAAGAATTTCACACTGTTCACTTGTGACTATAAGGATACACTTTATTCTGGTGAACTTATTACACAGAATGTCTGCTGTTGGTGAGAAAACCCGCATTAGATCTGACATGTGGCTGTCACGTGATCAGCTGCAGCCTATAGGTTCTTTTTTAGACAGAGCTTGTTTAACTACTGCTTATTTCAACACGGTTGGTTAAAAAAATGTTCCTTGCCCTTATTCTAGACCTTAATGGACCTTATTAAGCTTCAGTCAGATATAAGTACGGTACGTGGTACATATGTGCCAACGCACAACCCCACCAAGTCAGGAGAAACTTTATCCAGCACTTCTCGTACACACTGACTGTGGACTGCTGGACATGTTGATTTGTTCTGCAGACCACAAAGAAGTCTCTAAAGAGTCTCTGACAGACAGTGGAGCAGGGTACACGATAACGTTAACGACGTCGACTATAAGGAAATACAAAAAAACTCGAACGTAGTAGTACAATTGTCAGATATTTCGTGTTTTTTGTGCTGGACGGACTTACTGTACAGCTCGGCCAGTTGACTTCTGTCCAGAACTTCACTTCTGCAGCTGTGCACAAGCAGCACCGTGCAGAGGGCGAAGATCGCCCCCTCGGCCGGAGGGCGAGTACTCAAACGGTGTCCTTGCATTTCCACAGCCATGTGAAGAGAGACCACATTCCAGCTAGGCTTTTCTCTTTTTTTCCTTCTCTCGCAATTTTCTGCAAATTCGCTACGTCACACGGCAGCGCAAGCGTCTCTCTTCCCTCAGACGGGTCGGTTCTGGGCGGGTTCCACTCACATCATGTGAATAATCTTCCATGGATTCCCTCCACGAAAACAGCCTTGACAAATTGCTTTGACTTGTTGTTTTTGGGGCTGGCCATTTAATTCAAACTACAGGAGCTAAAGTCTCTTAAAGAAAGACAATGTGTCTCTGTTTGATCCAGCAAAAACAACTTTATTCAAACTTTAAGTTATTGAAACACAGGACAAGGCCCAGCCTCACTGAGTTCAGTTTTATAAACCCAAGATAAAAAAAACACGCCACACAATATAAAAACAATGAAAACGGGACACGACTCAAAGCACTATTATGTTCCAGTGTTTCTCAGACTTGCAGTAATCTGCAGAAATACGTTCAGATTCAAATCAACGACGTGCAAATGCTGTTAAAAAGATAAGTACTCCCTAAAAATCACTAAATAAGAGTTTTTATCTCCTGTATTGTGATTTCAACTATAAATGAGTTAACCCATAATAAATGCTGTAGCTCAGGTCAAGATGGTGAAATGTACTCCAAGTAGTATCAGCACACTTTAAACAAAATTAAAACAAAAGACAACAATAAACCCAAAAAATCGCTTCAGCCAGGAAGCTAAGGTTTGGCTGTACAAACACAATTCCCAATAAACAAAGATCTTGTTTTTCTCAGGCTTCTTTAGTGCCCTGATGTTCAAAGGCCCGCAGTCAAAGATTACAATCCATTTCACATAAAAATATCAAAGGTCTTTGAAGGTTCTGTACAGAGAAACTGTCCAAGATCCAAGGGTTCTCCAACCTTGCTGAACATTACAGAAGTAGACTCAGTGCCACACAGAAATAAAAGAGTGTCAGTACCAATCAGATCATTAAGAACAATTAATAGCAATTAATAACTAGAATAATGTCTTATTTAAGGGCAATTTTGCTAAATAATAAATAAATTACAAGAATTATAACCTACTCACATTTTATGAAGTGTGCCAGTAATTTTGGATCAAATTTTTTAAAACTGTTTAGCAGCAAGGTTATGTCCATTATAAAAGGCTTCGTAATGCATTTTTTCTGAGATGTAAACATTACTGAAAATAACTACCGCTTAAAAAGACAAGTAGCACGCACACCCACCCACCCACACACTATGAACAGTAGACTACATTCTGCACATCAGTTCCACATGACAGTTGTTTCATAAGCCTATATCAACTTTCTGTTGACCTGTGTTCTTATATGCCACATTCTTGAATGTCGATGTCGAACTTCTGAAAAGAGGGTTTGTGCCCTGTGAAGAGACATACGGTACGGAATAAAAACCAAGTAATAAATAACTTTTAGCAATCACAAACTCTCATGGACAAAAAATGGAATAACATACTGATTGCCATTTTGCTTTAGCTTTTTCCGCCTCGAACTTGGCAACCTCTTTTTTGTCGTGGACGGACACAAGGAACTTCCAGACCGCCAGGAGTGTAATGCCAATTGTAAGAACAGACATACAAACACCCAGAGCGATCAGCGCAATGTTTGGGGGCTCGGGGCAGTCTGTAGGTCAATCATACACACAAACACATACACATAAAGAAAAGCATGATTTTTCAGTACAGAGCCTTTGTATATTTTAACTGCTGATATTTAGTCTACTGTTTATACATAGGCCCAGTGCTCATAACCCAGTTCTGAAGAGCCATGGAAAGAAATCTCTCTGAAAACTCTCTTTTCCTGTGAAGTGGGCTGGTGAACTAAAAACACTCCCCCTTGTGTTCTACTGCATAAATCAATACAAGTCTATACCAGATATACAAGAAATGTAAGTGTAAATGTATTTAAAGTGAAAATACATAATTAAAGTAGCATTATATATGTTATAGATAGGCTAGGTAGGACGACTGAGATGTCGCTTACCAAGCCAGAGCTTGTAGACAGTGTTGCCCTTATCACTGGCTACCAAAGCAAAAGAGGTCAGACATTCATTCTCGCTCTGGAGCGTACAAAAAATTGCACGACTCTCTTCAAAACCTGCCAAGAGAAAAAAAGAGAGCTATTTAGAGTAACTGAGAGAAAATAAATATGGCAAACCTATGAAAAGAAACAGTACATGTATGTTTAAACTTCCAGAAGTGCCACTGTTTTTGTTTACTACTTTATTTTTGTGAATAATCTGAAACAAAACCCCCTTCATGTCACTCATGACATTACTATCCACATCAGTCTACAGACACCATCAATCAAGGACAAAATACATCACTGCTTTATTCTCAAGTAGAAAAACCATATACATTGGATCATACACAGGCATTCTTTTTTACCTAGTAATAAGATCCAGCTCAGCTTTTCAGATTTCCACTGATATTCTCAACGGAAGCTAAAGAGGCTTGAGGGTCTTGTACTCAATAAAGCTCAACAATAGACTTGTCTGGACAACAGGATAAGTGGCATGTAGGTCTTTGTTGAGTTTCAAAATGCTAATCAAAAGGAAGTGTGTGTGTGTGTGTGTGTGTGTGTGTGTAAGTAGAAGAGAGAGAATAAGAAATATACTGAGGCTATAAGGTAAGACTAGACGTTATGAATGCAGGCAGTGCAAATCTATTAACTCTTAATTCCAGCAGTTTTAAGTTCTACAAGGATGCTCAGCTAAATTCTTTTGTTTGGGATCTTGATTTGTAGCGCACTGTCAAACACCAAACACCATCCAGCATCACATGGTTACTGACCACTGCAAACAGTTTCCTTATTAACTGGTCAATCATATAGGCCATATAAACTGAAATTGCCCTTTCCTGCCATAATCACACCTGCATTGGTACTTTTACAGCAAAAGTTTATTTTATACCATTTGGTCTCTTGTACTTTGCAAAAGAAGACTTGTCTGACCATTTGGTCTCGTGTACTTTGCAAATGAGGACACTCAGTATCAGCCTAAGGGTGCTGTGAAGACTTGCTTAAACTTGCATGCAAAGCAATTTTATCAATTAAAGTCTAGATAGGCAAAAGTACTACTAAATATCTACATTTCTAAAGTTCCCATTCTGCTTTATTTACCCCTCTGAGTATTCTTCCCAGATGGAATGTCTCTGAACACAAGATATGTGACCATGGACACTACCATGTCTCTACACAACTGACACTGAGAGTTAGTCTTTACAAAACTACTACATTGCCAACTCTTCAGTCAAACTCACAAAGGTTACAAAAACTTGATTCCAATTCTTTTAGCAGTCTTTAGTGGCCTCTCTTTTTTCACTGATCCCTAGTGACATTTCTACCCACGTAAGAGTGGGTAGAGCGCTCCACCTGACCACTCAGATGATTCTTTGATGTTGTCATGGGTTTTATGAGCTGGAAGCCCAAATTATGTACAAATAAACAACTAAGTACTTGAAGTTGTGGGCCTTGAATCTATAATCTATTAAAGTGTAAAGTTTTGAATGGAATTATGGAAATAAATAAACTTTTCCATGATATTCAATTTTTTTGGAAAGGGTCTGTAAATGATCAAAACAAAATAAATGGAAAAATTAATACATTAAATGTATTTCACATAAATGTGGTTTAAAATATCCACACTTGCAATGTTTAAGCACTCTCCTATATCTCAGAGGGGCAGTTTATAATTGACTAAATCAGTGGTTCTGGCCTGTTGGCTGACCTGCATGTTGTAATCAGTGTTGGGAGAAACGCATTACAAAAGTAAGAATTACTGTAATGCATTGCCATTACAGAAAAAAATGGTAATATTTTACTCGGTACAAATGTCAGTAAAGCGCGTTACAATGCATTTTTAACCCGGAATGGAGTGATGTGATTTTTTTTTTCTTCATACAAATTCACCAAAATCACTGCGAGATCAGCAGAGGAGAAACATCTGTGGAAAATGTTCCCCTTCTTGTAGTCAGACAGAACAGAGAGGTGAGTGAATCTGCAACTATTCTAACGTCGGATAGTTTTTAACCATAAGCCTAGCTCAGCCAGATAACACTGGTTGTAATGTTCTCCCTGTTCTAGCACACCCCCTTACTTCAGGATAGGCTTGTACATTACTTTATTAGTAGAATCAGGTGGTGGATCATAAGGGAGACGAAAAACCCAAAAAACCCAGGTACTATCATTATTTGTTGCACATAGCCAGTAGGAGTTTGAGAACACACAGCAGTCTGATCCCAGCAGTCAGTTATCTTGTCAGACATGTATATACCTATCCTAATAAAACTAAGCATTTATCTACTTAAACTGCAGACCATCCTATGATAAAGCACACTGATTAGGTTAAGGTTAGAAGTGGACATTTAAAAAGTACCAATGCACTCAAACAGCTTAACAACCCAAAAACCCTCACAACAGAGTCTGAGAGAAATAAGGATGTGTACACTGACCTGTAGAGTTACTGACGGTGGTATGAATGCTGTTACACCTTTGGACACATTCTTCTGAGTATACATCTGTTTTCTGATAACACTCCACACAGGACCTGTGGGACACACACAGAAACACACACACACACACACACACACACACAAAGCATGTCAGCTTTTCAGAGGATTTGTCCTGAGAGAAAGGCTGGTTTTATTTTCGCTGTAAGGAGAAACGCCTGGACACTTTTCTTGGTGCTTTTTCCCATTCTTGCTCTCTCTATCTCTTCATCACGGAGCTGAATGGCAGACAGGGCAACAGGTCCTTTAGACGGACGAAATGAGATACTGAAAACCTGACATGCTTTCCTGGGCTTTATATGTGGAGATAAACTGGGGAACCAGAACATGAGAAACACAAATACAACCACATGCACACACGCACATACACGTTTTTTCTTTTTTTATCCAGTGTCAGGATGTGCGGTCATATATACGTCCTATATGTTTATAAACTTTTGTCATACGTTTGAATAAGCCTAATACAAACCTAGCTCTAATCTTAACCTTAGTAGACACAAAGAAACAGTTTTGTCCTTATAGTTAAATAAATAAAATGCTAAGTGATTAACAGCACTAATTAACCCTAGTATACAAAAGAAATAGTTTTGTCCTTATAGTTAAATAAATAAAATGCTAAATGATTTACAGAACTAATAACATCATAAACACCTTTTCCTTGTTTAACTCTTCAAACCATCCATAGTAGTGCAGATGGAGGCCCAGCCGCTTGTGCCCTGTGTGCTGATATGACTAAATAGGTGACTGCACACGTTCAAACACAGCTTTTAAACAGCCTGGGAAGCTGTACTTTCTGCACATTTGGAAGACTATGCTGGCCAGTGCTTGCGGGAGACATATGGATAAATCAGCAAGCACCAAATGCAGAGCAAAGTGGAAAGCTACAGTTCCCCTCGAGGGCCTTTACTGTAACAAGACTCCACAAGTTGTATGAATAACAAGAGCAAGAAACTACAAACACGGAGGTGTTGAAACTATCGACAGTGTCTATTATATAAATGTGCTATATACTTATTGATAGATTGATATATACCACTGATAGATTGATCATGCCTCACATTGCTAATGAAAAAACTGAAATTGACTTCAACCTGCTGGTCATTTTTATATTCAGGTTCAGGTGAACGCTACGATTACATGACGGAAATAATGGAAATGAATTATTGAAAGTTATTATATACATTCCGAAGCATATTTTATCCACTCATAAGGCTATTACAAAAGTCCTTGCCTTTTAAATTCGAAAAATCTTCCTTTAAAGCCAAATCTGAGCCTTTAATACAAATGACTGTCTTTTGAAAGCAGGATTAAGATGAATGCCCTTATCCTTTACTGTAATGAAATTATGGTTTCTAACTCAGTTGGAAAATGTAACAGACAAACTTACAAATGACCATTACTTTTCTCATCTGTTTGTGTGTGTGTATGTTTGTGTGTGAAACAGAGAGAAAGAAGTGAAGAGTGCGATGTGTATATACCTGGTTTTGCTACAGATATCTCCACAGGTAGGACACTTCTCGCACTTATCCCCCGAAGCTCCAGGGACGGAACACTCACACTTCCCACAAATGCACTTTCCACGTCCACTACAGACAGACCCGTCTGCGGATTGGCATGCCTGCGTGCTGGTGCTGCAGTTGCAGTACTCACCTATCCAACCACTGTGACACACACACTCGCCACAGTCACACTTTCCGTTGCCTGAGCAAACGCACACAACACACAGAACACACAGGTTGATGTACTATACATGGCAAAAAAAATACATAGATGTTGCTACTATATTGAAAAAAAAATACTTCTTCAAGCAGTGCTTTCTGTAACACGGTCAGCATCAAATGACAGAAGCTTCTGACTCATTCACACCTGTCACCTGGAGCCCTGAGGGTTCCTCAGAGTTTGAGTCATTGACAACGTTAGCATTCAGTTACTCATCACAGAGCTTGTTGATTCAACCAGATGGTTGTCTTTACCTGTCCATATACATTTGTGCTGACTGTTGGTAGTAGCTACAGGCGGCTTAGTGCTTGAGGCTCAAGGTTAAAACAGAGAAAAGAGAGAAAAGTTCTATTTGTTGTGAATACTGGAAAGAATCTGGCACCTAATACTGTTTGCTTAAATTGTTTCTAAGGTTCTATTGTTTCCAAAAATGTTTAAAATACTGACTTCACTGTTTATGACTGAACAAATAATAATAATAATGAAACAATAATAATAACAATAATAGTAACAACAATAATTATTATAATATACTACTATTACTACTACTACTACTAATAATAATAATAATAATAACAATAATAATAATAACAATAATAATAATTTAAGTAGTGGTAAGTTATTACATATTTTTTAAATATATAGTTTATAAATAATAACAACTATTTGTAGTAATACATTACATTACATTCATTATGCAGATGTTTTTATTCAAAGCGACTTACAATTTCAGGAAACACTCAGGCTTCAGGACAGTGTGAGAACCAGAGGAAAGTTCTGAGTAATAAATCTTTAAGTGGGGAGTAGTGCAAGAAGCTTAATCAGTAGAGCAAGAGTGGTTTACTCTAGTGCACCAGTGGAACATTCTGGGGTTTTTTTCACCAGATCACACATTGTAGAGAATTTATTAGAAATTCTGACATTTTCAGTTACTAATATTAAGTTTTTTACTTAATAATAAGCATTTTTACAGTGTACTCTGAGACCAAGCCTCTTCTTCCATCGTTACAAATCACATTTTCACATTTTCAGCGCTGTAGACCTTTGACTCCATCCCTCCTCTCTTCCAAATGCAAATTCTCACTGGCGTAAACAAACAGGTACTGGTACGGCAGTAAGGTCATATTTACTCCTGCGCCGTAATACCCTTGCTGTTAGACTGGATATTGCTTTGTCAAGCTGTAATGCTGACGCCAGAGCACACTTAGCTCCCTTAATAACACATTAGAGTGGGGGTTTGGTCAGGGTGGCATGTAATTAGCAGGATGTTATTGTTTCATTAACATTCCCTGAAATGAGAGATTAAATACTTTCCTCCCTACAGTCAGCACCATCCGTGTTTTCTGTGAAATTAAACTCTCTGCTTGGTTACTCACCACTACACAGTTTTCCTCTGAATCTGAGGCAGGAGAAGTCGTCACACTCACAGTACTTTCCATACAGATGCCCGAAATTGGACTTGTGGCATATGCACTGGTTGCAGAAGCACTCACCCTGCCCACTGCATACTTCACCATCCTCCTGTGCCCTGGAAAAGATCACAAATGCATACTGGATGAGATGAGGATTATGTAAAGTAAAAGATTTAAAGTAAAGTAAATAAAAATTCTAAGTAGTCTGCAGTGAGGTCATTAGTGTTAAATTGGAGAGTCACTCTGCTTTAGGCTTGAGATAATTTATGACTGTTTTTAAAAATAAAAATGTGGGCCTAAATGATTTTGAAGTTGAGGTTATGTCAAAGTTTTAGAAGTGAATAAAACAATTTAGAACAATGAACGATTTAATATGGGCTACTGTAACAGCCTAATAGCAAAGACAAGATAAAACTAGTAGCCTACAGGCTGACTTAACACCTTAATTAGCTTATCAAATGAATCAGCTATGTGTAATGAAGAAGAATACTAAACACAGCAGTGCTGTGGCCCGCCAATCCTGACATAATGTTGTAAGGGGTGCTAAACCAAATATTTCATTATTTTTCTTTATTAAAAAAGCACATATTTAGAAGTAACATAGACTTTATAAAGAAACTCTGCTAACAGATAGTTATAACCTATTCATTCCTGGTACGTCCTTTTTTCCCCTTGAGCCTCTGCATCCGAAAATGTCTGCACAGGCCTGAGTCTGCCAGGCTCAAGATTTATAGGCTATTAAGGTGGAGCTTGATAAACTACCAAACCATACCAGAAACAGATTTAGCCTCTGAGTTTCTGGCCAAAAACACGTGCATGTTCTCACATTACTCGCTGTGCTAAAATTATTCTCAGAGAGTTTTTTTGCTCAGGTGAATCTGGTGAGTAAAATGTTACTCCTCTTATGACCAAACATTTTCCTTTTTCTCACCTGCAATCACTGACCTTCTGTTGGCCCTCAGTTTCTGCACACTCACACCTGTCACCCATGAAGCCAGGGTTGCACACACAGGAACCACACGCAAACGCGCCTCGTCCATCACTGCAGTGTGTGCTGTTTAGATCGGCAGTCCGGTGGCAGTCACACCCACACAGTGACTCCAGCTCTACCTCTAACATGTCCTGAAAACCCACTGGGCGCAAGGAGAAGTGCCGTGGGCCGTCCAGACAGTTGCTCAGCTCAACCGTCACATTAAAGGCCACCTTAGAAAAGCATAATTTTCTTCATTTTCACACAAGCATTATTCATCTTAGCTGGAGAGGTTGTCTTATTTAACTATCAACACCTACAGCACAGACCATTCATGTGATTAAAAGAAAACTGTAGCCTGAAAAACATTTTTTGGGATTTACACTAATGGATTACTTACTTGTATAACTTTCTCAGTCTCAATTTTATCGCCTCAGAGGTGTGATATGAAAAATGACTCACCATGTCTCCAGCTTTGACATTGGTGCAGCGTTTGGTCCCGTGCTGCACTGTTCCGTCGTGACAGAGTGCAGTGAAGGAGATCTGGAGATGTTCAGTGTCACCCAGCACTTCCAGTTCAACCTCAGACCTCAGCTCCTATCGATTAAACATGTCAGATCCATGAGTTTTACCTGCACTGATACATCACTGAGAAATGACAAACATGCTCCTCACTCCCCCTAAAGGTAAAGGAGAGCAAAGGTGATACCACTAACTGGCTTCCCTCACGGTTCTACCATTAAAAATGCCATTATAGAAAAAGCAGGAAAGATCTTTTCTGCGTGCTGTAAATGACAAAACTGAGAATAAAGATGTCTTATTGCAGTCTCACATAAATGCCACAAGCCTACAACTTAAATACTGCACTTTCAAATAACAACAAATTAGGTGAGACTATGTGGACTATGTGAAGAAAGGAATTTCTTCTCTTTGTAGTTTATGCATAATGTAATTTGTGAAAACTCTGCAGGCCTTTCTATTTCTGAGCAAATAAAAAAAATGGTTGGATGACTATCCCATTAAAAGGTTACTGCTCAGGTAAATGTGGTATAAGGTGGAGGTATGAAGGTATAAACAATGTAAATGCTTTTTCAGAGGGGCAACATTTAAAACACCAACCTAAGTACTGATTCACACCTGCATAGGTATTTTTAAAAATATCCATTTCAATTCATTTTGGCTTTTTATCCACACACAAATGGCATTTAGGTCACTGAAAATGGCCTGTTGTTTTGCCATGCTCTTAACAGTGTGTGCCAGTGTGTTTTTGTGTTTTCATGCAGACAGAAAACATTTTAACACTGGATTTTTTTTAAGAACAAGGAAGGAAAAGTCTTTTTAATGTGGACTTTGCAAAATGAGTTACAACAGGATTTTTGCCAATGCTCAAAAAAGCTTGTCCATGCCCACAACAGCTGCTCTGAAAGGACATATTTGTAATTCTTACTCTCATAATTACATAATTAACACATTTGATGTGGTCATCAAATAATTTCTTGTAGTAGCTGAAAATAAGTCTCTGTTTAGGTTAGAATAATTAGTATACAGCTACACTTAAAAAGGCACTGGCACGTATCAACAGTGATTTACAAATTGAGAAGGCCAGTTCAGCTAGTATTAAATATATTTCTATTACTTTCTGCTTAGCTAAAGTCTCAGCTCTGCTACCTCTTTTAGCTCTCCTTCTAACACAATAATACACCACCTAGTTTCACACAGACATCAGGGCAAGACACCTCAGTGAGGCGGGACCTGGGCTGAGGAGCAGAAGTTCCGGAGGCTTCAGATGAACTAAGTTATTAGAGAGTGCTTGAGTGGAAAGAGGGAGTGGGGGGGGGGGTGAAGGAACAGAGATGGAAAGATCAAAGGCACAGAGAGGACGAGTGCAGACATGCTCCAACAACATCACAATTCAGAGCAAAAGAACAGCAGAGAAGAGAGATGAAAGACAAAAAAAACGTGTACAGAGTTCAGATCACCTTAGAAATGTGATCACACTCCCCTACCACAGGTGAGCTTCAGTGGATTCATGCCAAATACCAATGTCTTGAAAAGAAAGCCTGTATAATGTAAGATAATTGCCTAATTTCATCCAAGCAGGCTCCTGGACAAGTTGTGAAAAAGTATTTGCCCTTCTAATTTTCCTGTTTTTGCACATTTGTTTTCCAACATGGCTTAGAAATATCCAAAAAGTGTGTATAAGATAAGGAGATTAACCACAAAACACTTCATAAACCATACATTTACTGAATCCATAAATCCATAAATTTACTGAAGGAAAAACATTTTACAACCGCTTTATCAACAATAACTGCAACCAAACTGCTGCCATCAAGAAGGACCACCGGCACCTTTACTTTCTCGGGCGTATCTGTACTTTACTTAAGTAAAAATAATAATGCATACTTTTTTATTTTACTCCATTACATTTTGCAGCATTTATCTGTACTTTCTACTCCAATTTATGCCTATTCTACAATTTATGCCTATTCTACAATTTATGCCGTTACATTTTATGAACACAATTTCCTCAAAATCTTGCATGAAAAAATAGCCTATTGCGTTCTAGTGTTGTTTGCCATTTCCTACCAATCAGGTGCCTTTATTAGCTCCAATGATGGCAGATTTCAAGAAGAGGAGACATTCAGCATGGACCGAACATCGACTGAGCGTGAGCACAAGCCCTGCAGCTCTGAATCAGAAAGAAACCCTTGACCGTATTGAAGAAAGTTATTTGAGTTCAAAGGTGCAAAGAATGAGTCTTTGCGTTTTCTGTGTATCCCATGCCTGCCTCAACCCAAAGAATTATTGGCGTTTAAAAACACCCCTTCAAATGACGTATATTTGGGTATGTTATGACATGTTATGAATGTTGTATGTTGTTCTGTATGTTGACATACAGAAATAGTATTTAAAAAAATACTTTTACTTTAAAAAATACTTTAAAGTAAATGTAAGTAAATTGTTGATGTAGCACTTCTACTTTTACTTGAGTACATATTTTGCAGGATATTTGTACTTTTACTTAAGTACTGAGCTTCAGTACTTCCTCCACCACTGCATGATGGTATGGCACAGAGCTCTACAAAGAGCTTCCAGCAGTCCAGCACATTGACACCACGTGCTGCCTCAGGAAAGCAGGCCACATAATGAAGGACCCCCGTCATCCTGCTGTAGGACCTTTCTCTTTCCTGCCCTCTGGTAAACGACTCCAGCCCGTCAGAACACATACAACAAAATTTCAGGACAGTTTCCAGCCCAAAGCAATAAGACTGCTAAACAACTGTTGCTCTGCACTGTCATTATCACTATTTCCCATCACCTTATCTGTCCTGTCTCTTTGTTATTACAGATAAGCTGTAATTAAGTATTGCAGTAACCTACAGCCTTTTTGATACTTACATAACTTCTTCTCTGCTTATTTTTTTTAATTTTGCTACCAATAGTGCTGCGCTTCATTAACTTATGTTGTGTCGTAGTATATGCTGTAACCTCTATACGCACCTTACTGCAACACTAACTGCAACGCTTACTGGTATGAATCTTTATTAGTCCCACAAGTGGGACATTTTCACTGTTATTGCGGAAAGTTGGCAGAACAAAGGTAAGAGCAGCAAAAACAATAGAATGAAGTTATAGGTGTTCTATAGTTACAAGTGCTAATGTAACTTGGGGCCAACTTTTCTTTTCGGAACTGTTTTAATTCAGCCACAGGAGAGGGCATCTCGAGGGCAGGTTTAAGTCAGGACATGACTATGCCACACCAAAACTAGTAAAGAGCAGAATTCACATTCCTGTCACATTCCAGTAAATGTGCCCTGGAGCAGCAAAGCAATCCCACACTATCACAGCATTACATGTTTGCCTGATGGCATTATGTACTTATAGTGGAATTCTGCATTAGCATCTTCCACAAAGTTTCACTTTCAACTCTCTAGTCCACAGAACATTGTTTCAAAGTCCTAGGCTCCTTTTTTGCAGATGTAAAACAAGTCTTTGTAGTCTTCTTGACTTGCAGTGGTTTTTACAGTGCCACCTTATCTGAGGCGAGTGAGGCAAGTTCCTTAGATGTTTGTCTGGATTCTTTTGTGACTTCCCAGACAAGTTAACACTGTGTTCTTGGAGAAGTTTTGGTAGGCTGCCCACTTTTGAGAAGATTCACCACTGTTCCACATTTTCTCCAATTGGAGATAAGGGCTCCTACTTTGCTGTAGTTGTTTGCTGTAACACCAGAGTAATAGAAATGAGTCTACCCTACACTGCTGCAAAGGTTCTATTGCTGGAAATGTTGAGATTCAACAGGGCTGGCACTAATTAAGCCTGTGTATCTGGTCTGTTCCCAGTTATCAACTAAATTTGCTTGAGTGGTTGAAGGCTGAATTAAGTTCTGGTTAACTGTTCGAACTAAAGTGGCCATTTCTTTTTTACAATTGAGCCAGTTAATGTACTAAATAAACAATGTAATGATTATTTAAAACATTCTGCCTATAAAAATGTCTATACTTTACATAGGTTATTTTAAACAACAAAATGTGACGAATAAAAACAAGAACAAAGGGACTCAAATACTCATTCATGTCACTGTAACTGGTGTGTACCTTATATGCGGTCATGATCAGTTCAAGGATGTTCCGGGAATCAGTTTCCAGCATGCCGACTGTAGCCCCAGGAATTAGCTTTGCATAATTCTGTTAAAAAGAAATACAAACACATAATACAAAGTAGCCCTCAGAGCTGAAGTACGTACTGCAACTTCCTGTTAGTAAGAAATGATGTAGCTTGTTAATATTAACCTGCCAAACTCATACTATTAAGATTAGCACAGGATATATGGTACTGAGGCATAGTGCACACTAGGGAGACAGAAACAAGAGCATAGGTCTACAAAAGAAATTTTTGGAGAAGAAACACTCTGGTAAACATGGATGGTGTGATGGGTCATGTTTGAGCACGTCTTGAGCAGAACTGAATACGGCACACAATCGCACCATCTAACCTGTCCTCCCTGATACAAACAACAGCCCCTTTCTCTGAGGGGATTCTCAAATTTCATGCACCCAGACACAAACTTATTCCATTTGAGGTTTCAGTGTTCTTGAAATTAATAAACTTAAACCTGAAAGTCCCTGTGTGGGCTTGATCTCACCTCATAGTTCTGTTTCTGATTTGCTGTCACTGCGAATATGAGGAGGATGTTGTTTTCCACTAGCTTGTCTATAAGCTGTCCTAAGGTTGGGTACTCCTGGAGAAAACAAAGATCAAACTGAGAGCATGGCAATGACACAAACTGGAATTAAGTCATTAAAATTACCTATCTTCTCATGTCCCATATCATCTGTAAACTGATACTTAATATTTAGTAGTACTATTCAATAGGCTTAGAATGAGTCACTATATTAAATTATTAAATGTATTAAATGTCATACAACCTAAGCAATTTCTCTGTGATCAATAAGGTTTTCTGATTCTGATCAACAAGCTTTTCAAAGTAACAGTTCGGAGACTGCAGCCTGCACCTTACCAAGTGGCCTGCCATGGAATATTCATTGTTGCCATCAAGGTGACACTGGCCATCATTAGGGATCACAATACCGGCCATTTTACTGTCCATTCCAAAGTGAGAGTCTGCATCACTCGCAAACACTAACAAGCGCATGGAATCGTTCCGCCAGCCAATCTTGTCCTAGGGGAGATATTCCACATGAGGTCAAATGGGAGGGACACAAAATGGCTTCTTTTCACAAAAGCTGGGGTCCGGTTGCATGTGCATGTATGAGGCCAAACAGAATTCCATGAAAAGTGTCTCACCCCACACACTGCCGCCTGCATGATGGCATCAAAGCCACACTCAGGAATGTCATTGTTGCCTGAGACACGCTGCATGGAAATGATGTTGTTGAACTCATCCATACTGCTCGTTAAGGGAAGTATGTGTCTGTACCCAAATGTTGGTAGGCAATCGTAATCAACGCTCCTGGAAAACAGAATAAAGGCATACCACGCAATACTCTTTATTAAGAGTGATATTTATGTCATGTTAATCTCTCACAGTGCAGAATGTTTTCAGATAATAATCTTACAGTGTTTTTTCTTGTGTAGCAATTTTCATACACCAAAAAAGTCGTTTTCACACAACCATTTTCCAACCACTATCCCTTTTTATTACTAGCCGGCTGCCATGTTGAGTCTCATTCAAAAAGCATTCTAGGCTGAAAAATTCCTTATAACTTCAACTTTAGAAACAAGGGTTAATCTACCATAATCTGAAAAGGCGAAAATGTAGACACAATAGTATCACAAAAAAATTACTTTGTTCAAATAACATTAATATTACATTAATATTCAGTTCCTACTATACATTATTTGGCAACTACTAAGAAAATAATATGTAATGCATGTACTTATTAGAGATGTTGAAGTATGGGCTCACATACAGACAAAGAGAATATCTGTTGACATCCTTAATGACAGAAAACTGGCATGATCTGCTACTAAGCATTACCTGCATGGGTTCTGCAATTCTTCTGGAGTTATTTTGATGTAGGGCAGAACTGGCTTCTCCACAAAGGAACCAAACCCCAATCTGAATTTACTAGTGAGATTGGCCATCTCTTTGGAAAGAGTAGATCCCAGGTGTTTAATCATGTGCAGATCATCAAACATAGAGGCTGATAGATCCATAAGGTAATACATATCCACCGGATGGTCTTCCGGTTGCTGTACTTTTACTTGGAACGTCACTTGGGTTCCTAGTGAACAAAAAAAGGAGAAACAGCAACTTCAGTTATGCACAGGGGACCCTCATCAGATCATTATCCAAAAACCAGCCCATGTAGTACAGACAACGCTCTTAATATGCAATACACGAGAAAAAGAAGGATTTGGGATTCTGACACTGACTTTATTCACCCTGTAAGCCTAAAAGAGTCCAATCTTCTTTTATAGCTCTAATTCCTGTTTGCAAATGACAATAAGCTTAGGTTTTCTTGTTTTTTTTTAAATAAGCAAATATTATACATGTTTCTAGCACAGTAATGGTGGTGTGTGATTAAATCTCGGTTCTTTACACGTTGTTGGAGTTTGTGGGGTTCACACTAAGCAAAGACAATAAAAGGGAAGATTTTGAGATGATGTCAGTGACTTTACTCATCAGGCACAGAATGAGCTTAAAATAGCTCACTTACAGAACTCAGAGGCGTTTAATTCCTGTCGCTCAAGGACAAAAAGCGTAGGCCTGTTATCTTGGCTTCTCAAGTAAGCAAATATTACAGATGTTTCTAGTGCACATATACTGCCCTATAAACACGGCCTGAATTTGTGAAAAAAGAAGAGGGTTTTGAGATTAATTATCTTGTTTCTTGGGTAAATTAATATTACAAATGTACTAATGCTTGTGTGGAATTAAATCTGTTTTGTGGGGTACACGAGGAGGAAAAAAAGATTCTGATTTTTAATGAAGAGAGAGTGTTCCACTTAAATCCCACCTGCACTAAAGGTAGAGCCCTGCTGACCCAGCATTGCATTATTAGAGTGTTTGTCCCCACTTTACTCCAGTAACTGCCTCTGTTCCACTGAGAATGCTTTACACCAGGTCTAGATGCCGGAACACTTCTGTGGGGATTTGACTGCAGCCACAAGAGCATTAGTGTGGTCAAGTGCTGATGTTGCGTGATTAGTCCTGGATCACAAACGCCACTCCAACTCATCCCAAAGCTCCAGAGAAAACAGTTGCACACAGTGCTGATGAGGTTTTGTACCCTCCTAGCCCAACGACACTTGCCACTGAGTAACATTACACTCTCGTAAAACATCCTTCTGGCTATTGGCATAAAATATTCTAATGGAAAAGCGCACAAATAGCTTATGTAATCTCCACAGAAAAGCATTAGAAAGTTTTACACCAATAGAATGGTACAGTAGGGACAAAAGTATTGGGACACACCTCTTAATTATTGAATTCAGGTGGCCCTTTACTTTCGGTGAAGGGCAATCTTAACGCTTCAGCATACCAAGACATTTTGGACAACACCATGCTTCTGACTTTGTGGACACAGGAAGGCCCTTTTCTATTCCAGCATGACCGTGCCATTAGGACATGGTTGGATGAGTTCAGTGTGGAAAAACTTGACTGGCCCGCACAGGAGCCCTGACCTCAAATCCATCCACAACTGGAACGGGGATTCCCATCCAACATCAGTGCCTGACCTCATAAATGCTCTACAGAATGCTCTACAGAATGAATACAGGCACACATTCCCACAGAAACACACCAAAATCTTGTGGAAGCTGTTACAGCTGCAAAGGGGGGACCAATTCCATATTAAAGTCTATGCATCCTTATAGTGTAGCTAAAGTATCAGAAGAAGCACCTTGTCTCAGTCTGAGTGCCATCCTCTGCGGTGCGATGTAAGACACGTTAACATGCGCCGCTCTCTTGCCCAGAGGTTCGTCCTCGAGCAGCTCCATGTGGGTCACAGAGAACTCAACCTCCTGTTCTTCACATCCTCGCTCATTCAGCTCCTCCAGCGTGCCGCAGCGCTCGTCCGTAAAGTTCTGCCCAAACAGAAAAAGGCACAAATAAGTGATGGACCTTTTTACAGCATCAGATCTCTGTATACACTACCTAAGAAAAAAATTAAACTAAAACTTTGGTTTAAACTTTGAGCTGCTTTATTGCTGATTTATTGTACCACCACAGTTCCTTCATAGCACATCATTTGTTCCTCACATTCATCAGAGCAGAGGTGTTGCTAGACATAAAGCTCTACTGGGGTACAGGCCCCCCGCCTTCTATAGCCCATCTAATTTTTTTGAAAGCCTGCTGAGTATGAAACTAGCTGTAGTACCAGCTTCCTTTGCTGAGCTCAATATTATTTTCACTGCCGAACTCCTACTGAAGCAAGTACAGGTAAAGGTAAAAATGTACAAATGTATTCATTCATGTATGAAGATAATATGAATATTCTCAGCATGCTCCTGTTTGTGGTTAAAACTACATCGAGACACTTTGGAGTAGAAAAACATCTACTCCTTCGTCAATACTATCAGTCTAAACTAATGAACTGCCTAATAAATTATTTTGCTGTTGAAAACTGAACGTGAGATTTTACTGTCTGCCGACTGACCTACACTGAATTCAGCTACCTGAATCCTGTCATTCAGCCTTAGGTTCCTATTCGCTCCCTCCACTCCTCCAAAGAACATTGTCTGGCTCTGCCATTCCTACACACAAGGCAAACCCAGTCCAGACTATTCTACTTTGTAGTTCTCTGCTGGTGAAATGAGCTGCCTAAGCTGACCAAAGCACCAGTATCCCTCTCTATCTTCATAAACCTACTGAAGACCCATCTGTTTAGAGAGCATTCCCACGCCTCATGATACTGAGAAAGCTAAGTGTGCCCTGGTGTCAGTATCACAGCTTGACAAAGCAATGTACAGCTTAACAGCAAGGGTATTACAACGCAGGAGCAAATATGATCTTACTGCTGATCAGTACCTGTTTGTTTACACCAGTGAGAATTTGCATTTGGAAGAGAGGAGGAGGGATGGAGTGTGTTTTACACGATTTTCAGATTTATAACGATAAAAGAAGGGGCACGGTAAAACGCTTATCATTACGTAAAAAGCACGCAGTACTAAAAATATCAGAAACTCAGAATATTCTAATTAAACCAATGTGGAAATATGTTCTCTACAATGTATAATCCAGCGAAAAATACCCAGAATGTTCCACTGGTGCTAATCATAAATCACACTTGCTCTTTCGATTAAGCTTACATCAGAGTTAAGCTGCATCGGGTTCTCTTACCTGCAGCGTGCACCAGGCGCACTGCGGCCCCACCTGCACGCATGCGTCGCACGTGAGCGCCGAGCACGTCCCTGAGAACCAAACAGTTAAAAAACAGAAACAGAAAGGGCAGGAAAAGACAAGACAGAAGCGGTTTGTTAATGCGGTTTACCTCGCTGTCACGAAACGAAGCATTCACACGATACTACCAAACAGAAAACAGAAAAAAGAAAAAGCAGTGAGGGATGCCAAAACGGTCAAGTCCAGTCAAGTTCATGGACAACACACAGACTTAAAGCTGAAGATAAGCATGGCTTATGGATGAAGGTCAAATAATGAAGAAAAGAAAAAAAAGAGCTCCAAGGTAAGGGCTGAAATCTGCTGGATTAATGGGAGTGAAAGGGGTGAAGAAATGTTTCCAGTCTTACCTTCGACGGTGCTAAGCCAGTACTGAAGAAGCAGGCTCATTAAAACAATCCCCATTAGTCCTCAAGGTCGCTGTGTGAGGGAGAAAGTATGAGCATATTTTTTGTCGTTTTATTCAGAGAATGAAAGAAGGACTACGTGGAGTGTGGAGCAGAGCTGGGAGCAGGCTGCCCTCACCTGAAGAGAACATTCTTACCTGCCCTGCCTTCTCCACACACTTCCGTACAGGTGAGAGGAAGGAGAGAGGGAAAACAGCAAGGAGGAGGTATTTATTACCCTTTTTTTCACACTCTGAGTCAACAACAGGGCCAAAAATTCATCCACTAGTCTTGCTTTACCTGAATTAGTAGCTCTAAAGCCTTTACCTGTTAGTGGTTTATCACAAAATGCATCCAGACAACTCAAAATCTAATTTTTATAATTATTTTCTAAAGCAACACTTGTAATGACTATTTTATAATAGATAGTAACTCATATTGCTGCTAAATGGCAATGGTAACAGCATCAATTACAGGTGACAGGGATTATCAGCAATATCAGTAAAAAAGAGTTCTAGTCATATCAACTGTTTAGATTTCTGATCTGTAAACTTACCTACTTAGCTGTTATTCCTATCTCTCCTCATGAGCTGACTTGTTGCTACAAAAACAAACAATCTAGTTCTGTTTAAAACATCTATTTCTGTTTAACACTGACCTCAAATGTTTGAGCTACTATACAGTCCAGGGTGGCAGAGAACCCATATGTAGGTATTTAACACAGATTCTCACTTCTTCAAAGACAATCAGTAACTGGGCCCTGTGGCTTTAAGAGGAAAATCATAAGAATATTCCACAAAAACAAGGAAATGTGAGAATTCAGTCAGTTTCCCATGAAATTCGTAAGTTTCATCTTTTGCGATTGCCCACATACTTGTAGCTTGACTGGGACATGCTGCATTTGTTATATTTGAAATCTTTCCTTAGTACTGATGTGTAAAGGCAGATACAGGCATTGTAGGTTTAACACACTGCTTTGCCAGCGGTGCTGTCATTTCACTGGGGCTTTTAGTGAATGTTTTTTTGTGCACACTTAGGTGGAACTGGATCACACCTTGGATCAAAAATACATTTTGTGAATCTACAATTTCAAGACATCACAATTAGGTCCGAACGTGGTGCCGATTAGTGGAACAACTGTTACATCTGAGGCAAAAATAAGCCTGGTTTATGTCTTTTTCATTTCTTTAAATCTTATTATGTTAGTGTTTTTCTGGTTTGACCTTTCTCTGACATTCCCATACCTTACAGCATTACAAACATGAACTATCTTGATATTCGTAGGGGTTCTCCTAGTCGGACATTCCATTCTGTGTGGATGTGAACAGGTGTGAACCACGCCTGCTTGAGCCGTGAGTCAGACTGCTTGTCTGAGACTATGAACCCCACAGACGAATAATGATAAAGTCATGTTAATGTTTAATGTGGCTAACCCCTGTGAAACGAGCACGGGTAATTGTTGTCATATTTCAAAAGAATGACAGAACCTTTAATGATTAACATTAGAGAGAAAAGAAATCTGTCAAGATGCAAAATAGGTTGACAGAGATTGGAGCAATTAGGTTATGACTGCTGCAGACCGTTGTTTACATTTTGGTGGATAAGAGCTACATTGCGTGTAGGAGTGAAAGTGTGAAACAGGACTTGGTAAAGGGACTGAAGACAGGTTTATGACAGCTAGCTGTCACTGGGCCACCAAGCAGTGAGCTTTCAAGCAGTTTTCACCTACTTTTTTTGTCATCTAACTTGCTATGCTCTTTTCTAATCGCCAGCACTGTAGTGAAGGAATACTCCAGCATTTGTTTACCTAATTCCTGTCTGCAGCATATGGTCACTTATCACAGATCATAGTTCTGAAACATTGTTCTTTTCTTGTACGTCCCCAGGTGCCCATTTTGTTGTAAGAGCACTTTGAGTAACTGTCAACATTTTGGTTCTCATGAAGTTTAAAACAGATGCTAAATTCATGCCTTTGCCAGACACTCTCATCCAGGGCAGTTTACAGTTTAATCATGTTACAGATGTAGGAAAACGTAGTACTAGGAGTCATGCCCAAATACACTTACTGGTGTGTCACTGTGTTCTTGTCCTGAGAGGGGATTGGACCCCAGTCTAGTGTGTGGCAGGTAACTGTACTGCCCACTACACTATACCAGCCATGGACTGAATTAGGTTGAAAGTGTATTTCTTTAACACATCACAAATTCACATACATTGCCATTGCAGCACATGGTTTAAAAGGGCAGCTTCAGACTGTCAGCAGCTTTTTGCTTCCTTTGGACTGTCAGCAGCCGTTAGTTAGGAATCTTTTAACGTGCCTTGGTCGTGACGTGGACCATTGGCACAACAATTTAACCTAAAATCATTACCATTATCGCTTCGCACATACAAGCATTACTCTGTGTCATGTGCTCTTTTGTTCACATACCTCCAGGAGCCTCTTCGGTTATCATAGTGTCCACACCGTCGATGAAGTTTCTGATCATGCATTAAAAAAAAAAAAAAAAACGACCTTAGAAAGAGAGAAGCAGTAAGAGCGAAAGTGTGTGTCCAGTAGACAGTAGGTGTCAGAGTAACAGTAAACTTGAAGTATCAGAGCGGCTTTATGGAGCATGACGCCTGCTCCCCGCCACCCCTCCAACAGGCCTGAACACACACTCACACACACATATACACACATACACTGACTGAATGATGGCAACAACTGCTAAGCTGCACACACACCCGACACACATGTTCAAGTGCTCTTTTCATTAGTGAGCAAGAGGTTGTTAGATTGACAAGCCAAGTGTGTGTGTTTGTGTGTGTGTGTGTGTGTGTGTGTGTGTATTTTTAAGCATGTGTGTTAGCCCTGAATATCTGCATGTAGATTATTGGTTTAAGCTGTCATAGAGCGGAAGTGATTCTAGTGGAACATAGCTGTCAGGTGCTTTTTTAGTCTGTTGTCTACTCTCCTGTCTAGATTGGGTTTGTGTGTGTGTGCGTGTGGAGACTGGTTTCAGTTGTGGGCTGTCGGCTCTCTGTTGAACGCCTGAGCAAAATAGGTTTCCAAAAATGACTGACTTGTAACTTATAAGGATAATGGACAACAAGTGAAATGAAGAGAGAAAAGTAGAGGTACAGAAAGATCAGGAACAAGGAATGAAAAAGTGGAAATTCTGAGCAGTAAGTGAGGTAAGTGTCGATACCGTGATTGAGCGACAAGACACCCACGCATCTAACCACAATCACCTGCCCTATTTGAAAAACCATGTAGGCAGTGAATCTATCAAGCAGAGAATAAAAGCTGTGGAAATAACCCGAACACAGAAATCTGCGTGCTTCAGACTGGACGTGCGGTTAAAATAATTTAATTGGCAACCTGGATTATCCTAATTTTCAGCCAAATGTGTAAAATTGCTAGTGGTAGCTAGTAATTGCAGATGAACTTTGAGTGACTACCTCATGTGGTCTTGTAATGTGTGGGTTTAAATGTTATTTTGGAAAAGGGAAGCTTTTCAGATGTCCCCACCACACACACACACACAAATATACCCCCATAACCTAACCTTCACACTCCCACGGGGAAATACACCATGTGTCCCTTCAGCTGTGGAGGGTTAGAGAAGGGAGGGGGTAAATGTAACACTAGACTTGTAAAATCTGTAATCAGTGCAGTTTTAAATAAATGTATTTTTTACATATATATATAGAGACCAGTCAGTTGTGTGTGTGTGTGTGTATATACTAAATGCTAAGTTGGACATAGAGCGGAAAGATATGACTAGTATTTTAGCGATATAATAATATATGGGCTAACATTGACCTGAATATTTGTTTGCTCTGTTGGACCCACAATTATTATTTTACTAAACATTTCTTGACTAAGGAAAATTTCAATACATATGTAGTCTAATAACTATACAGACAAATTTATACCTGATTGGTTCAGGTTACTTACAGTAAATGATTTTTTGTCAACTCATTTTAGTTGTCCATACTGAACTTTACAGCCTGTCAGAATAATTTTGTCTAATGATACCAATACTTTCCATAAATAATCTGAGCACTTTTTAAAAACTTTTAAACTGTATAGATGTTAAAAGTAATGTGTTCTATTTTTATTGCTTGGGTAAATAAGTAATTGGGACACACACAAGCATATTTTTGAACTATAAATTAGTAAGACTGAAGATACCACCCAATACTCACACACACAATCACGGTGCCTGTGAGTCTCTGGCATCAGCTCTGCATAAGCTCTTGGCTTTGTAGATAAGCCCCAGCAGGCTGCTATTACAAAGGCGGCATCAGCAGCCTGAAGAGGCAAGAATTCACTCATTATAGGGACTCCCCTGCACCATGTGCACTCCCAAAAAACAAACACTGCAGCTCAAATCTTAATTACTCACTTACAATTGAATTCCAGGACTGTTCATTTTTCATGAGACTAAATTACAATTGGCAAATAAATCAAAAGTGATACTTGAGCACCATCTACTGGTCAAAGGCTGTTAAATGTACAAAAGTAAACTACTGTTTATACAGGCCATAAACCTTTTTGGCTTTCAAGAGTGATACTAATGACAATTATGAAACTGTAAGATGAGGAATGTGCAATAGAAACTGGGCAGGCCAGCATGCACCAAGGGGACGGAGACTGGGGCCAGAGTTTAACAACAGCTGTGACGGATTAATCCCACCCACACATAGATTGTATCTTTATACATTTGAAAGTTTGGGAATTTTCAGTGCGACACTGCACTTTCTCAAGTTACACAGGCTCATGCACACACAAGCTCAAATATAGTAGTGTGAGCCCTGCAAAGAAGTGAGAAATTTTCTTCCCTAGTTGGTTCCAACAGAAAAATCCATTAACACAAATAGTATATACATACCCCAATCAGCCATGACATCAAAACAACTGACAGGAAAAGTAAATAACACTGATTCTGACACATTAACTTTGATTACAGTGGCTCCTGTCAAGGATGTGGGATAAATTAGACAGCAACTGGTTCGTTTTTCACATGTTAGAAACAGGAAATGTGGGCAAGCCTAAGTATCTAAGCAGTTTTAACAAGGACCACATGGTCAGAGCATCTCTAAAATGGCAGGACTATTTTTTTAAAGGTTTTTCCTGTACGCAATGGTTAGTACATCCCAAAAGTGGTTCAAGGAGGAACTGGTAAAAGTGTCCTGGGCATCACTGGGTCCTGGCATTAACGTGGATGTTAATTTGACATGTACCGCATACCCCTTCATGGCAACAATATGCCCTCATTGCAGCTTTCAGTGGGACAATGCTTCTTGCCACACTGTAAAAACTGTTCAGGAATGATTAGAGTAAAATGGTTCAAGGTGTTGACTTGACCTTCAAATTCCCCAGATTGCAATCAAATCCAGCATCTGTGGGACATGCTGAACAAACTAATCTTCTAAGATCTGCTGTTAATACCTTAAAGACAGATAACACAGCACACCTTTCATAGGTCTAGTGGAGTACATGCCTTGACAGCTGTTTGGGGGCAATAAGAGGGGCCTACACAATATTAGGCACTTTTACTATTATGGCTGATTGGCAAGATCACCCAGTAACTGTCACAGGTAAAAGTGGAGATCAGAGGCAGCTTTGAATTGTGTCTTTAATTCAAAAAGTCTTTTCACAGAGGAAATCATAGAAATAAAACATAAAAAGCATTTAAATAAAAAAATTCTTTTGACAGGTTGAAGAAAAACACAGGAGCAGGTTTTTTGTTATTGGACGTACAAGTTACCACTGTCTGTGACATATGTACAATTAAGAAATAAAACAAATATCACAATTTCTGTGAAAACCTGTGTATTTGCTCTCTTCACTTTTCAGTGTACACTCTGGCTGTTGACATGAGGGGTCCTGTTCTTGCCACATTAAAATGAAATGTGTCCCCTTTTGATGCACACTGGTTCTCATGACAACAGATTACTTTGGTTAGTCAAATCAAGCCTCGCTAAATTGAAAGAGGCTACAACGATCCTGTGTAGACATAAAAAGCAGAGCATGTAATCTGGATATAAAGTACAAAACAGTCCATAATTCTCCTTTTCATAATTTTCATTTTGTGTAGCAGTCACGAAGGCTTTTCTTACTACTGCAGCTAATCCAAACAAAGAGGGCAACAATCATTTTTAGTGATCCTCCAGATGACAGAACTTCATAATACAAAATTAACAAACAAAAGACACATGGATAAAAACACAAATGTTTCCTTGAAGAAGTGGACAAAGAGATGAGTTAAAGGTGAAGTCCTGTATGATTCCAGCTCCAGAGCTGGCGTTTTTACACCTGATTGGACAGGATAGACCTGCAAACCTGACCAACCAGATGACAGATATAACTCTGAGGTAGATCAACGGCCAAGCTGACCTGGACATCAAAAGAAAACAGTCACACAGACACACAAAAATCTGTTTAACTATCTGCGTTAAAGATCAAAGCCTCCTTTTGGCTCTGCATTACAAGCCTTTGATTCGTTTATTGGTCTAATCTTTCTTCACATCTAATTATACAATTGGATAAAAAGTTGATTAAAACTGCGTGCCAGGGTTGGCAAAAAAGGCACAATTTCCAAACTTACTTAAATCCATCATACAGCTGCATCTCGGCAATAGCCCACACCAATAATAATAAATAATAATCATTTGATGGTCTTTGGTGGAAAGTATCTTAATTGCCTTGATTAACATTTTATTGCCTCTAAAATTTTTCACCTAGAAGAGCTTATTTTTAAATCAGTTCAGAAACTGTGTTTGCCCTCTTGTCCACAGACACTTCTATGCTCTCCATTAATGTCCTATTTGTAGTCGCGCCATAGTAGAGATTAAAAATTTGATGTAAGCCACTTCTCCTTACATTAGTTTCTGATTGACAGCTGCAGCCCTTAATATTGCAATAAAATGGAGGGGTTACTGCTTAATGAAATTGCAGGAAAAAAATCTTTCGTAAATGATTGATTTGCTTATAAAAAAGTTTGCATTTTTTTTTAACTCGTTTTGTACAGCTCTCACTTTCGATCTAAAGAAACATTGCACATCTGCCTCTCGGTACGAGAAATCTCTACATACTGTGTTTAAAAAAACAAAACAAAACAAAAAACTGCCATAGAAAAAAAAAACAACAATCTGAGCTCTGAAAACTATCAATAACGGCATCTATCTCCCTAATGTCAATCCCAACCCACCCCTGCCCCCCCCACCCAGATACTCATCATCCACTCCCACCCTTCTGACCCAAATATTCATGCCCATGTCCTCCATCCCCACGCCCACCTATCCTCCCACCAGGCTGCCACCCCCACCCTTCCCAAAAACAACAGCTTTACCTACATCTAACACATCAAGTTTGATTGAAAAGGCAAGAAGACTTTGAATGGACGCGTTCAGAGAAGAACAGAACTACACCATTCTGCCACACACACTTTACATGATCCCTGACACGCCGTAAAACTCCTCTTTACTTGCGTGTGAAACACCTACATTGACAAACAGGAGGGAAGACTGAAAGCTGGCAAGCATTTCATCAGATCATTCTAAATCCCGTTCTATAGTATTTACAAGGCAAATTTCTTTTACTATGGACCAAAAAGGCAAAGTGCGGAAGACAAAAGCAAAAAGAAACTTCTCCAATGCTACTACCACAGCAAATAGTTTTTTTTTTTGTTTTTGTGTGCATGTCTGAGAAACTGTCAGTAAAAACACACTAAAAACCATACTAAAAAGTCCCCTCATGCATCTAAAGGTACTAGCACACTGCGTTTGTGTCCTGTATGCACAGACTTTGTCTGTGGCTTTGTCCTTGGTAAAAAATAAGCATTTTGTCTTCGTGTCTTTTCCTTTCATTAGCAAAATAAAACTCTGCTTCGCTCCTGTGTCTGTTGTCTTAGATGAATTGCATTGTTTTGGTTTTTGAAGCCATGTTGCACCTGTTGAGGGCCTCTGAGGTGGTTTGTGTTTGCTTGATTACACCATGGACTCTTTTTTTGGAACCTGTGCAAAAGTGTTGTTTCCTCTGTGATGTCACTTCCTGTCCAAAGAAGTCTGTAGTCAAAGCAGCCCTCCTCCAAACCCACCTCGGACGGCTCACCTGTAGAAAAGAACAAACAATTAATCCCAAACTGTTTAGTTAGCAGAGGGACATGAGATCCGTCTGATATCACAAACCATAGAACACAGGTGCCAATATAATACAGATGTTTTTCTTAAAAACAGAGTGGATTAAGAGCTTTAGAATAAGTGGCATAATGCCTTTAACCCTACATAGCATCACTTTATGAATTACCCCTTTTATTGCTTGCTAGGCTGGAACGGATAAGTGGAAGGATCACTGGAAGTCACATCCTGGGGTTGCACACTGGGATCCTATTAAGATAAATAATGTGCATTTATTAATACATGCTTCATAATGTGGAGCACTTGTTATTTCACTAAATGGTTTTAATGAAGCATGCTAACACTTGATAATCAAAAGTCCTTTTTGAAATATTTGAACTGACATTTTTCACTTTTGTGGATTGGGAAACAGTACCACATAAGAATAGCACAAACCTCAGTGGCAATGGTGGTGGGCTGGATATGGGCATATTGAGGAATATATGCTCCTTGCATAGCTGTATTTGCGGGAATAAACTGTGGGGAAAAACAGATTACATAAATATAAAAGACAACTCTAACTGATCAAACATCAGGGTGGTAGCCATATTAACTCTTACAGTTGCAGTGCCGCCGAGAGAGAGATGGCCCATCTGCTGGGTCAGAGGAGCCAACATGGAGGATGGCTGTAGTGGCATGGGGTGCTCCATAGAGGGCGAAATTACAGCTCCCTGAAAGAGAGGAGGCAAGAGAGCACAAAGTCAGCTCTAAACCTGGCAAAGAGGAGTGCAGATATATAGAAAGTAAGAAGGAAAGAGGGGAAAGGTCAGGTGGCTGTGAAGCTTTGAAGGAAACCATCTGCTGATGGTGAACAGACAGCATTTCCTTTTTCCTTTCACGTGAACTCGCTGATGGAGCTGTCTAATTCACACCCTTCTCATGACCCACATGCGTGTGCGCACACACACACACACACACACACACACACACACACACACACTAGAAGTAGTGTATCTTGTGCAACACCTCTGTTGATTTCAGAGAGGAGATAGAAAGGAAGAGAGTAAGAGATGGCAATAGAACAATGCTTGTTACTTTTCTCTTACCGGGTGCTGCATAATGTAAGGCTGATGTGTCATCCAGGAGGGATTCTGGACCTAAGTACACACACACACAGATGAGTGAAAATCATGGATGAAAGCAGGTGTTATCTACTCATGCAGGCACAAAAGACTCTAACTACATTGACACAGCTGCTGTAACCTCCCCATCATGTTCCTACTGCAACAGAGCACCTGGTTCAACACAGTGGCCATTGCACTATCTGCAGTCGCTATCCTATGCACTTACCCAGTCCCAACCTTAATAACCACAGCCTAAGAGTAGAACCACCAGTCTGGATAAGTAAAAAGAGGTCAGCAGAGACAGAAGATGGAAATAAGACGAAAGAGTGAGAGAAGGAGAACATACCTGGTAGGTGGAGACAGGTGAGATGTAGGGGGTCACAGCTGTCTGGGCCATTATCCTATTCCCCATGCTGTAGGGCGGGGCGTAATACCTGGAGGTGTAACAGATCAACATGGTTTACATACCCAGGTAAAATGAAAAAATGGAAAAGGACATTTTCCATTTATATACAAATCCTATACAAATCCTTTAAAAATAATTGTCACTATGCAAATGCATTTGGTATATTCAGAGTATTCCATATTCTCCAATAACTGAATTGTAACACTCGTGAAAATCAAGAAACACTTACCCGTTCTGAAGGGCAGTAGCATTAGGGTCATAGGTCAATGTTATCCCACTCTGAAAAAGAAAAAAAATGTAATTCTATACGTGGATGATATTTCTATATTGTATCTACTGACATACCTTGATGCTTAAATCTCAGCTTAAGTGGCTGTAGTCACAGGCAAACATTTACAAAAAGACTAACATTTAAATCATTTGGTGATCAAATGACAACTCTAATCCACTGTAAAACAAACACACCACAAAGATGCACATCCACACAGTGAGGCACAGAAAATTGACTTACTAGTCTCACCTCGGCGTCTCGTGTCCAGGTTCGTCCGTTGGGCATATATTTAGACTGACTCAGTCGCTTCTTCTGGCCGCCATCAGCAAACTTACAGAGAAGTGGTTCTGATGCACCTACACAGACATATACACAGTCTGAGTTCTTTTTTTTAACACTCGAGAAAATGAGAGAATAAATATCTGATTAACAGTTACAAAGAGAAAGTTAGAATAATATTGCATTAATTACCCAGCATTCCTGATGTGGACTTAATGAACTTCCCATTAAAATGAGAGATCACAGCATCACACTTCTCTGTAGACTCCATCCTGAGAGATGGACAGACAGGGGAGGAACGAAAGAGAAGTGAACGAATAGAAAGAAATTCTTAGCACAGACAATTCCCAAAGCAAATAAAAAATAAGCAGAAAAACTATATAAATACATATAAACAAAATTTCCAGGTCAAATGATCACATGCATGCATGGTTGCTTCAAAGCACACATATTTAAATTGTCCAGCTGATGCTTTGTCAGACAACACACATGTACCAACCTGGCAAAGCCAACGCCTCGACTGACACCGTGTGCGTCCCTGAGGATGCGGGTGGAGATGACCTGACCGAAGGGCTTGAGGAGGTTTTCCAGCTCCTGCTCATCCATTGACACTGGCAGGTTGGACAGGTACAGGTTGGTTGGGTCCTGTTCTTGTTGCTGTAAAATACATGACACCGACACGTTTATGTAGACATTTACATGAGTGTGCAACATTTGAGTACATTTTATGTATGTCTGGGGAATCCTTTGGTGGGCTTTTTGTAGCTTTAGTAACACCAAAGAGAGTTTAACCTTTTGACATTCAAGACTTATCCTTTTCAAATAGACTTTGGTTGGTATTGCAGAGTGATCCAGGGAGAATCATCTATTTTTTTTTTCTTCACACTCTCTAATCCATATATGTTTCACTGAAGAGAAACATGGTAGCTTCTGCATTCCTAGAGCAGAGCATGAGGCTTAATTTGAGCTGCAGTGTGCCTGAGGCAAATCTGGCATTCTTTCTCTGTGAAGCAATTTGGTTTATAAGGGCACCCTGGATTTATGATCCTCAATAACCCTCTAGTTAACAAGGGGTCGTAGCCATGGCGATGAGCAGGGATTAACATACGGCCTTTGGCTGACTGTGGAAGGCTCTTCATTTGGCCGTTCTAGGCATCCGCAGAAATGAATGGGCCAAGCAACGGAAAAAAAATTGTCATGTACGTGTCAGTTGTGCTGGGTTCGACACACAAATATGCATGCACATGCAACCATTAGTGCAGAAAAGGAAAAGCGGCAGAGCTGTGTGCTAGAGTAGAGGAAGAGCAGAAAAAAGGAAAGCTGATGAATAATTGAGGGTGAATGCAGAAGCGTTCAGGGAGAGCTGGGAGGAGGTCACTGCAGTAAAAGGAAGGCTTTTGCAGTTGGATTATCACACACTCACTTTTACACACATACACACAGAAAATGTGAATGTGCTGTGTGTGATAGTGAATGAGACCAAGAGCGCTAAAGAGAGAGAAATAACAAGAGATAAAGGGGTGAATAAAAGGACACACACGCATTCAATGAGATTTGTTTTAGATATAACTCTTAGCCTTAATAAAAGAGGCCCAAGTCATAAAATGCAAGTCACCTTAAAAGAAGGAAGTGATGCCTTAGGTTGCAGTCTCACCTTGGCCATCTGAGCCTGAACTCCGTTGTTCTTTAGTGCTGCCACAGCTTTCTGTGCGGATACTGGACTGTCGAAATCCACAAAGCCATAACCTGAAGACAGGACACTCTCCTTTATTACACATGAATAGTATTATAATAAATCACCGCATGCTTCAAAACACTGTACCCTAACACATACATCAGCATTACAGTGAGGCAATCTTTGGTCAGTTTATGATAGTGCATTTAATTCGATTTGCTTCATTTGCCTTATCATACAACATATAAGAGCTGCACAATATATTGTCTGTTAATCACATTTGCCTATACAATACTTATATTGCAAATACAATACGTAAATTGCAAAAAGCTGAAATGTGCAAACAAGGTTTAACAACTTCTGTGTTCTGTGAGCATCTTAACCAATCTCAGTTCATGTTATTAAATATTAAATTCTTCTTTAATGCAATCTAGTCCAATTCTTACTGGTCCACTGGTGCATTTTAGTATACTGCAAGACATTTCATAATAACAATACAATATAATTACTAGTATATTTCACATTTTTGGCAGCCATGAAAAATCTGTGAAATCTGCTAATTAAAGACTGACATTCAGCAGAAATAAACAAAACAAACCTTTGCATTTGTTTGTAGTCTTGTCCAGAATGGCTTTTGTAGATACAATCTTTCCATATCTGCAGAGAGAGAGAGAGAGAGAGAGAGTGTGAGAGAGAGAGAGAGAGAGAGAGAGATATGAGGATAAATACATCCTCTGCTGACAGAGGCAGTCTGTCTATGTGTGTCACATGTCAAATGGCATGAAAGAACAGGAATGTGTGAGCTAAGCTGAAAGGCACAGCACACAGAAAGTGCAACAGTGAACAAGTCACTTAAACTCCAGTTTAAAGGTGTATGACACAAAGAAGCCTTTGTTAGTGAAACGTGGGGAGCCTTGTACGGCTGCAATCCAGGTGCCTCAGAGGTCAACGAACGTGTTAAAAGTAGGCCGAGACCGGGCTGATGGCACATCCAAGTGAGCCTGTTATTACTGCACAGAGCTTTCAGAGTTCAAAGGAAGTCCTTGCACATTCACACGATAGGCCACGAAGAAAAACAGCCCCCAGGCCAATGTGTGTCCTCCACCATAAGTCAGCAAAGGAGTGATGACAAATAAGAGTAAGCATGAAAGACTGTATTTCTCAGCCAACCAGAGACAAACGCCTACAGCTGCGATGTGTAAAGGAGGTGTTCACTCCTCTGATCATCTCTGGAACATTTGATTTAGATCTTGTCTTTCTCGTCGAAGATTTACGGCACTGGCTGTGACAGAAATGCTGACTATAAAAATATTTGCCTTTTAAATTAATCTTCAGGGGTTCATAACATAACACTGTTTTTAGGGTGGCACTGAAAATCTTTGTCTATGATGATATGCCAATAATAAGCTTACAAAATGTAACTTGTAAGAATGATTTTCTTTTGAAAGTTAAAGGTGAGTGGAAAAATCATTCAGCTCTAGAGAAATGTATTTTTTCCAGGTCATTTTTGCTTCAGACTATTTTCTCAAAGGCTTGGCGCTCAGTACCCCTCCGAACTGCAGAGTGACTCAAATTTCCACAAAGTGAAATTGAATTCTGAGAGTCGGAAGGTCTGATTTGATATGCAGCATAATTTAATCACACGAGTCCTCTCACCGCTCCTTTACAAACAACATTCTTCGGGTAGTCCCGAGAAGTGAGGCATGAGGAACACGGGAGGGAACCAATGAGGTTACATGCACGTGTCACATGACCTTCCATCTTGGAGGCCCCCACGACCTTGGCCTTGACCCCTTCCACTCTTGAGGGGAGGCCCCATTTCCTGGCCCTGCAGCAGAATTCCGTTCAGCTAGTCTCCCCCTGCAATGCCATGTGTCTGCCTGCAGCACATCAAGGCAAATCTGCACTTAAGCCAGAAAATGTTTAGCTCACTCCACAAAGTAGATGCTGTTAAATAACCAATAGGCCTTGTGCAAACAGCAAAAGAGCTACAATCACAACACATCCACAAACACTACAGCAGGGCTGTGACTATAGATTATATTAGCAATCAAGAACTCTACTGATTATTTTGATAAATGATGAAGATACTGAGCTGATGTAACAAACCATGCATGCAACAAACACCCACACCCACACCCACAGAAACGTATGTTATTTAAACTGTATATGAATGGATAGGTTTATAAACAGGCATGCATTTTCCAGTAATAAAGTAACCATGTCAACAATATTACTGAGATAAGCCTAGAGTAACTTGATAGAGCAGCATTTAAACTTTAAACGAACATCTGACCTTAGCAAACCTTTAAAACCAGAATACAAACCAAGAGGATTATGGCCCCTCCCTAGCTCACTCTTAGGAATCAATTTCAGGAATTACCATGGTGACGGCTGGACTCCCCAGAGCTGCCGAAGATAAATTAACTCACGACAGGAATGTCCGGACACACACACACACACACACACACACACACACACAATCTCTCTCTCTCTCTCTCTCTCTCTCTCTCTCTCTCTCTCTCTCTCTCTCTCTCTCTC
>JBBPCY010000037.1:16060048-16083289 GCA_037974405.1 Brachyalestes nurse
AAAACTTCACATGGGCCAGCAGATTCCAGACCACACACGCACACACACACACTATCCTTCTAATACACACACACACACACAAGGACACGTTGTAGCACAAAAGGATTTATGGGGTAAAAAGGTCAACAAGAACACATGAAATACTGAATATCAATACTAAGCATCAATCTGCTCTAATTGCAGCCGCCACCTTTCTCAGTGGGTCCGATTAATAAAGCTGCCAGGGTCCACAGAATGCTGGAAACAGAGGAACTACTGCTGCCAGACTAGAATTAGGATTTGCTTACAGATCTGTATTGGCCATTTTTATAAAGGGCACAGACTTAAGTTCTATACAGAGCACGTTTTCAAAGCAAAGGCACGTCAAATCTCTGAGACACGATGTGCTGAAGCATAAAAGAACACCTGAGAAGCCACTTTGAAATTGGAGAGAATCAGCTGGGGGGAAAAACACCTAAAAATATCAGAATATAATCTGATTTGGGAGGACACAGATATAAAGCAATGTGCTCTGTCAGCACTGATACATTGAACTGTGACCGGATACAGTTCAAGGACAATTTTCTTAAACAAAAGAGCCTGTATTTACATTACAGTCAAAGAAATACACTATTTTTGGTCTATTTCTGCTGTAGTATTATTTTCTAACACATAGTGCATTTAAGATCATAGTGAAATGCCCTAGAAAGAACACACACTGTGTGTGTCTTACAGCAGCACTCCATTTTAACCAGAATTTGTGAACACAAGCCCTGATCTCTACAACCAAACCATTTTTTCATTCAACATTTGCTGAATCATGCCGCCTATATTTGCAGGCCTGTTTTCACCAGGGCCCCTGTTTTGAACCAGCCGAACACAAATAGATGCTGTTGCTGTGGGTTACATGCTTCAGTGGTTGCCCACGTGAGGCACTCGTGCAGAGCAGCTGAGAGCGATGAGAGGGAAAGAGAGAAAGACTGAAAGAAAATAGACAGCAAAAGAGATTTGCTGTCTTTTGTATACAGTACGTCCGCACAGATGACTCTGTCCTAAATTACATGCCATGTCAGCTAAAAAAGTAGTGATTTGAGATCTCTGAAGAGCCAAAACCTTCTCAAGACAGCAGAGCCCTTCATTTACAGCAAGGCTTCCGACAGTGCTGAAGCATGGCTGATCTCTTGACCAATAAAGGCTTAAGCAGTCATTTGAAGTAAGTAATGTTCAAATAAAGAATCTAAGACAATGTCAAAACAGCTACGTTGCAAACAATGCCATTTGGTTAAAAAAAACCCTGACTGCTTATAAGGGGAGTCAGGTGTTGGGACTAAGTGAGAATACAGAGGGTTTGGGGGATTCTAGCACAGCTTAATGAAAGCACTCTAACTGATTCAGTTTCCAGATGGCAACATGTCTTTGTTGAAGAATATCAGAGTTACTCTTGAAAAATAATCTATACAGAAATGAAAACATATTGATCAGTGACTAATAAACCACGATCAGCACCACTACACTGTGACAGGTGCTTGTGTACACTTACGGCTGGCAGAGTTTGACGAGGTCGTGATCAGTGGTGGACGGGGGCAACCCTCTGATGTACAAGTTGGTTTTGCTGAGCTGCTCCCATCCAGTTGTACTGCTGTTGCTGCTGCTGTTATTCGTGCTGCTGTTGGTGCTTGGGCTGGGCGGAGCCATTGGGAGAGTGGGCGGAACAACTGGAGGCTGTAAGGGTGACAGAAGATAAAACTTAATGATTTATACTAACTCATGTAAACGATTAACAAAAAAAAAAAATTCAACAAATGGAAATTGCTTTTTCTGCACTTTTCACTTACAATAGAAGCCTAAAAAGTGTTTTTCCTTAATGTATTTTTTTTTTTAGAACGAACATTTCAACTCCACCAACATCAACAATCTAAAGGTGGCACTCATTGTAGAGAGTTTAGAAAAAGTTGTGTCAATCTAAATGGAAGAGAAACTTCAACAACAATGTGAACAGAAAAGAGCATTTTCGAGTCTTGGATATACCACACCAGTGAGGGTTTGCTGGGGCCTGTTTGGTCATATGCTTCTCATATGTTTCTAAAAGAGAAAATAATCCAGTCTCTGTAAATGATCTCTTCCACTCAGATCACTTTCCAGGACAAAATGTTCCCACAACCGACTGAAACATGGGCTGAAGGCACTGTCCCTGGTTTACGTGCTGAAACAGGCAATTCATTTAACCACCAAGCTCCCCTTCAGCTCCTTGCTTATCGACTGGTTATCATGCTGGTGTTTCCCATCCAAGAGTAAAGGCTCAGCAAGCGGCACTGCATGAGTTAACCCGCATCTATAGCTCCCTCCACTTCAATCAGCTCGAACCACACGTCTTCCATTCAGCTCCACACCAGCAGGCCTGCAAGCCTGAGCCAGCCCCTCATCTCTCATATCTGTCCAATCTACCAGTGTACCATGGCAGAGTACTGAATGATCATTTCACTGAGCAAAGCGGCACTGAACAGTGGAAAATGAACTCTATACAGTCCATACAGTACTGAGAATTATTTTAGCTGCTTATCTCACACAGTACTATCAAGAGAGTGCAGAAGGCTTTATGTTATCCTTAACGTAACACTACACCATGCCTTTTCCCAAAGGGAATGTCAATACCTTTTCACTGCCTTGCATTGTTGCAGCACTCTAAAAATCTTTATTGCAAAGCTTGGCCTTTCTGTTTATCAAATTTGATTATATTTAGTGGTGTACCTGTACCTCTATCATAAAAAAGCCTAATATTGCCATGTCCTACTTGAAGACAATTCCTGTGCTGTTTGCCTGTTTTCCTTTACGTGACTCAGCTGACCACAAGCACATATTCAGATGACAACAAGGATAAAACATTTCATTAAAAAAAGACAAAAAAATCCCATGACGAGAAACACTTATGCTGTCATAAGATCAACAAACATAGCAAAATAAATTAATAAGAAGGTTCCAAACTTCTATACATTTAGCAAAATCTCTTCAGACGACCTGACAATAATACTCCATTGCGAAGCAGTGAGAGAAAATCAGGTGATTAACGGTAAGGAATAGGTATGACAGAGCTTTGGCTCCAAACAGAGTAATAATGTTTTCTTTTAGCCTACGCAACCAAATTATAGGAAATGAATCACTTTTTCAGGATGTGCCTGTCTATTCTTACCTAAACCATTGGGCCAAACATTTGGACTACAATGAGACTATTTTAGTTTGACCTCACAGCAGAGTCTAGTCATACTTCAGAATCCATCAAACTGCACAAACATCTCCCCCTGACCACTAAACTCATTTACACTGGAGTCTAGACGGAATGACAAATGCAGAATTGAGAGTCGGTGTGAACGAAGGCACTGGCTGGAAAAGAGGGGAAGGTAATGTTCCTCTGGAAAGGTTACAGGGCGCTGCAGTGTGCCGGGATACAGGAAGAGCAGGCCTCCCGCCCACCGCAGACTGCAGCCGCCACAGCCCACATCACTGACTCACTTCCTGTTTCTGACTCATTCATTAAAACAGCTCCCATTCCACTCGCCCCTCACAGCACACACACAAAATGGCTGCCCATAAAACATCCAGTCGGGCGTTTCAGGAATAAGAGCATAATTAAAATGACTGAAAACACTTAAAAGCCCAATGGCCTCAGACACAACCAATACGGTTAAACCTACCTGAAACCTCACAGTATTTACTCAGTGCTAACTGCTCCCGGAAGACAAGGAGAGTTAACTCCAGCTGTGTGTGCTTGGCTGTATGTGTGATTGTGTGTTCACATGCGTGCATGTACCATACCTCTATAAAACACAACCCCTCAACAGTTCAGCAGGGGTGAGTGATCCCTCTGCTCCCTGACATACTGACCCATTTCTGCTCAAGTGATTCGTGCTCTCACAATCGTGTGCACTTGCGCAATCAGGTGAATCTAGACACGGTGCCCTAAGCTCATTAGAGCCTGTCAATTAATCAACCTAGGCATGCTAGCAGAGCCATGTGTTTCAGCTCAGCATGAAAGGAGAACAGAGTGAGTGCTGGAGAACACATTGTGTCCATCTTCAAAGGCCACCACTGCAGTGGAGCTTACCGAAAGGTACGGAGCTGAAGCCATTGGTTTAATTCTGCAACATGATCAGAAGAAAGGCTATTACAGTTACAGCCTAAAAGTCTTCAACTACTGGAATGCCTTAATGGCAAACCTATGCCAAAAATGGCTTAATCACTCTTGGTTTCTCCTTGTAATCACAGTTCATGCTTAAATAGTAAAAAGGTTTTTCTTGTAGGTGTGAAAGAGCAGAATTAATACACTGGGAATCTGTGAGCGAGGACAATGACAGCTTAGAGAAAGAGCAAAATATAGTAAGATTCGGCGCAAGGGCAAGGCAAGGAATGGGGGGGGGGGGGTCAGATTCAATTTCCGGGCCATCTTTCAAGCACTGGAGTGTCCCCTGGGTCCCGTACTATGTGCTGCAGTCATCCTGCACCATATGGTTCTGATAAACTGTGAAATCCTGGAGTCCTGGTTACCTCTGCTGCTTCTATTAGACCATGCAAGCTACAAAGTGTGTAAATTGATGCAAATCTAGGTGTGGGTGTGTACATCCAGTGTGCACTCAATTCCATGTACAGCTTGGCAGCTCACAATCAGACAGAAATATGTGAATCTCCAGTTGACAAGCAGATCTTGGGGCATAATCATGAACAAAAATCAGTCATGACTCGATGCCCTCCTCTGACCTTCTCCTCATCAGGCCACACCCAGTCATTTCCTTCACTACCAATGTAAGATACTGTAGAGCCTTATGAATATTCATGACCCAGAGGTTTACTGCACACACCCAAGGCTCTCCTAACAGAAGTTGTCATGGGAAACTCTTCTCACATCGCTTTACTTTCGCTTCCCATTAACAGGGTTGTGACCAAAATAAACCCACTAGAAAAGAAAAAAAATCCTGAAAATGGCCTGTAATTACTACTTGACTTGACAAATCATGTGAAATAGACACATGAGAGAAATATCATGCCAAACTGTCTCTGACATTTCAATAAAGCATTATCCTCATTTTCACAAGCCTCTCCATTATTCACAACAGCATAAATCATGCATTAGGCAACAATCAAGCGTATTATAGCTTTATTAAGTCGAGCACATGAATTCGAGCACAAACGACTGACCTTACCTACACAAAGGGACAAATTTCTTCTACATTCCAAACACACTTGAATTAACACAATTCTAGTGCAGTTTATAACCGACCTGTGCAGAAAAACTGACCTCAAAGCAGTGCACATTACAAACTGAACTGAAAAAATCAAGTCCCTGGTCACCAGGCCCCAGTCACCTTAGATGAGGACACAACTAAAATAAAATTAAAAGACGGAAAAACTAAACCCTGGTCTAATAATCGGGGACATTTAGATGTTTAATGGTTAATAAAAGCAAACACGTAATCATGGCTTGAGCCTGAAAGGGGGAGACTGAATGCACGGTAAACGGTTTGTCATGTAACTCAATAGTCCTCTTCACAAAAGCATCGCACCTTGGTCTCTGCTATGCTATTCTGTTTTAAATACCAACCTGTTTTCTGTAGGGTGGCCTCACAGGGTTGGTGGTGTTGGCAAAGATCATGGTTTCGTCCCTGGTCCTCGACTCGACGCGAAATCAACGGTTATCTCCGTGACAACAACAACAGAAAGAGCGAGAGTGCGTTAGGCTACAGTAGAACTGTAATTTTTCCACATTGCACTCTTCTGGCGTCGACTTTCAGTCAAATGCGGGTTGACACGGACTACTGGGAGAGAACCAGCGTTTCCGAGGTTAGTGCTCGTCGGGATAAAGCGACCGTACCCTCGATATTATTCCCACCTCGTCTCGTCCGACCAGTTTCGGTAAAACCGCCTGCTTTCATTGATCTCCGCTCCGTCGCCCGCAGCAAAGACCCACCTACTGTGGAACAACCCGTGCGCCACTCCAGCTTCTAGAGGGGTGTGCACAACACATCTCACAACGTTTACAATTCATTTCTGTCCTTATCTAGTAGTGTGTAAACTATATTTTCAGCATAAAGTACATCTATGTTGTTACGATGCCACGGAATGAAAAACTAGAAGACCAAATTATTATTTTTTAAAGATACGTAAATGGCCCTCCCCCGCGTGGAGCTTTTGGTCGCGTCCAGCATGCATACCACACATTCCACAACCTAACCATCACATCCCATCCACAATCCAGCAAGAGAAATATGCCAGAGGCCACCAGGACAGATCCATACCTGGGTGAAATATATTATCATATAAACTGGGGCCTTTTAAAATCTGTGTAACCCTGTTACACTGTGCATAGGGCTAAATGCGTTCAATGTATTCACTGACCAGAACAAATGGGAGAATAGGAGTGTTTGACATCAGTTCACAAGCAGACCTAAGAAACACAGAGGGAGAGAGAGAGACTGTGCTAAAACTGATTTGTGCCAGATTGGTGTTAACTGCTCCTGGGTCAGAAATAATTAGTCTGCAACCAAATGCCACCTCCCAGGGAGTGACTGCCCCAGGCCTGTCTTATCTGTCTATTCATATGATAATGCATTACTGTAATCATGTTTCACACGTTCTATATGGACTGAATGAAGATTTAACACCCTGAGTCTTTAAACTGTATTTTGAATTGATCGCAACAGAAATCCTCTTGCAAGGCACTAGAAAGCAGTAATGCCTCTGTAGAGTTAAAGGACACATGATCATATAGTTAGGTTTAATGTATGTGGCCATTTCGGAAGATGTAATATTAACAGGCTGCACTTTTCTGACTTAAACTTTTTTTTCACAAAATATAATTGTTAAGTAAGGATTTCGCCAATTGAATGTTTCCTCCTCTATCACTTCTCCCTTCTATTTGCTTAATATTATGAACATTTAGTTTGATTTAGTTTTTCCTTTTTTCAAAAGAATGTTATAAGAACTGCTTAACTTCTTAGAGTTTGTCTAATGATCTTTCGTACGTTTTTGCATATTCAGCCACAGATTGTTCGAGTCAATGTGAATGGGAAATCATAACGTATTTTCATTCCGAATGGTGATGTATTTCTAAGCGAAATATGAAGTAAGAGAGGGTCTCCCCGATCAAGTGTTACCTCTTGATGATAGGTGAGGGTGGTGGGACGGAGAGATGAAACATGATATTAGTCAATATTAATTTCCCCTGCCTGCTTTTTTTTTTCTTCCCGGCCTGTCAGTAACACATATAACACATAATAGTGTGTATGTGTAGCTGTGCTATCATCATTCACAGCCATATGTTTTTTATTGAAATTTATTTATTTATTTATTTTTTTTGCCATATTATGACAGACAAGACCGGGGGACAAAAAGAGAGAAAAGAAAGAACAAAAAAGAACTTGATGCATCAAGTTTCAGAGGCAAATAACGAAAACAAAAGTCCGATTTTGGTGGAAGAATTTGTTTTGAAATAATATGTTATGAAGAATAGTGTTTTCTATGACAATGAATTAACAGCTTAAAAAGAACAAAGCATTTCAGTTTAAACTACAATAAATATTTGCATGCAGATAATACATAGGTGCCAGCATGCATACACAAACACTATCCCAAAATGCTGTCGGTATGACTAGTTGATGCAGGCTGAAAGTGATGGTAGAGTATATGTAGTTCTCTTTCTGTGAAGGGCAGAGTTTAGTGGGGCACTCTCTAGTTACAAGCTGGGGATGACATAAGGAAGACAGAATGTCAGGATCATAGCCATACTGACCTTGTTTGTGTTAGTAGAGACTGGATGTTAAACGTATTTTTGAGTAACTGTAGATGTGTGCATATGTGTGCAAGTGCACTGCATTGTATCTTATGTGCTTTAGAGCTTCTGCATGAGTGTACAAAGTCAATATGCAATAAACAGATGTATTTCGGAAGAATACAGGCTGATGAGGACCACAGCCAAGAGGGGTAAACGAGAAAAGATCATATAGTTTTAGTAGCAACAAATACTATAAACCAGTTGTTACCCTAACACTGTTATCAGAAAAGCCATAAAATATATAATTACAGACAATTCATGCTAACTGAATGACAAACAGGAAACAGGTCAAGACTGTGGCCTGAAGTTTAAAGAAGCTCAAATTTAAATACACAGACAAGATGGAAATCAAGCAAAGCATTGCTATGTGCTGTGAAAAATTTCCCTTTTTCATATAATCTTTTCATCCTCTTCACATAGTAATTAATTGAAAATTTTTTTTGATAGTCTCAACTTAATACTAAGGTCAAACAATAAATTAATACGTTGTATGACAATCTTATATTACTTGTAAGAATAAAAGATACACTAATATATTATCTGAGCATCTTAATAAGAGCTCTTCTGCATTTATGTAGCTGCTTTTTTTTTTTACACCTGCTGAAAGCAAAAATATCACTATTTAGAAATCATAACGCATTTTTTCCATACCATGACGTGTTTCCTGAGTGTAATGTGGTATCAGTGAGGATCTGAACATTTTCTGTGGGTGGTGGAAGGGGGATTTTATTTAATATTATTATTATTGTCTAATATTACTTCCGTCCTGCAGGTGCACAGTAATGAAGCCCAAAATCAGAACGCTATTCAGAGGTGGGCAAGTTATTATTTTTGGATTGAGAACAATAGGAAAACAAGAGTTTATCATTTAAAAAAGAAATTATATAATGATCATTATAATATTACTATATGATTATATAATTCCAAGGGACAGAGAAAATGTAAATTTTGATTTTAGTAACATGGACTCTCATTATTATAATGAGTGAGACTACACTCCACAATTAAAAATCTACTTAGCAATACTATCAAAACAAATTCTAATTGAACTATTTTAGCTCTAATACTGTGTCGATATGGAAGCTCTTTATTGAAAGGGTTGGACATGAGAGGTCAAAAGAAAATGAAGATACACGGTCTATCTGACAAATGGTGCAAAAGGTCAACAGTGGGGAGCGAAGGACACAGGCAGAGACAGGGTGGGGGGGATTCAGGAGCAGAAGGTGAGAGAGATGAATGGGGGGGTGGTCTGAATCAGCAGAGTGGGAGGTCGTTGGGTGAAAAGCGTGTCACAGCTACAGAGAAAAGGCCTGAATAGGTTGGTGTTACAAAGTCTGCTGGCTTTGCATTCATGGTTCATGCTTATTTGCAATAGCTCTTCTGTCAAAGATCATGTATATAACTTGCTGACCACTTTACAGGAAATACACACCCTTTAGATCTGATATAGAGACCGTACTTCATCTGTTGGCATTATACAGTTCCTGCTAGTCGACTTCTAGCATTCCAGTAATGTTTTCTGACCACAGACCTATCCTTGGCTGGATATTTTTGGATTATGAACAATTTTCAGCTTAGAAGTGACACTGCTGTGTGTAAATAGTCTAGCAACACTGCTGTCCATGATACACTTGCACAAGCACCACACACACACCCCTGTGCTTCTGCCACATTAAAACAGTCCAATAATATGTGGTCAAGAGGACCCATGTTGTTAAGCACTGACCACTGAGGAATAGGGTAGAGGATGGCTGAAAAATTTTGCAAGACAAAAGTGAGTCAGTAATTCTACATTTATGTTACCTCTTCAAACGTGAAGAGACACATAGCTTTTCAGTGTATAATAAATGAGTGTGAATAAAAAGCTGATTATATCTAGTCACTTTCCTCTGTAAGGACTGCAAAAACTGAAGGAACAAATTTTTAAGAATAGTGATTGTATACTCACTATAGCGTGATCATGTACATGGGCGTTTCAACAGATTTCCATGAGGCAAGTAAAACATCTTTAAACAGAAAAACAAAACTTTTTATGGTGGTTGAAGGAAAAGTATGACAACCACATCTTGCCTCACCCTAAACATGCCTTTCACACTGCACTGCTCCAGTTAAATGTAATTATACTGCTTATGTAATGTAACAAAAAAAATAGATCTGTTGCATACACGGCCCACATCATGGAAAATCAAACATTCCTTGCTTTTTTTTTTTTAATTTAATGCAGTGTGCAAAGTAAACCACAGAAACAACCCATTCACTGTTTTCATGACGTAACTAAGTCATATATATCTGCCTATTCAGCCTGCATCAGTTTAGCCCCGCCCAGCCATGAATTTATAAGGATGTCTGCAGTCCAAACTATTTTTTGAGCAAGCCACAATACAGTGCAGGTGATCCGTTTAAACCTAATGAATAAAAACAGGTTAGAAAATGGTTTATGTGAAAATGAACTTAGGACCATAAAACCACGCATGAAATAAAAAAATGAAATTAATACTCTGGGAAAAAAAACCCAATATTGAAAAGGATATTGTGAGGCAGTTTCTCATGGTAATAATACATATTTTTTTTTTGTTTTCATTTTATTTCATTTGGTTCAGTATTGAATTAACTCCCACCTTTTGTAACATGCAAGATATCCAAGCATCATTTCATACATCATTCATCATCCCTGGTCACACAAACACGCCCATTACCCTCATGGGTGTCCAGTCACTTCCTGTCCAAAGGTCATGGCTGGAAGTGTTCTCTCCAGCCTCGCTCTCATCCAGAGAACATGCACACACTTTCTCCAGCTGCCAAAGGCACGCAGACTTCTGAGCCTGTGTGTCTGAGTTGATGTCGTTGCTGAGCAACGTTCCAAACTGTGCCATAAACAATGCCTCGGCTGAGTCTGGCCTGCCATGTTTGCGTAATCGCTCTGTGCTTTCAGGTCCTGTTCCATTCGCATGGAGTGACTGCTTTAAGAGCACACATGATTATGTTTGTACAGTTCGCACACACAGTGTGAGCATACACAAACACACCCCTATTGGTGAGTGGCTGTTTTCTAAGGTTATTCTCAACAAAATGGCTGAGCAATAGGCCGTGGTCCTGTCAGGGTCAGATTGTTCATAGCCAGAGCATTTGGCCCTTTGCCCTGCATACAAATAGACAATGTCACAGAGCACGTGCTTTCCTTTCTCTCACTGAGAGGGTCCCAGCCTGCCATGACACAATTGAAATGAATGCGCACAGCTAAAGGTCAGGTCTTGAATACAAGCGCAGTGATTATTCTTTCTCAGCATAAACAACACAGACAAATTGGCCTCGAAAGCTGTTGTTTTTAACACTACAGTTTTTCACACTACAGTTGCTTTATACACCGTTGTCACCACTGTACAGAGACCTTATTCCACTTTTTACAGTGAAGCATGTTAGGAGCCGTTTACAGCATGTGAACATTTTAGGACAAATAGAAATGATCCAAAACTGGCCCAAAGTAGACCAACAGAAGTGGTTCATAGTCAAAATCAAATAGACTAGGCCTACAGTAGCTTTACCACTGTTGCATTGTAATCCCTTCATCTGCTTTGAAGGTTTTTCTTTCACCTTAATTTCACACAAACTAATAGCGCAATTAAGCCATGTGCAAGTGTTTCCTGTAGCATTATGAAACAAGGCTTGTGCGTCAGAGCTAAAGAACACAATAAAGACTGAAAGAACAAAGAACTTCAAGAACAAATTTGGCTTGATTGAACAGGGTTAGCATAAAGTGAATTGTGTTTATTTAGTTGTATACATGCTTGAAAGAAACTATTGTATAAGCCTAACAATGACCATTTGACCCTCTTTAAACATTATTTGCCATATAGCCACACCACTTCAGACTGCTACACACAGTGCATGTAAATAATAGTAATATAATATGCAGTAATGGACATATCATAGACATACATACTGATTAGTTGTAACATTAAAACCACCTGCCTCATATTGTGTAGGTCCCCCATGTCCTGCCGAAACAGCTTAGACCCAGAAAGGCATGGACGCCACAAAACCTCTAAGGTAGTGCTGTGGTGTCTGGCCCCAAGATCATAACAGCAGATCCCATAATTTGAGGCTTACATCAGAATCAGAATAGCTTGTTCTGCACATCCCATACATTCTCTGCTAGATTGAAACCTGGGTAATTTGGAGGACAAGTCAACACCTTTGTCATGATTCTCAAGCCATTCCTGAACAGTGTCATTAGGAAATACTGTTGTTATGAAGGAGTGTACCTGGCCTGCAACAGTGTTTATATAAGTGAAACATGTAAAAGTAACATCCACATGAATGCCAGAACCCAAAGTTTCCCAGCAGAATATTACCCAGAGCATCATACTGCCTCTGCCAGCTTGCCTTTTGGTTCTTTCTCAGGTAAGTGATCCACTTGATGTAAAAGAAAATGTGATTCATCAGACCAGGTCTGTGGTCCAGTTTTCATGTTCCTACTGTATATGCTTTCTGTGGTAAACAGGGGTCAGCATGGACATTCTGACCCATCTGTGGCTATGCAGCCGCATATGCAGCAAGCAGTGATACACTTTTCTACCATAGTCAGCATGAACCTTTTCAGCAATTTGTGCTACAGTAGCTCTTCTGTGGGATGGGAACAGACAGGCCAGTCTTTGCTCCTCACTGATATCAGTGAGTCTTGGGTGCCTATGACTCGCCAGTTCACTGCATGCCCTTCCTTGGGCCACTTTTGGTAGGTACTAAAATGCAAGACCTGCCATTTTGGAGATGCTGTGACTCCTTTGTCTAGCCATCACAATTTGGACTGTTGAAGTCGTTTAGATCATTATGCTTGCCTTTTGACTGTTCCTTACTGACTGACTTACCGACTGTTCTGCCAGTATACACATCAATATGAATGTATAATATATATTACATTACATTAGATTGCATTAATTTGGCTTACGATATGAGGAAACACTCAGGTGTCAGGACAGTGTGAAAACCAGAGTTGTAAGTGCTAAAATCTTTATATAGGGAGTAGTGCAAGAATATATGTATATTAGGGCTGTAACGACACACCAAACCCATTTCGCGATTTTTGACTCACGATTCATTTGCGGTGAAGGAAAGGAGAAATTCTGAGGCGCCATTTTGTTTGGACACGCCATATATTTACCGCTTAAATACCGCTTCCTTTCCATTCATACTGAAGACAAGGCTTCAGTGAACCGCACGAGGAGTTGAGTTGGAGGAGTTGACTCGTCTCTCTCGGTTCAACGCTCAGTTCTAAAAACAAAAAAACGCTCCGTCCAGCTGCCCGGAGCCACAAAACTCGCTCAAAACACAATAAAACAATTACACAGAAACTCCAACGCAGTTTTAGCACAACCCAGCAGCTTATAGACACTTTTAAGCCCAGTGTCATAACTTACATGTACTCACAGCGAATCAGTTCAGCAAACAAAGAGTCCGTCCGTGCTTGTATGTTTGTAAACTTGTGGGAGGGCTCTTTGAAACCCTAAGATCCTCAGCTATTGGTTAAAGAAAAGAAACTGATGTGAAAATCTTTCTATTACGGACGAAAAATGTATGTTTCTGGGCGGGAACTGTATACGGGAAGAAGTTATACGGGATAGGGTGTGTCGCGATTCACCCTCCTCACACTGCGACATGGGTTCGTGGACCTGAGTGTGGCGAATTCGGTTTTGTATCGTATATCGTTACAGCCCTAATGTACATATATATGTGTGTGTGTGTTTATGAAACACAAACACACAAATACACATATGTAAATGTATTGTATGTTTACATGTACACAAAATCCAGTGGTGGCACGTCTTGTTTGTGACTGTGATCTAAAACCTTCACTGCATTTTGACTCTGCATTAAAGATGTATGACACTTAATGACTCATCCCTGAAGCTTGGTCTGAGCTTTGCCTTCTAATGTGTTTATTATCAGCAAATTAGGCTCCATTTATTGGCAGAAGAGGTTGTGCAATGTTTTCTAAACAGACCATTACAAATGGAAATGAAATATTTGTTGTCCAACCCAGTATGAATGAACTTTCAATAAGTCAGAAAAACAGCTGACTGAAAGATAACACTTATTTCGGGAGCATGAAAACTATGAACCCCACCCCCTATTAAGACATCTTCTGAGTGCTGAATTATAGATGAGATGTTCAGTAACAGTCTCAGTAGGTACCTCCTCTTGCCTGAGGCGCAGACAGGGGGGTCCACTCAAAACATTCATTTATAGGCCAATGGATTTCAGTCACATAAATATTCACTTTTCCCTTTTAAAGGCTGATTTCTGGTATAATAAAGCATTTTAGATTAATCAAGCGTATTTCATATCTACAGAGAAATGGAAATGGACCCGTTTCAACGGACAGTTCTTTAGATAATTTCTGCGACTGAGATTTAGTTTGAGGAACCTTTTTAAACTTTAAACCACCTTCTATATGTGTTAAGGCTTTTTTTCCAGCAACTGTTGGACAAAAGCATTTTGTGTTGAGGTTTTGTGATCACTAGGTCAAATTAGTTTAAAATGCAAATGATTTTCTGCTCTTGAGAGCAGACATGTTCTTATGGACGCTTTAGATATAAGCAAAATGAGGCAACATGCTAAACCATCCCATCCCACGGCTGTCATGGACATGATGTAAAACATGCAGAACACATGTGGGACTGGGTTGTGTTAAACAGTGGTAATATACAGAGTGCATTGATCTGTACAGTGATGGCTTGCATTAGGAAGAGATCAGTGATTTGGGGGAGGGTACTCAGCCTGTTTCCTCGTTGGTTTGTTTTCTGTGGTTTCCTTCCTGCAATTCGATCTGTGCATTTTTGCTTGCAGCATTCCTGGAATACTCCCACAGGCCTCCAACACAAACTCAAACACACATGCACGCTCACACACACACACACACACACACACACACACACACACACACACACATACACACTTGTTTTTCTACAGGATCGTCTACATAGACCACAAAATTCTATGCACTTCAGTAAAATAACATGTTTTGTCAAAGGAAAATAAGAACATCTTCTTTAGAGGGCACATTTTAATGCAGGTTTCTGTTTATTTGATGAACTTGACATATCTGGGACTCATGAAACCTAAAAAGTTACTGCAGATTATGTGTTAAAATAAATAGATAAACATGCACTTACATTTATTTTTTTCCTGTAGAAGTGAAACATGTAATTAGAGGTGTTCATACATTTCAATATGACTATATGCGCTATATTTTCTTCCCAGGTTATAAGGGAGTTTATCCATTTCTGTGCTTTTCCTGCTTAATTGAATCATTTTCATTGAAACGACACTCATCTCAACACACTGATTCACAAATTCTCAAGCCGTCTCAGCCCAGACTTCATCTTTGCAAACAGTGAATGGTAGCTAATCCTCTGAAAATAAAAACTTCTCTTCCACAGCTTTTGTCTTACCAATTACTGCTATAATACTGGTCATGTCACTAATTGACCAGCATCATTAGTTAAGGGTTTAGCCTTCAAATCTGTGATACAGTGCACTTCAGCTGCACTTTGGCCATTTGTTCTCTGAGAAAGCCCCTCTCGGTAATAATGTAATCTGATAGCCACCCAGCCTAATGCACGGCTGTGGAGAGCTGGTCTCAGTCACGGGCTAGATTAGATGTTCTGAGTGCGTTTGGAGCCGCTCCACAGTCGTTAGGCTTATCTACGGGGTAGGAGGGGAGAAAGAGGAGCTGAAACAGGATCCTGTCCTGCTGGAGTGGACTGGGTGGTCAGCGGGTTTAGGGGGGTTCTAGGGAAGAGTGTGGAATTCCGTGTACTGCACCCTCCCTCTCCTGCACGAGTGTACTGGGAGCCAAGGGGTCATGCATGAGTGAAAGGGAGTGAGGAGAAAGAAGGGAGGGGGAAGGCATAACGCATTACTCACATACCACTGATGGAGTGTGCTTTTCTCTGTTTATGATTGCTTTCTATCTCACACCATGTAGGTTTCCTCTGCCAGCAGACACTGGCAGGAGACGGCAGGGACAGCAGGACATTCCCTTTGTCCCAAATCACGGCAGTGTGACAATGTAATGTGATCCAGAACAACCTCCTATTCATTACATAAGGCACTATCTGAATTTTGTAGCTCATTGTGAAGAATTGTCTTTGAGCTGTATTATGATTGTGCTCTTAACTGAACCATTGTAGATTAAAATAAAAAAAGACAATGATCAATGACATGACTGGGTTTCGAAAATGCATAGCACGTACGTTTAATAAGTCTTTCCCAAATGCGTGCTTTTAAACAGTGTTCTCATTGTCGCTTGCCCTATATTTTAACATTGCTGTGAAGGACCACAGGCTGTAGGGCACCAAGTGGGACATGCTGCAGGCACGCTGAGAAACGTAACATATGCAAGATGCAAACCCATGTAACATTTACAAAATCATTCACCATTTTGAACACAAAACCGTTCCCACTTAAATCATCTTCAAATGAAATTGTCCCACTGAAATATAAATCAAGTGAGTAACTTTATTATATATACAGCTGACTAATCATAGAAGCTCTAAAATACCAAATACTTGTTACTTTTTTTTCTAACTCTCAGATCCAGCAAAGCAAGAGCAGCAGCTTGACTGGGAGTGGATGACTCATGCAGATGGAGCAGCATCACGTTTCTCCAGCGTGGGCCTCTGGCTGCACATATCACTCTTTCACAGTTGGATTGAGTCTCTGCAGGAACGTTGACAGATGAGGCAGGAAAGAGAGGATGAGAGCAGTACAGCCATTCCAAAAAATCTTTTCTCCAGCGTCAAACTATTACCTGTCCAGGAAAGACATAATAAGGTATAGTCAGTGATTATTACTTACATAACAAAACAATACCTTATACATCAAAAATCGCAACTTCACAGGAGAAGCAAAAAATCTCCGGAACTTTCTTAACAAACAAGATTTTTTTGCAGTTGATTTTGGAACATTTCTTGTGGTACGTTTAACACGACACTTCAACACTTCAACAGAATGTAAAGGTCAGCGGATGTTTCAGAAATGTGTAAAAAAAAACCAACATATATATATATAAAAAGAGATACAAGGTTTTTGAAACTAAGGAAGCTGTATTACATCACGAATGAACTAACAATAAAATATCCAAAATGCCTCATATGTAATGCCTTCAATCTCAAGGCAAAAACTTAGACAAGAACATATACTATAAATCAATGTTTGCAGTGTGTTGTTTTCTATTATATCATTCTAGAGTGTTGCGTTATTTTTTGTACTTAATAAGACTTTCCCACTTTCCCGTCATCAGTTTATAGCATTTAAATTTGATTAATAATAGTGAGTGGGGACGGTACCTCGAGCAAGGTACCGTCCCCACACACTGCTCCCCGGGCTAAATGCAGAGAAAGAATTTTGTGCTGTGCACACTGTGTGCTATGGTGTGTTCACGTATGACAGAATGGTCACTTTACACTTTAAACTTAAGTGGTTCCAAACTTTTGAAATGTAATGTCCACATAACATTATGCAGAAGAATACACTAGAGAACAACACATATTCCCCTATGTTACCTCAGCACCTTTATCACTAGAAAAACCATTTGCCCTTGGTTCCAATGGTCACACTTGCCATTGCTTTTTACCCTAAAGGCGACGAGACCTCTGTAGCAGATTCAACTTGCTGATAGATCCATTTCCACAGGAAGTCATCCTACACCTCCCACTCTACCACTTCCTGCAGTGGAGCAAGACGATCAGGTTTCACACGAGTGGCTGATTTACTCATTCTCTTCAAGAAGCTTGTTAAGCCTTTTCTACTAGCCTAGTAATAGTAGTCTAAATAATGTGCGTCCAAATGACTGGTAGCTAGTGAGTGCATCTTTTTTTCCAGGATTCCTTCATGCAAATGCCCCATTGATTTTTAGAAAGATTTGTACAGATCCTTGACCTGATATGCACATCAATGCGGCAAATATTGATCAGTTCTAATGACATCGCTGGGGATTAGTCCAGTGTACTTCAGCAGGTCACTTGTGTCGGCCTTTATTCTCTCTGAAGTCTCATCACACTATGAGAGTCACCCCCACACACTCAATTTGGTTTTTTTTTCTACACCAGTCATTTTTTCTATATAATGCATAGTCTGTGTAACACAATTATGACAGATGACTAATATGCAAAAATGTGTATGAAGGTGAATACTTCTCTGATGGGTTGCTATCACACTTTCTTTCTGACATATCTACACTCTCTACACTCCAATGCCAAGAGTTGCCCAGAGGGGTGTAAAGGCCAGCAGCTTTGGACTGTGGAGCAGTGGATCTAAATCTGATGAATCTGGAGTGACGAATACAACTAATCATCCAACAGCAGGACCTGACCTCACTAATGCTCTGAATGTAATCAAATCCTCACAACAATGTTCTAACATCAACTAAAAAACAGAGCAGAGGATGTCACTGCAACAAAGGTGGGGTTGTTGCGGGAATCTTAGATGAACAGATGTATGTAAACTCATGCAATAAAGACCACAGCAGGTTGGATCTCGTTATTTGTGTGAGACGTCTTGGTTAAGACTCTTACAATGCGTACTGTGTCCGTAATTAAAAGCCACATTCTCTACTTCAGGTGAATCCAATTAATGGTAACGGTGTATTTCCTACATGCACAGCAGCACATGATGAGTAAACACCCATAGAGACCTTGGTGGGCAAAAGATTTTTACTGGGGCAGGAGGTCACCTTCACCCGGGGACGCGGCCGACCCCTCAAATGCTCCAGGGTCCTACAAGGGATAATGACCAGGGCAGGAGCCTTTGCAACCTTAAAAACACCTCTGAGCTGACCCAAGAGGCTGTGTGTCGCAACCTCATATCCTTTCACATGCTGTGAGGATAAAAGCGATTCCAGTAGTTGCTGCATCTAATTGATGTACATAGACTTTTTATCTAAAATGTTCAAAATTGAAATGATTGAAAAAGTTAGAATAGACAGTTTTAACACACATATGCACACATATCACACAAACATATGTTCATATGATAAAAACATGATGCATATTAAAGATTTTTTGTCCAACTCTGTTGATATCATACAGTCATTGAAACTGTGAAGTCAAGCCAAGTCAAACATAATTTATTTGTAAAGCACTTTTCACAACAGCCTGTGTCAAAAAAGCAGCCTGGGGTTCCTGACCCAGTGACAAAGCCAGAGGCGACTCCCTCTAAGCAAGAGGAAAACCTAGTGGGACCCCGTCCTCCTCAAGTGGGCAATGGACATCAAAACAATGGCACAAGAAGCGGGGCAGATGGTGGCCTAGGGGATAGGACGTTGCCCCTGTGGTCAGAAAGTTGTGGGTTCAAATCCCAAGACTGCTAGTGGCACCACTGAGGTACCCTTGAGCAGAGTACCATCCCCACACACTGCTCCCCAGGCGCTGTGTTCCTGCCTGCCTGCTGCTTCACTTGGTGAATGGGTAAATCCAGAGAAAGAATTTCATGCTGTTCACACTGCGTGCTGTGGTGTGTTCACATATGACAAAATGGTCATTTTACAGATAGTATTCTGATTTACAGAGTGTCTGAGGGACATGTAATCAGCAAAAGATAAAGGTAAGTAGAGGGAACCAGTTATTAATGTTATTAACAACCAAACAAGGTTATCTAATAAGAAATACATTTGATCACTTCAACAGGCAACCATGCGTGTAACAAGCTTAAAATAATAGATAGATGCTTTATTGTCATTTTGTCAGTACAACAAGATGACGTTTGGGGCTAGCCCGCAGATGCATGCAGCAAAGATTTAGAAATATAAAACTTAAAAATGATAGAAGTCGTAGCTTTAGAAGATAGTTAAGTAATTGAAGGCCTCGACTTCCACAGCACAGATCAGGGTTTTGTGAAAAATCGTGTGTCGACTTGGGAAGTGTTGTATAGTTTCTGTTTTTGTTTCTTGTGTTGCACCCTGGTCCTGGAGGAATGTTTTATTTCACTGTGTACTGTGTGTGTGGTTGAAATGACAGTAAACACCTACTTGACTTGATTTGAGACGCTTCCGTTGTATAAGGTGCAAGAGCGCCATCTACTGGTTCATTGTTCAGTTCACACATTTTGAGAAACCCAACAGCTATAAATAAATACATACATACATAAAGTAGAAATGCTTTTGCATTTATTTTAAACCTCTAAACTGTCATGCACAATTTTCCAGCTACCTTACACACTGCTTTCATCACTGGCTAATTCCTGACCATTGCTTGTCATATTTTATTAAAGCAATGGACCGTGTGGGGCTGGTACGAGCGCATCTGGCATGAGTACAGAATTATGAGAATTTTAAGCCCTTTCATAGATGTGTTGTCATAATTTGGGAAGCACTTTAAGCAAATCTTCATCACAATCTTGAAATATTACTGTTGCAATGTTACTGATTCCCGTGACTTTCGTTTTTGGGGCAGTGATTTTTAAATGTAATTAATTTATTAGTTTTTAAAATTTTAAGTAATTATTCCCATCATCCTCTAGCGGTGAAGGCTCTGTGTCACTGTCAAAAGTGTATTTACAAGAAACTATTTTACATCACAATAGTCGGGATGATTTTCTTTACATATCAGTACTGTAATTATGATCTTGTAGAAAACTTGAAAAAGTGGTGGAATTCCCCTTTAAGTTCCTGCTAAACCTAATAAGGAGAGAAGTCATTCATCTTCACTATCTGGAAGAGGACGGGACCTGAAAAAGGAAAAAAAGCAATCTTGCGGGCTCAGATTCATACTCATTTGTGAGAATAACGCTTCAAAATAAAAATTTGACGTACTCAGTTATTAAACATATTCAGAGAATATAGAGAAGATGCAAGCACAAGACAATACCGCTCTTATATATCCACTGGATCTTTTTTCAATTTAATACTCATTTGATGTTTCTTCGTCATTTGCAGAGCATTTGCCAAGTAGGCTGGTTTTACATCATAAGGACTGTGGTGTAATATAGCAGAAAAAATCAGCCTCTTGGCGAGATCATCGTCTTTATGTCTACAGTTGATGCTTGTTGCTCTCTGTAGGAGGAGAAGAACGGATTACAACAGATGGCATGTCGTATAATTGTAGTGAGATTGTTTTGGGGGCGATGTAATCTATTGAATAGATTTTACTGTGGGGAAGGGTGGAAATGGGGAGGCAGCAGGTGTTAAAACTGCCTGGAGCAAAAAGGAAGGAATAATAGAGCAGTGGGAAATAATAAAACGGATAGTATCTCAGCAGGGCTCAGAAACAAAATTACATTTTTCTTTTTTATGATTTTTCTCCCCAGATTAGTTGTGTACAGTGCCTCACACCAGCCAAGGCTCCATTCACACAATACCATCAACCCCGAGGGGGTGAAGCCCCGTATACACTTCCTCTGATTCATGTGATGTTAGCACTGTATTAGACAGTTTAAGGTGCTTAGAGAATGCTGACCGCCAGTTCAGATCACCAGTCCAGCCCAAGCAATCATCAGACTGTTTGAAGGGCAGAGGGAAAAGCAGCCACCCAGAGAGAGACGTCAATAGTGCTTCTGGACTACAGATGGCTGGGGCATCACTAGGAACTAGGAGTGTGACCAGATGCTCACCTCAGCTCATGAGACAATACAGGATATTAGGTTCACGAGAAGGAGACAAGATGAGATTTTAACAAGATTTTTCAGGTAACTTCAAAGATGAATAGATGAATGAAAAAAAACCATTTCATTTAAATGAAAATCAAAAACACAAAACAATCCAGGTGCATTTCAACATTATTTAACTGATAACTGCAGTTTTTACTTTGAATGATCAATTATTAACTGAACCGCTTTTATAAATTGATCATTAAAATAAAAACAACATTTTTAACGAAAATAAATACAACTTTTCTTTGTCTTTTTTTAATTGAAAAGAAGAAGTGCAAACCATAAAGCAAAGCAGTATATTGTCAGTATACTACTATACAATTATACAGCCTAAGACATTCATATTTCTTTTCAGAAATATAAGCATATTTACATTTTCTGGCAACAGTTGAGACCTTTGTGCACGAACTATGTCTCCTGCAGTTGAAAAGACATGCTCACTTGGGACGGAGGTCGCAGGGAGGGACAGGTATACTTTGGCAAGTGGAGACAGTTGAGGATACTGAGTGACTACATGGTGACTGAATCGCCATCAATTGGTGTCATGTTCTATTCAATCATGCTCTTCAGTGGTGAGCTCGTAGCGCATAGCCACTTCCATAATACGGAAAATACTTTTAAGATCCCAAACGGCTTTTTAAGATCCCAATCAGTGACGGCTGCTTGTAAAACTTCACCTATGTTTGCGCCTGTGTGGGACTCCAAAAGTGCGCGACTCTGCAGGACGTTTACCATTTCCCAGTCTCTGTTGATTGTGTGCGCAGTGAACTTAGGCTTAGGTTACTTTAATAAACACAGCCCCGATCATCACCACTGGTTTTGTGATGTTGCTTGGTGTGAGATCAGGAGGACCCTGCTAGTGACTGTTTCTACATGTCTAGCTGGTTGGCCTATTTGGGAGAAAGTCCAGGGTCGTTTTTTTGTCCCAGTCCATCCCTGCCTCTATGGTAATGGTTCTCAACCTTTTCAACATTAAGACCCACCTATTTATCACAGCATGTTGCCAAGGCCCACTTGGCCACATTAGATGATATTAAATAATCAATTGTGGACCAATGGCCTGTCTATATTTTAGATTTGCGGCCCAATCAAAAGCCTTCGCGGCCCAGTTGTGGTCCCCGGCCCAGTGTTTGAGAAACCAGGTTCTATGGTAACTTCAGATGCCATGCTCTCGGCTGTGGGGCCATCACTCATGCCCAGGCCCGGCCCAAATGCATTTGTGTACATTTACAGTAACCCCCAGCTTCTCTAAGGGGTTACTACCAAGAGCTCCCGCATGACAAACCAGCTTTGTGTTTTGGTAAAACAAAATGTCTTAAAATATGCTCCCAAAACACTTTAATTTTAAAATATAAACCTCAAAATATAAAGGTAAAGCTTTATTGTTATAACAATAATAATAATATAACAATAATAATAATAATAATAATAATAATAATAATTATTATTATTATTATTATTATTATTATTAATGTATTATTATTATTAAACCCATATACTGCTGGACAGCATACAGTGATCTGCCTTCCCACAATTAATTCATGCACGGGCGTTTTCTTTGGTATGCCCTGTCAATTTCTTTGGTATAAGCAAGGTAAATGCAGTAATAATTTATTGATTTTTTGTACTAAAAATACAGTAAAATGTACGGGTAATCTCCAATAATCCTGAGGGATATTTCACTGTTCCCTATGCGTGGGGGTGGGGTTTGGGCGTGGGGCGGGGTTGCTGTGTGCGTGCAAAGGCTTGTCCTTTTAGGGAGTGGGGGTGTTTGAAACCACTGTTGAATCTTGAATCTT
>JBBPCY010000037.1:16083315-16095168 GCA_037974405.1 Brachyalestes nurse
CTCCAAACAAAATGGCGCCTCAGAATTTCTCCTCTCCTTCACCACAAATGAATCTTGATACGAACCGAATCGTGGGTCAAAATTCTTGAAACGAACCAAATCGTGGGTTTGGTGTGTCGTTACAGCCTTAATAATTAACTATATTGACAAAATTATATCACATTACATTCATTTGCCAAATGCTTTTATCCAAAGCGGCTTACAATTTGAGGGAACACTCAATCTTCCGGACAGTGGGAGAGCCAGAGGAGAGTGATTCTCCCACTGTGCTAAATCTTTTAAGTAGGAAGTAGTGCAAGAAGATGCTTAAGATGACTAAGAAACTTAAACAGAATGAGCAGGCGTGATTTATGATAGATAGGGAGTCACCAGAGGATGTGCTCTCTGAATAGAGGTTCTTGAGAGGGATACTGCTGCCTCTGATTTGACTGGTTCTACTTTTTGCATTATGTATTGATTCCCATTCTTAATGTAAGCTAAAATGCCAACCAGTCCCTTGAGCATCTTTAAATCTTGTTTGTGTGGGAGAATTGAGAAGCACCCCAGAATAAGAGAAAAAGAAAAGTCTTCTCTCTATTGATGTGTATATGTGTTCTGCTGACTCTGTAATTGATCATTTTGTGGCGGGGTGGAAGCTAGACGTATCCTAAATAAGCAAAATATCAGTGCTAGAAATCATTAGTTTGATACATAATGGTTATTAAACATGTTGGCTGAGAACAGCTGACTGACTAGTATTTTGTGTTACTCTCAAGACTCTTTTGGTCCTGTTTGGCAATCTTTGTGTGTGTGTGTATTGTGGAATCACGGTGCTTGTTGCCTTCATCTGTGTCTCACTATGTGTTGCAGGGTCCTCCCACAGACGCACCAGCTGTGGACACAGCCGAACAGGTTTACATCTCATCACTGGCCCTGCTGAAGGTGACCAAACGTACACCCACACACACACAATTTACAATCTGTTTTTATAGACTCCTGAGTAAACAATACCCTGCAGTAAACAATGTTTCGTACTTGACAGTCTTAAGGAGCTGAAAAAATATTGCTAATATATTGCTACACGAAAGCTAACGACCTGCAGCCTCACAAAAATGGCCTTATTAAAAGAAAAAAAAACCCTTAATCCAAAACTCTTGATGCATAACTTTAGAGCTATATAGAGCTCAGTATTTTTTGAACTGTAAGACTGGCACAACATGATATATGATTCTTTAATTAAACAGTTTTTTCCCTTTTCATTATATGAGTAACAGTATCACATATTTACTTTTTTTGCCTCCTGTCTCACGTCTTCGTTTGGGTGCAGATGCTGAAACATGGACGTGCAGGTGTTCCTATGGAGGTTATGGGGCTGATGTTGGGAGAGTTTGTGGACGACTACACTGTGAGAGTGATTGATGTGTTTGCAATGCCGCAGTCAGGCACAGTGAGTACCTCAAAAGTATTCACATTCACTGCATTCCCACAGTTTAGCGTAACTGCTATCTGGTGTATTACTAGTGAATTACAATATTCAGCTTTATTGTTGTTTTTATATAGGGTATCATGTATATTATGCTGTACCAAGTATGGGGTGCTTTTCTTAACTTCTAAATTGTTATTTGAACAGGGTGTGAGTGTAGAGGCTGTGGATCCTGTTTTTCAAGCAAAAATGTTGGACATGTTAAAACAGACTGGAAGGTAAGGGTAATGTAAAATGTAAACATTTTAACTGTAAAGCTCATATTTTTGCTAATACCCCAACTTCTTAGTAGTATTTTAGTAATATGGTACTTGTTTGTTTGTTGCAGGCCAGAGATGGTTGTAGGCTGGTACCACAGTCACCCTGGTTTTGGCTGCTGGTTGTCTGGAGTGGACATTAACACACAACAGAGCTTTGAGGCTCTGTCTGAAAGAGCAGTTGCAGTGGTGGTCGACCCCATTCAGAGCGTCAAGGGAAAGGTAATTGTTAACAAATGTCCTTTTAAATACAGTTTAATCACCTCCCCCACACACACACACTATCCACTCTAAATGAGGTCTCCTTTTTGTGATTGTTTCCACTCTTGTTTTCTGACTGTTTCAGTCCTCTTAGTCCTAGTCATTTGTCCTTTTCTAACCTGCAGTCGTCATGCTTTCTCTAATTTATTATCCTTTAATTTGTCCTCTCGTGCATGCAAATGCAGTCTCACAATGTCTGTTGTTTAAGTGCATGTCATGAATCTTTTATAACTGCACTATATAATTATTTTAACATCTGAGTTGTTAAAAGTTCTGTGCATGTGAGGTGAGAACAAGTTAGAGTATAAACACACAAGCGCTGGTTATTGGAATGTGTGCGCAGAAACTCAGCTGTCAGTTAGGATTTCTGTCTCTGACTGAGAGGTGGACAGCTTTTGACTGGAGATCTGTGTAGTTATACTTTGACCCAGTATCATGCTTGGCCTTGGCAAGTGTATGTGAGAAAGAGAGTGTTGTGCTGCTATTGCATAGTTGATGTGACAGTGTGGACCATTATCTATGGTCCCTAAGCTTACCCTTTCACTTTCAATTAGAAAGTCTCTCTCTCTCTTTTTTTATTTTAAAGAGAACAGGGTAGTTTCTTGCTTTATTGTTTCTGATGTCCTGCATTAGATTTGCCTGCCTTAATGCACATTCTCTGTTTAGTAATTATGTACCTGTACAAAGTAGCTATAACACATGGCAGGCTGTAGTCCTCATAAGCGAATGAGCTACAGGCTTTAGCGTTTTGTCATTATGCTCACTTGATTCAGTTAGCAAAGCCTTTACCAGGTTCACCAGGAATGTTATGAGGAGTTGAAGCCTAGTCTCCACTAGGGCTGGAATGATTTTGAAAAAGATAAATTGATATCAGTATTTAAAATAGTAACATACTGTAAAACCAAGGACTACAAAATCCCATCATAGCTTTGGTGCGTAAAATTAGCAGAGGCTCCTGTAATGACCTTGTGGTTGGGGCGTTGGCCCTGCAATCAGAGGGTTGGGGTTCGAATCCCAACTGCTAGTGTCACCGCTGAGGTTCCCTTGAGCAAGGTGCTATCCCCACACTGCTCCCCGGGCACCCGCTTGGCGGCAGCCCACTGCTTCACTTGGTGAATGGGTTAAATGCAGAGAAATCACTGTTTGTTGTACTTGTATGACTATGCATGTGATAAATAAAGAATCTTGATCTTATCGTAATGATAAAAAACGCCACCGTATGAACAGACCTGGCGGCATGTACACAATGAATTAAAATTAACGTTAAAAATGACAAATACTGTTTCTGTTTTGCCTATTTAGCCTACCACAATCACACAAAGGTAAACAATGCAAAGCCAGGACTGTTCAGATCATGCCCTAAAAGACAGAACGCTCGTAAAGGGAAAATTATACTGATTAAATTAGTATTGATTTATCAATCAATGATCCTGGCCCAAGAGCTATGGTCTGTAAGGGACCCATTTTGACTTCCCTGGTGTATAGCATAGCTAAGCAACAGAACACGAGAGGAACCTCATGTTTAATTGCTTTTATACAGCAGGACTCTGTCAAATACATTTAAATATGCTAGAATATGTTGCCTATCCTGATTGGGCCTCTTTTGTTACAGGTTGTGATTGATGCCTTCAGATTGATCAACGCCAATATGATGGTCTTGGGACATGAGCCACGGCAGACAACCTCTAACCTGGGACACCTCAACAAGCCTTCAATTCAAGTGAGAACGCACACACAAGCTATTGCCTGTGTCATTTATACGTTCTCATTAATAACTGCTTTGTGCCTAAACAAAGGTGACTTGCAGCTTTTTGAAAATAGCCACTATTTGTACTGATTTCTGTTTCCACACCCTTTCTTTTAGGCCTTGATTCATGGATTGAATAGACATTACTACTCCATTACCATCAACTACAGGAAGAATGAGCTTGAACAAAAGGTTTTGACTCCTTCATAACCTTCATAATTGACTCATTAATAGTAGATATTAGAGTACACACATGCATGCATGCATACATACACACACCCCCTACCCATATACACTCTCCCCATCACACTCTACTCCCACATCTCCGTTTTTCAACAAATACTCTTATATAGGACTGCTTATTATTGTAAACAAATGGAGCATAAGTAATCTTGCCAGTGTTCTGAACAGAGAAACAAATCCTCCTCTCCTGCTTGCAGAGTAATTGGTTTATCCACTGTGCATATACACATACATGCTCATAAAATCCACATAATTAGGCATGTTGGGATATTCACAATGTTGCCAATTTTTTTGTCTGATAAAAAATAATAAATATTGCAAATGACTCTCCAGATGTTGTTGAATCTTCACAAGAAGAGCTGGATGGAGGGTCTGACCCTGCAGGACTATAGCGAACACTGCAAGCTTAATGAGACCATTGTGAAGGAGATGCTCGAGCTAGCCAAGAACTACAACAAGGTAAACAATATGAGTGGAACACATATTAGCAATCGCTAGATTGATCTTGATTACGAACTCCAGGGTGAATGTGTAAATGAAGAATTAAACTGCAGTAGAGTTCATCTACAACTTGTCACATCTTTGCACTTGCTAGCTGTGACACAATTGGTAAACATGGACAAAAGTACAATTGTTACATTTGATGTTACATTTATTTGTTGTTTTTTGTCCTGTCTTAGGCTGTAGAAGAAGAAGACAAAATGACTCCTGAGCAGCTGGCCATAAAGAATGTTGGAAAACAGGTTGGTTACACTTCTCAGGCTGTTACCAGTCCACATTAATTTGAATAAGCTTAACATATCTTCCAATTATTGCTCATTGTTACTTTCTGTTTGTTCCTCTCTGCTTGTGCAGGATCCCAAAAGGCATTTGGAAGAGCATGTTGATGTCCTGATGACGTCCAATATTGTGCAGTGCCTCGCCGCGATGTTAGATACGGTCGTCTTCCAGTAATATCTTTTGCGGTGCATCATTGTTCATGTTCAACCTCTGTTATGTCTTTTTAACAAATAAACCTGTATAAAACCCGATGTTTATATTTATGTCCATGTGTATTTATACAGGAATACATTTTCCAGCCATCCTTAGTACCCTCACATCACACACCACCTCCATAGTAAAATAACCTAATAGTGTTGGTCGTGCATTTTATGATAAGCACTGTAATTTTACAGCATCACTGATTAGATACATTTATTACTTGATGCCGTGCTTATCCTATGTGGTTTTTATTTTGTGAAGCATGAAATAGGCGACACAGATTAATGTCCTAAATCTTGATAGCATCATTGTTTTTGCTTATTTAAAAACAATACTAGTTTGCAGCTCTGTGCAGTATGGTGAAGGGAAATGGACAACGCTTGTATGTTTGAAGATGTTTATTTTTGCTAGGCTTTTGCTGAATTACAACAAGTTTACAGGTTTATTAATTAGCAGTATTTTTGTAGAAAAGTAATTTCCTCCGAGCCATCCAGCTCAGTAGCGGCTCAGTGAGCTTCAGAGTTAACGCAGCAGCCAGAGGAGAGCCTCCCCCAACTGAAACAGGATTTGGCTTTCAGCTTACAGTGAGCTGGCTGGCGAGCTTGTCCTGTCTATTCCTGAAGCACTGTCTCCTTGAAAATCTGCACCTCCACTCGTGTCATGTTATACAGAAAACAAGGCTGAATAGGAGTCCCCCAACAAAGCCATGCAGGCTTTAGCTTTGAGAGCCTTACAGAAGAGAGTTTTAATAGACCATTTCATATTGAGCAAGTTAAAACATCAAAACAAAGGCAGCAGATGTTACATAACATTCATGGCACAATTTGCACAGTATAAATTGCTGTAAATGTTATAAATGTGAATGTCCTTCACTAAACCATCCCTTATATCTAAAACCTTTCAGACAGCTTGGTCCATAAACTTGCCTCTATCCTATTTCATCACCTGCTTTTAAATCAAGGAGAAATTAATCCAGCGGACCTTCTCCTGGTAAAATCATTGTCAATTTTTTACCTGAATGAACACTGACGATGAGGAACCACTTCTCAGTCAAAACTCAGTTTAAGAATTTTATGTGAAAACAATACTGAGTATGGTCTCCCAGGAAGATTCAAAATAATCCTTTATGCTTTAATCATACTTCATATGAGTCTTACCAGCCTCACCCCTCTCCTACCATGTAATTGTCCAAAATACAACCTAAATAATTAAATGTATTTGTATCTCCTATTGTAACTACTTCAAACAGTATGGATTTTATTAAAGTGAATTTTAATTCTTAGAAAAATCTCTGTTTAAGTGAATCTTTAAAAAAAAAAACAACAACAACAGTGAACCAATAATACTGCCGTGGGGGACATCACAACTAAAATTAGGACAAGGGTTCCCGATCCCAGTCCTGGTGACTCCACACTATGCACATTTTTGTGCTTTGTCTGCCACACATGATTCATCTCATTAAATTCATCAACATGTCTCTGGTTCATATGTGTTTGAGTATGGAAAACACAAAAAAATTGCTAAGCAAACTGGTAACCCCTAGCCAGTACAAACACTGAGTACCACCGACATCCACTATTGTTTTCTACACTTTTTTTAAATAGAAAGCTACCCCTTCAGCTACAAAATCATTAAAATCAATAGCTTTAACCCATGAAACAACAGTGTTTCTTTCCAGACTGCTTTTTGAATGAGGCTATATATTAGTCTTAAAGCCACAGTAACAATTAAAAAAAATTCTGAGACATTAAATGTTACAAGTTGATCTCAGGGAGTAAAATGAAATAAATGACATTAAAAATATAGGATATGGACAATTTAATAACGCAGTTCTCCAGCTGAGAAACTGTAAAAGCATTAATTTCGGACATTTCAAGTAAACATTTAATTTAATTTCATTTAATAAGAAGCTGAATGTCTGAATTTTGTTAATTTAATAACGCCCAATTGAAAATGGACGCGGTTTTATTCTTGAGCGTCATCTAGCGGAGAAAGCCTGCCGTTGCTGCAGGAAGCAGCTTTTGTTGGAAGTCTGGTCACTGTAAAATAGAGCCTAAGAGATTCTATTCTAGTGCTAGGATGAAACAACCCATTTTGCACGCGTTTGTACTCTTGATTTCACACTTCTATGGGCCCCAATCGTTAAAACCACCACAGGATGGAGCCAGCAGCTCTAGGGTGAACTTCCAAAGTGAGAGTGCATCCCATCCCAATGACCATACACGAATAAACACAGCGCAAGTGTCTGCAAAACTGCATGACTACATCACACACCCACATGACTAAGTAGGCTATGGTGAAAATGTGTTCTAATTTTGCTATTTTTGTATTTGACATTTAATGTTACTTTGCAACAAATGTTTCTGGTGCTATTCTATAACAGATATTCTGTTTAATTTATTTCCCCCTTCCTCCTCCACGTCTTTTTTCTTAAATCTTTTCTTTAATACGTTCTTGCCTTTTTCCAGTTGAGTCAAAAGCAGCCAGTGTACATCTCTCTGTTATAATCTGTAAAGTAACACGCCACTGGGCTGTTTTAAAACAGCTTTGTCTCCTGTTTTAAAAACTGTAACGTAAAACGGAGCCGAGCTCTTTGTATAACGAGAGATTTATCACACATTTTAAAAACTAAAGTCAAACGCCACGGGTAGTTTTATCTTCTGTTTTTTTAACTGTAATGTAAAACGCCACTAGACTGATTTTAAAACACTGGACTGTTTTTTTATTGTAAGAGAAGTTTTATTTCCCTGTTATATTCTCTCCAGTTCTGCGTGCGTTGCGTCACGCGAACAGAGAGGTGGTCGGGGGAGGGGGGCGCGGGGCGCGAGGCACGAAACACGCGCGAGGGTGCGACGACTCTTGAGCTTTGGAGGATGTAAAGGTCCAGTTTTCCCAGATCACGTTTAACCTGCACCCGTCTGTGAAACGCAGAGCCCCTGACAGAGAACATAGACTGGCTCAGGGGGTCCGGAAGAAGAATGGAGATAAAAGAGCAGGGGGCGCAGATGGAACCTCTCCTCCCGCCGGTAAGAACACGCTCAGGGCTTCGACGGCTTCACCACAGAGCACCCTCACAAATTAACTCACGAATGCCACAAATACTAACAACTGACAGCGTCTTGCTTTTCTGTTTAAAGGGAAAAAATGAATTTTTGCTCGTAATTACGGGTGAGCCCCTTCAGTGACGGCGAGACGCACGGAAGCCATCACTCACTCTACCTCGAACAAAAGAGCGTGTTTCAATTATTCAGTCCTTTACTACTGACTGAGACGAGTATCGTCTTCTTTTCCTTTCGCCATTACAGCACTGCCTCACACGCTCCTGAATTTCTCTCCTGTCGTTAATTGGCCTCCACACTGCAGAAATGACTAGAGATTGTGGCCACGCAGTATGTGGATCGCCTACATGAAGCAAGTGGCTAGAACAAATGGCTGTATAAATTTGCTGCCTGGGGCTTCCAGGCTCTTAGGATCTCCATTCGGCATCATATAGATCTTTTCCATAAGGAGAGACAGCACTCATTCCTTTTGTGAGGCACCACCACCTCAGCAAGAGCCTACAATCACACATGCAGGGGTGCCGAGATTTTTTAAGCTCAAGGACCCAGTCTCTTACACTGTACATGGTCTCTTACACTGTACATGGAATTGACACTCTCATGTCACCTTTATGATGACTCGTATTAAAACACAACTTTGTCTTTGTCTTATTTAACAATTTGATGACAACATAGATTCATGGAATCTCATGTAATGTTCATGAGTCTATTGATCTGTCTTTCAGTATCATGTAACCATCAATGGAAATCCAAAACAGTGCATTTAAAACTATTCGCCTGTGTGTTCTGAGGGTCTCTGATATGCCATCTTTCATGGGACCGGCGTCAGTTATGACATAATGTAATATTTAAAATTTCACTGTTTTTCAACCATACATGCTAATTGCAGGCTTTTGTTATGAAACAAAACTAGATCTTTTCAATGGCATATTAATCTGTACTGAATAAAACGAGTTCTGAATAATCAGAATAATCGTGACCTCAGAATCGAAAAATATTGGTCCTGAAAATATGTGTATAGTTATGCCCTTACTCTCAGATAAACTCTTCTCCATCCCCAATGAGAAGCCTAGATAAGGAAAGAGCAGCCATTTTATCCTTGGCAGCATGTGTGTGTGTGGAAAGAGAGAGACACGGTCTGCAGATTGCCTCCAGTGGCAGCTTGGCGTCTTTTGGAGCTGAAGAGTGGTGTCCTGTGCTGCTTGGACTGCTCTGCCATTTCTGCTCCCAAGACCACCAGATGCATCCTCACTCAGTGTTCTTGGTTCAGTGATAAAGAGAAGCTGATTAGACTTAATCTGTCTCACATCTGAAATGTGAGGGTGAATGCCACTCTTGATTTCCTCTGGTCACCAACTGTATGTGCGAAGCGTTGACTTAAAGAGGAGAGTACCATTATCTCTTTATGCACGGATACAAACAGTTAAATGTAAAACAGTTCAATACAATATGAACATTTGAGAGTTTATAACAATGCAAGACATTTTAAACTGCATCAGCGATATGACTTATGTAGAGCTGATATTAGTAATCAGATTTAAGCATCTGGGTGCAAGGGGTTGAAGGGGTGCTCATTTACTTTACAGCCATGCTGAAATTGAAAAGTCACTTATAAAGTTGCATTTTTCCCCAAACTATATGTGTAATAATACGAGTAAGATAAGATAACCCTATATTAGTCAGAGGGGTGGGAAATTTGCATTGTTACAGCAGAAAAGTGAACAGGACACTGCGGTAGTGTCAAACCGTTGTACTACATGACATACCAAAATTCTATACTATATTTAATGACTATATAGGGTGAATACTGGGGAGAATGTTTGCTTTTTGTGATCTGTAGAGTTTTTGGAATATTAGCGGCTAGTGCAAATTTGGTGGACAAGAGACATTGATTGTTAATGATGGATGTTATTATTGTATTGCGCATCCTGTAGAGGGCAGTGTTTCAGGCTGAACAGAATTTAGCAAAACCGGCCCTCAGCACTGATAAGACTGCATATTCAGGGATCTTGCAGGTTAATTTATTCTATTTTTTTGTTTTGCTTTACTTCATCTTGTAAGTGTGTTTTCGGTCCATTGAAGGGATTGCAGGGGTATAAGGGAGGTTTGTCCTCTGAGAAATTAGGTGGTTTTTTTTGGGCAGGTTGTGGGGTGGCTGGTGCTCTTTGCCTCGCCTGTGGTGGGCGGTAGCACTCTGTGTAGGCTGAGTACTGCCTGTGCTCTAAATGCCAGAGGGCTGTTCCTGACCATTGGAATCCAGTGTCTGTTCGGCGGCAGATTGTGTCCTGAATCCTGAATGATTGTGTCCCCAATGTGTGTGTGTGTATGTGGTAAAACAGGGTCATTCGGAGTGAGTAATCTCTCTTTTCTCATTTTTAGTGCAGTTATAGAGAGAGAGAGTGAACAAGACTTTGTGTTCATTGAGTGAGTCATTCAGTTCCTGAATTTGCAAGATAGCTCTTCTCAATTTTGTTCTGACCTCAGATGCTTTGCTGACTCAGAGTATTGATTTTTGCATGGTTTAGGCTGCAATCAATTCTGCCTGACTTAGATTCACAATGGCCAACCTACCAAAACATTCCAAAGCCAAAAGGTTAAAGGTTAAATGCATACATATTTCTGAAAACATAGCTCACACCTTTAGGATTGTCCCAGTTGCTTGATTAAACTTGTTATTAATACAATTGCACCATCTCGGTTTATCAGTTGATGGCAATGCAAAGTTTAAAATCTTCTGCTTTTATATTTAGAAACAGAGCCTGATTGTTGTACACATTTGTACGACCATTTTCATAGATTGGTCTTCGATTTGGAGAACAGTTTGTTAACATTCTTTGAGATGCCTGGTTTCACCTCTGTGTTCTTCTGCAGGTTCAAAGCCCTGTGAGCAGTGAAGGGGTGAGTCTTTAACACCGACCATATCCTTGTATTCTGCATGCTTAATGAAACTGGGAATGTTTGGCTGCTTGAAACTAGTGTATCGATCTCACATGTCATGCTCTGTGGCTGGGCTAAAAAATGTGAAAAGTCTTTGTGAAGTGGTCAACGTTTTTTTGCATGGATACTGGTGGAGAAAGATAAAATAAACTTGTCTCCTGTTACCATAAATCTGTTTCTGAGAGCTTCTAAGAACAAGATGTGCCTAACAGAGAGGGAGAGGGAGGGAAGAAGAGAGGAAGATCATACACTCCAGTTAGGCATTTCAGAGTTCTGTTCTTAAGTCCTGTCTGTTTTTGACATAGGGAGAGTGTTGATAGTAGGGTGCTATTGGTAAATTGGTAAGCTGAAATTAATGTATTTATTGCAGTCATGGAAAATCACACTGATGAAGTACTGCCATTGGTTTGAAGTTGCTTGCTTAATATAATAAATCATCATTTTAAAGATTTTTTTAGGATTTGAAAGGTGTCATTTATTCTGTATTTGAGTTTAGTGTAAGAGTTCACAGTTGACAAATTTAGTTAGTTTTTTGTTTACCAAATATATGCCTAATATCTAAATTTGGAGTTGAGGTGTCAGTGTTGAATCACCAGAAAATGTATATATATATATATACGTTTTGTATATATTAATTCATATGAATGAATAAATAAATATTTATGTCTTTAAAAGTAGAGATGGGCCTGATTCGATATGATATCGGTATCGGGTCCGATATAGGCATAAATCCGATATCGGTCAGACATGCCCTATCTCTATATTCCAGTTCGCATGTGCGCTGGATCTTAAACTCGACATTGTGTAATATGAGATGCATCAGCAGACGACCCAAAAGCGAAAGGAATATCAGAGAAGACTCTTAGCTCTCCCTCAAGACCTCTTTGGGGTTCTTTCAGGGGCTAT
>JBBPCY010000037.1:16110183-16163520 GCA_037974405.1 Brachyalestes nurse
CAGAAGACTGGTTAGGTATGTGGGAGCTAAACCATTTAAAGCCTTGTATGTAAGTAATGCTATTTTGTAATTAATTCTAAACTGAACCGTTAGCCAGTGCTGGGATGATAATATTGGGGTTATATGATCATATTTCCTGGATCTTATATGATCATATTTCCTGGATCTTCACCATACTTTACGGTTGGGATGATGTTTTCATGTTGATATGCAGTGCCATCAGTCCACAAAACATTTTGGCAATACCACTGTGGAGTGTCATTGTGCTCTTTCACCAACTTCAGGCATGCAGAAATGTTCTTATTAGTATGCAGCAGCCTCCTTTGTGGTGTCCTGTCATAGAAACCCTGCTTGTTCAATGTTTTACGAATTGTAGACTCATGAACATAGATGTTAGCCAGTTCCAATGATGCCTTCAAAGTCTTTGTTGTCCCAAAGTGTCTCCATTTGTAGATTGTTTGTCTAGCTGTAGACTTGTGAATTTCTAAAGTCTTTGAAATCACTTTGTAACCCTTTCCATTAAGTCAATAATTCTTGATCGTAGATCCTCTGAAAGCTCTTTTTGGTAAGGCATGGCTCACATAATCGTATTCTTCTTGTGCGGAGCAAACTCCAAACATTTGAGTGATTTGTATCAGAGTAGCTCTGGTCCATACTTTCAGTTGTCCACACCTGACAAAATGATGCAGAAAACCATAAAATTCCAAAATGATTTACATACTTTTTCTTGCCACTGTATGCTGAGCTGAAATTGCAAAATCAGCAATATAATGTTCTACAGCCAACTACATCTGTCTGACATCAGTGATGTTTTTGTACTATAATACTCTTCAGGTTTCTGTTTATACTGCTTGGGCCTTTGGGAAAAGGGCCACAATATCATGAAATTGGTCGCTCCATTGCCACTCTCATGACAGACGAGGTGAGTGCCCTCAACACCATTTAACATTCTGTACTTCTGAAGAACACCTATTTCTGAGCGTAAGTCTGCTTATCTCCTCTTCTTAGGTGTTCCATGATGTGGCATATAAGGCAAAAGACCGCAGTGACCTGGTTGCTGGAATTGATGAGTTTTTGGACCAGGTGACAGTGCTGCCACCAGGAGAGTGGGACCCCACCATCAGAATAGAACCACCCAAAAATGTGCCCTCTCAGGTGTGGCCCTTGCAAACTATCATCTTAAGCACCAATCAGTGGGCCTTTAAAACATACACTGGACAGTTAAAGCTAGCTTAGTTTTTTGAAGGTTTTATAATGTGGAAAATAATAAACAATCTACAGCTGAAATATTGTCAGCTATTCTTAACTATATTTGCCCTGGTGAACAAATCTGTTTAGCATGTAGTTGAGTTCTGAATTATGAAGCTGTAATAGTTTGGGTGTTAAATGGTAATTTACCTTAATGAAATTGCTGATTATGTAATTCCCTAGGAAAAGAGGAAAATTCCCCCCTTACCAAATGGAGTGACTGATCTAGGAGAGGCAGAAGCACATGGAGGCCATGGAGGACCCGAGTTACAGCGCACAGGAAAGTAAGTGTGTGTATGTGTGTGTATTCTTGCCTGTTTTGGGAAAGTGAAGCCCTGTCTGAGAGGTTCTTAGTTTTTCTTGTAGTCCTTTTGTTTGCTTTCACTCCACTACTGCACTAAATCTAGTCAGATTTGTAGAGGACAGACAGCCCCCCTTAAACATCCCCTTTTGGTGTCTCTCTAAGTCCTGCATTAGTATTCATCAGAACATAAGCAGACACTTCTATCAGTCTTTTCCTCTCAGTTGACCTGCTTACAATGGAAGACACTCATCAATTAAATCCTTTAGACTTCAAATGAACTGGTAGTAAATAGTTCTTGTGTACAGGTTTTTAGCTCTTCAGCTTGAATTCTTTAACAGATTCTAACATAGTATCCCTCATTGAAAGCAAGAAACTGTTTTCACTATCCAATTGTCTTATACTCCATAATGACAAATGTTTTTTAGAAACTGTAATTACTCTGCAGTTAGAGAGAGTGGTCTTGACTTTTGGAAGTTTATGTAACATGATAAGCTAACATTTTCACACGTTCACACAATTTTCAGCTCCATATGAGATGAAGTGCTGATGTTTTGTTTTCTGGTTGACAGATTTTTTGGAGGCCTTTTTTGGGATATAAAGCGCAAGGCTCCACACTATTTGTCTGACTACACTGATGCCATAAGCCTGCAATGTCTGGCATCATTCCTCTTCTTGTACTGCGCCTGCATGTCTCCTGTCATCACTTTCGGAGGGCTGTTGGGAGAGGCCACAGAGGGCCGCATAGTGAGAAAATGCTTTTGTATACTATATCTAACTGACACACATATAAACAACAGGTAGTAGAAATATACTCTGCAATAATGCAGGCCATGATCTCTGTCTCTGTGTCTTAGAGTGCTATAGAGTCTCTGTTTGGTGCCTCTATGACTGGGATAGCATACTCTCTGTTTGCTGGACAGCCTCTCACGATCTTGGGCAGCACAGGGCCTGTCCTGGTCTTTGAGAAGATCCTCTTCAAATTCTGCAAGTGAGTTTTGTCATTGTTTAAATCTACCTTGATTACTGTCTCATCAGCAATGAGAAATTGGAGCTTTCTGTGTGCTGCTCTTTTCAGTCACTATATAAAAGGATATGATTGATTTGTTATTGGTATGTTACTATTATGAGCCAAAATAAAAGGGAACTTAAGTGGAAAAATATTCATGTGTGCTTTTTAGTAAAAAATATGATTTTAATGTCAAAATACACTGATCAGGTAAAGCATTAAAGGGGACATATTATGCAAAGCTCACTTAAAAAAAAACCAAGTTATAATAGGTCTATGGGCTATACAAAACATGATCATGAAGTTAATGAAGACCTGCTTTTGCCTGTAGCTGTAGCACTCAGCTTATCCGTGCTTGTAAAACTAGCAGACAAAATGGCGGATCTTTGACTAATCTAGTGGGTGGGGTCTCGACAGATGAGGGGCGGTTCTATGCAAATTGGCCCAGGAGGACGTCACACTGGACCCTCTTTCTAAAGGCTCGTTTTAAAAGGGCCTGAAACTGTGAAGAATAAACCTGGTGATATCTCTTTATATGAGAGTGATTTTGTGCAAAGAAGTTCATGAACATGTTTTGTATAGCTCATAGACGTATTATAACTAAAGTAAGTTTTGCATAATATGTCCCCTTTAAAATGTAATTTTGTGTAATATGTCATGCCACCAAAACAGCTTTGTTTGTTGATGGGATCAACAAGACTTCAGAAACTGTGTTGTGGTATGGAGCACCAAGACATTAGCATGCAGATACTTAACTCATTTAAAATACTTAAGAGAGGTGCGGCCTCCATGGTTCGGACTTGTTTTTCTAGCACGTCCCACAGATAGGGAATTTGGAGGCCAAGTCAACACCTTTGTCATGTCCCTGGTTTGCCATTACTGAACAGTGTTTGCTGTGGGGTGAGGACATTATCCTGCTCAAAGATGCTGCTGTCATTAGAGAAGGCAGTTGCCATGATTGGGTGTATTTGGTCTGAGACAATCTAGGTTGGTGGAACTTGTCAGAGTAACAGTCACATAAAAGGACCCAAGGTTTTCCAGCAAAACATTGCCCAGAGCTTTACACTGCCTCCCTTAGCTTGCCCTCTTCACATAGCGTATCCATTTAAGCAGTGCACATGCGCCCCGCCATATACTTAAAAAAGACATGATACATCAGACCAGACTGCCTTCCTCTAATGCTCTGTTGTCTAGTTCTGATTCTCACTTGCCTATTCTAGGTGCTTTCAGTAGTGGGCCAGGTCAGCATGGGCAGTCTGCGGCTATGCAGCCCCATACACAACACACTGCGATACACTGTGAAGTTCTTCAGCAGTTTGTGCTACAGTAGCTCTTCTGTTGGATCGACTCATATTCCACAATAAACCTGAGCCTTGGGTGCCCTTGACACTGTTGCTTCTTGTCCTTTCTTGAGCCAGTTTTAGCAGGCATGCACCACTGCCATTTGGTAACACCCCACAAGACCTGCCGTTCTGGGGATTCTCTTAAGTTTGACCATTTTTACTGCTTCCAACACATCAATTTTGACAACTGACTATTCACTTGCGACGTAATTTATCTCAGCCTTTGATAGATGTCATTGTTATTCTCTTCACTTGTCAGTGGTCTTAATGTGGTGACTGATCAGCGTAAATGTTTCCACAGCAGCACATCATTAAGGAGAACAGTAGATTAAAATGTAGCAATAGCTGCTTTTGCTTTGAAATTGACACTGTTGATATTCTCTGGTGAATATTGAAAAACTAATACTGATGTTTTAGTAAAAAAAAACATTTTTTTAAATGTCTGAATGCATGGGGTCGTGCTTTAAGGTATGGCATATGTGTTTTTCTTCAGGGAATATGGTCTGTCCTACCTCTCCTTGCGTGTTTGTATCGGACTGTGGACGGCTTTCTTCTGTCTGTTGCTGGTTGCCACTGATGCCAGCTCGCTAGTGTGTTACATCACACGGTTCACAGAAGAAGCCTTTGCCTCACTCATCTGCATCATCTTCATCTATGAGGCTCTGGAGAAACTAGTGCACCTGGGAGAGACCTATCCTTTCAATATGCACAATGACCTCAATAAGCTGACACAGTACTCGTGAGTACAAACACAGACGTACACAGGATTAACAAAGAAACATGTTTGCCCTGTTTAATCATCATCACTGTCTTCATCACATCAACAAATCTTTAAGTATTTGTAAGACTATGGTGTGACTTTCTTCACTGTGCTCTCTTGTTAAATTGTTCTGTGTTCTCTCTTTAGCTGTGAGTGCACAGAGCCAAAAGACCCAAGCAATGCCACGTTGCGCTACTGGCAAGATAAGAACATCACCAGCTCTGAAGTTAACTGGTTAGGCCTGGATGTCAAGGTAAAGATATGGCAAAGTGGAAGTAAAAAGCTTGATGAGCTTAATGATGGCTCACAGCATATATTATGTCATACTCAACACTTTTTGGTGTATACAGCAGAGTGGAAATGTCCAGAACACACTGAATATCTACAGATTGATTTTGTCAGGTGCTATGTGTCTTACATGAAAGTGTTTATTTGCTTTCCATCATAACCACAATTTAAAAAGCTCTCTCTGTCTATATCTCTATATGGGTGGATTACTTTGAATGGGATGCATTAAGTCACCACCAGAAATGTATTTGAGCTCAGAATTATCTAAACATCATGGCATTACAAGCCATTACAAGCCAGTACAAGAAAAAAAATCCTCAGGTCATGATTAAGCTGTCATGTTTTAGCAGAATGCATTCAGCAGTGAGCATTGGAAATAATTCATAGGAAATAATTTGTACATGTATAATGTGTGTCTACAAGAGCAAGATTAACCTAGTTTGAAATAAAACGAGATTTAGGCTTTATGTTCCATCAAGTGGGAAAAACACTGATAGACAAACATATGTCTCATTCAGTATCAATTTGTATAATCTATATTAATCACCTACACCAGTTAGGCAGCCTATTATCCCTGTTTTTTTCAACTTTATTCCCAACCTCTCAGCTACACTGGCCAAACAAGTGACTCAGGACATGCCAATCTTCCTCATATTTTACTGTTTTTCCTTTGTGTAAACATTAGTTATCTCTTAATATTACTTGGTTTGGTCTTTCAAAGAAATTGGCATTCTTTACCTACTATTGGGCACATAGTAGGTAAAGTGTAGACATTTAGCTATATGTGTACTGTACGTAACTGCTATTGTAATAATTGTTGGATTACTCTATTAACCAATTGAATGGTAGTGTAAGTGACAGCCCTACCTTTACCTTTCACAATTTAATCCAAATGTATGTATATGGTAATCATCACAGATCAGAAGGAGTCCCAGATTACTTTTAGTATGTATTCTTATGTTCTTCTGAGTAAATATCAGTATTATAATCAAGTCCAGTTTAGAGAGTGAATGCTCAACTGTAGGTACCTTCCAGAGGATGAACTGTTAAAGCTTTCACTGGGTTAATACTGGGAGCAATCACTGAATTACAAAAAGTGTTACATTGCGTCCTCCCACATCACTCTGCTACAGACATGTGTTTCCCACTGGCTCAGAGCAGAAACTCGGAGCTTAAAAGCGTAAATCCTCTTCTGGTTCACTCTAGTTCATTCTCACTCCTGCTGCCTCATATTTAACTGCCCCACAGACACACACACACACACACTATAGAAATGCAGTAACTAATCCAACAAATCCCCATCCTTTCACTCTATTTCAGCATACACATTTTTGTCATGTCCTCATATCTCTATAGACAGTTCACTGTGTTACTTAGGTTAGTAAAAGATAAACAGCAGTATGACGTGGATCCTTCTGCTGTGGTATGCAGGGTTGTTTGGAACACAGGGGAGAATTCCAGGGCAGCGCCTGCGGCCATCATGGTCCTTACATCCCTGATGTGCTCTTTTGGTCTGTCGTCCTCTTCTTCTCCACTGTAGCCATGTCCTCTTTCCTTAAGGAGTTCAAGACCAGCCGCTACTTCCCCACCAAGGCAAGTTTGCATACGTTTGTGACCGTTGTTGCAAAATCGAATGTATATGAGCATGTCTGTCTGACCCTGGCTGTTTCCTGTCATAGGTGAGGCAAATCATCAGTGACTTTGCAGTCTTCATTACCATCGTGACTATGGTGGGGACTGACTATGCTCTCGGAGTTCCATCTCCCAAACTTCAGGTTCCTAACGAGTTTAAAGTGAGTTCACCTTAAATCAAAGATAAAATAGCTGCAGTGCTTTAACGTTCAAATAACCTCTTATTTAATGTGTTTGCATGTTGATGTAGTGGTAGATTCTCTTCTCTTTAGTTTTTAACATTAAAAATGGTAATCTACCCACTATATGTATCAGGGTTCTATGTATGAATCTGACCTCCTAACCCATTGCAGCCAACCAGAGATGACCGTGGCTGGATCATCAGCCCTATTGGACCAAACCCATGGTGGACGATCATCATCTCCTTCGTTCCAGCACTCCTGTGCACCATCCTCATATTCATGGACCAGCAGATCACTGCAGTTATCATTAACAGGAAGGAACACAAATTAAAGGTATCTCAGTCTGACTTGAGGATGCGTCCTAACTGCTTAATACAACCATATGTTTACCCTACGTATGTTTGTGTGTACATAGAAAGGCTGTGGGTACCATTTGGACCTATTTGTAGTGGGCGTGATGCTGGGGGTGTGCTCAGTGATGGGCTTGCCATGGTTCGTAGCAGCGACGGTGCTCTCCATCTCACATGTGAACAGCCTGAAGCTGGAGTCTGAGTGCTCAGCCCCAGGAGAGCAGCCCAAGTTCCTGGGCATCAGGGAACAGCGCTTTACTGGCCTAATGATCTTCGTACTCATGGGCTCCTCTGTCTTCATGACCTCAGTCTTAAAGGTCAGTGACCTATAATGTGAGGTAGAAATGTTTTTTCCACAACAGAGGTTTACCGTGATTCACTCAGTTTGTTTTGTTCCTAGTTTATTCCGATGCCTGTGTTATACGGCGTTTTCTTGTACATGGGAGCATCTTCTCTCAGGGGGATACAAGTAAGTTTAACTAATACGTACACAGGTCCCATTGCTTTGCTTTTTGGTTCAGAACATTGTTAAACTTCAACTACCAGAACTGCATTCTCCGAAACACATGCCATTACAAAGGAATTCTTCTAGTCACAAAGAAGAGTTTTGTGATTGGTAAAGCGTTTTCCTGTTCTGTGCACAGTTCTTTGACCGCCTGAAGTTGTTTGGAATGCCAGCAAAACACCAGCCAGACTTCATCTACCTGAGACATGTTCCTCTGAGAAAGGTGCACCTGTTCACCATTATTCAGCTCAGCTGCCTGGTTCTCCTTTGGGTCATCAAAACATCTAGAGCTGCCATTGTTTTTCCCATGATGGTAAAGAAAGATACTATTTATATTGTCAAGAGGGAGAGAAAGAGAGTAGTATGTTGTAATTCTGCTATGGTGTCTGTATTTATGTGTGTGTGTGTGTGTGTGTGTGTGTGTGTGTGCAGGTGTTAGCACTGGTGTTCATCCGTAAGTTGCTAGACTTCATCTTTACTAAAAGGGATCTGAGCTGGCTAGATGACCTCATGCCTGAGAGCAAGAAGAAGAAACTAGAAGATGCACAGCAAGAGGTACCATGTCACCTCCATCCATCCACACAGTGGGCCACACCCTAAAGCCCAGTCCTCTCATTCTGGCAAAAGCAGAGAGCACACAAGGGTGTAGGGTTGTATATAATATTGCATAAGTGCAACACTCTAAATTCAGCTTCATAGTCACCTAATGATGGCATTTTACGTAGTCTTAAGTAAAAAAAAAACGTAAGAATTAACCAGCCTTTTTTCAACTAACTAATCAAATTCTGAAGTTGAGGAATCAGGTGTTGGTGTCCGTTCTCTCTTAGGAAAATCAAAGTGTGATGGTGGAGGATGAGGGGATTGTGCAGGTGCCACTCGAAGGACATTACAAGTAAGCAAACAGGGTTAGTTCAAAACTTTTTGGGACAGTTTTGCAGATGCAGATTAAGTCTAAGCCAGGACTAAACAGGATTTCCAGAGGTGAATCACCATTGCCATTGGAATTTACCTAAAGACCAGTAATGGGAATGGCCACCTTCTCTTTCTTTCAAACAGTTGTTATGCTTTTTGCTCTAGACAGTAGGTCTTCAACTCTGGACCATGAATTTAATCCCCAGGCCTGAAGTTTGTCATCGCTAGTAAATTGTTAAACTGTTGATATAACTGACTGTATGATGTATGATTCCTGATAAACTGTCTGAACTACAGTACATCTCTGTAGATTGTTCTGACACTGACTCTGGCTATGGTTCTCCTTATGTATTTAAAGTGTTTTAATCAGTGTGCACTGGATTTCTCTGTGCTGTTTTAAGGGATGACCCTTCAACAGTAAATATTTCAGATGAAATGACCAAGACCTCTTTTGGAAATGTCTGGAAAAGCCTCAATACAGACAATGGCAAAAAAGATCAAAATGCAAAAAGGTATGAATTCAGAGTTCATTCTGCACTTTCTCATTTCCCTGTAATAGTCGACAGTAGTAAATATTTAAATGACAAAACCTGCAACCTAGCCAAGTTTACAAAAGCACACTGACCTATAATATTGCTCTATTTTCATTTATGTTCTGATTTGCTTTAGAAAAAAGTTATTTACAGCTAATTTATCCATGCCCTGACTTCACTATGGTCTCACTATTGGAATATGTGAGTCAGATTCTGTCATGACAGTTTTCTTATTTTTTGTGTCTTATTTAAAGCTAATTATAATCCAAGTCTTGCATTTTCAGTTTCTGTGCTGCTTATGTGTGAGTGTGAGAGCTAATCTGGAGCTTTATTCCCCTGAAAACCCTCTGAGCCTCCTTACACTCTCCCTTGCTCAAACTCTTAATAAGCAGAACTTCCCTAAGTCTCTTTATCATATCTTGACTGAATTTCTCATCCCGTGTTACCCATTAGCACCCTTTCCTAACCTCTCAGCAGCTGATTTTCCAAAGGTAAGGCTTGCCCCAGACTTTTTTGCCCATCTATTTCTGGTTACATTTTCAGCGTCTTTTATTTATCACAGTTTATAGTTTGTGTTGTAATTTTATTTGGAGACAGTCTTGTTAAATTTGTTTCAGTTGGTAACCCATTCCATACCACTGTGAAACCACTAAAGTATATCAGCATTTTAATTAACCCCAGCTTGGTTTGAATGAAAACCAAGTAAACTCATCCAGGAATGTCACTGGGCTACATTTATTTCTTCCACCCCACTGCTTTTGGCTGTGATTTAAGTGTGTGTGTGTGTGTGTGTATGTGTAATTGTGAGAAATGTGTTGAGTTTGCATGTATTTTTAAAGATCTAAGGTGAAGCATGATCTCACACTCACTGCATTTATGTACTCTTAAAGGTTAACTCACCCACCAGTCCTAGTTTATATCTCCATTATAGAGAAAAAACTTGGTTTGGATATTGTTCCCCCATGGTTGAAAGAGATATAACATGAGTGCAAACACCATTGTCAGTGTCAGTTTTGACACTTACTAACACTTAAGTTTGCATTTTTGTGTAATTTGTAAATGTTTCCATTAATATGCATAAGTGAACACGCCTCAATCAATTAGATACCTCTTGCATAACGAAGGAAAGTGAAAAAGCTCAAAAGCTATTACAAACGTATTACAGAATCCTCTACTCAAGCCCTGATCAACAACTACAATGACTACAATGGCAGACGAAACCACAAAAACCAAACAAATAAGATCCAGCAGTATGTAAAATGTAGGGCTGGCACTGTCAGTTATATTGGTAATAGAGTATCTATTCATAGAGTATTAGTAATTCTTTTGACAATTAATCAAATAACACCCTTCAGAAGACCTTTCAGAGTTAGGGGCATGCTGGTCAGTGGTTTAAACAAGACATTTTATCATAAAGACAGAAAAATAATCATAAACTGATTTAATGCCACCAAATTATAGAAATCAGCACATACCTGTGAGTTCAGACCTGAAGGGAAAATATGCATTTTAACTGTAGCAGATGCTATAATTATATGTTTAAATAATATAATAAAGTACACAGATATTAAATAATCTGGCTACAACAACTAATGATATCCATATGGTTACCACTGTTACCTAGGCAATCAGATTCATCTGTCTCCTTGTCTGTTAGTTAGTATACACAAAAGTCTTTTGAGTGCTGCAAGTCAAAAGTGACTAATAGTGTGCTTATAGCGCCCCCTCATGGAGGAACTTCAGATCATAGTTTATGAATGACCTGAGAATACAGTTTAACATTCAAACTGAGAACTAACCACTAAGCCAATACTTCGAGAACATACATTTTATTCAGCCATCTTTTAAATCTAGTAATCTATTATCAAATGCATCACCTTTTTATTTTTAATGTCAGGAACACATTTTATTTTATGCATTAACAGCTTGATATGTTTCATCTTAAACCTTGGCTTAAGTTAACATAAAAGTTTATATAGTCAGGGTATCAGGGAACATCAGGGAACTTTTTTTCTATGATGCTTCTGCCTCTGAGAGCTGTTTTCCTCTTTCTTCTTTTCTTCCACTATATCATACTCCAGTTCTCTGGTAGAAGACATCAGGAGACCTGAGAAACTTGAGGGGGTCCAGGACAGGGATCTGGATAGAGAAACGAGTTTGTGACATTCCTTCAGCATCGCTTGCGTTTTAAACACAACATAAACGTTTTGTGCCACTATAAAGCACCACTCTGTATTTCACTGTATGTCACTTATGTTTGTGTGTGCCAGTCTGTGCTCAGGCACTTTGTAAAGTTCCATGTTTTTTATGTGTGTCTGAGTTCCGTGTGTCTGAGAAGGTATGTATGCCAAGAAGTGTGGAGTGTGTGTTATCCTTTTCCATTTTGATGATCCGAGCCTCTTTCACCTTTAGGAATTTTACATTTTGGAAGCTACTTTTTGTTTTAAAATAGTTGTATTTTATATGTTTTGTATTTTTTGACAGTAGATTACTATCCTTTTCAAAAATCTGTGTCTTACTGTATAGAAGATTGATCTGTACCAGTATTTTAAGGACTTTCATTGAAACACCATGAACACTTAGGATAAGGATAATTAATAAATGCGTTACCACTGCCGTTGAAGTTACAATAATAACAATAATAAATGTAGTATTCATTCAAAAAAAATTCTGGGGATGAGGGGGCACATGTCTATATCAAGTCATCACAGTTTTGTTAATAATTGTAATGTCTGTCACTCTATATATGCTGAAATTTGAAACTAAGTATTTAATTCACCACAAGAACATTTTTTAATGGTATGCTGACAAATTCCTTTGTAATACCTTCCACAATAACAGTGATGAATATTTTTAAAAGTACTTTTATGGACTACTGTAACTTGTATATTGTGATTTTTCTTTTTTGTTAGATTTCTTAGATTTATGATCCAAATCACTGAGCATAAGACTTTGAACACTCTACATGAGCACTGATGCTGCATTAACACACAAACACTGACGAAACCTATATTTTGTTGAAACACTGCTAACTACCATAGTATTTAGATCTAGATCTGCTTTCTGCTTTCTTCACACAGGGTCAGATCCCTGTAAAGCCATCCTCTTGGCACGAACAGAGAGGAACTTTCATGTTCTGACAAACAGATTACATAACTGTGCAGGCAAGAATCATACAGACAAGAGATGCAATAATCCTTTTCATAAGAGGGGCATTATATCATGTATTAACTAGAAAAAAGACTATCATCTGTAAATGCAAATATGTATTTTGTTCATGTGTAATATGTAATAAATAAAGTGTCTAGTCAATGTATAGATAGGACTGAAAACAGAGGAGGGGATCTGAGATAGAGTGAATGCTTTCATGTTGATGTCAATGCTACTGTAATGTCTCACCTGCCGTTTTCCTTTTTATTTTGTTTTGTTTAAATATTGTCATCCATGAAGGAGTTCGAGTTTACTGTAATTTGTTGAATTACTGCAAATTCAACAGCACTCTCAAAGTGGTTTCTACTGACAATATTAATAGATTCATGGGTTCTTTAAAGATGTATATGTATTGTTACAGCTGTGATATATTTTCAACAAATTAAATGTGAAATGAAATAAAGAGAAAAGCTGGTTATTCTGTTATTTTGTTGAAACGAAATATTAGTTACATATGTGATGGGGCGGGGTGTATAGAGGTATTTGTTCTTATATGCCTTTGTGTAAACGAGTAATCAATATTAAATATGTAACAAATTTAAATTGCACATTGCAGCAAAAGACTTTGTTTAGACTTTTTTTTCCTGCCATGTATTGTACAATAGTGCTGTTTTCTGAAGTTCTGAATCCAATTTTTATATACACTTCAAAGCCTGATACAATACAGTTAAATAGTTAAATAAAATAATGTATTTTACAGTTTTTAGTATTGATTCACTGTGATGGATAATCAGACAAAATCCTACTCTTAAGAGATAAGATAAGATAAGACCTTTATTAGTCCCACAAGTGGGAAATCCTACACTTTCAAGCTTTCTAAAGAGTTCTATTAAGTACTATTAAGACAAAGTACTTCTGATGAAGCTCTTTAAGCTGATGCTTCACTAATTCTTTCCAGCTGCATGTACTCATAGTGACTGCCAGCCATTTCACTGAATTCTGGACCATGCAATTGACTTATTGAATGTAAACTCACTGGGCCTGTTTTATGGCGTTTTCAGACACTCAAGTTTGTATCTCATGTTAGAACTACATATGACTGATATCTGGCTGGTGTCAGCAGGAAATGGGGGACTGGATATCGGGGAGGGGGAAAAAATAGTCCGATTAAAACTAAAAGAAAATCGAGCCTTACACATGTCCTGTGACTGCTGTGTATTTTTACCTGTGGGGAAGCAGTGTGTTCAGGTTGTTTGCTAAAAACTTATTTTAAAGCGTAGTATCTTTCATTCATTCATTAGGGTCGCAAGGATTGACCCTGTACGGGGCAGCTTAGTATCTTTTAAGGAAAAATCTGTTTTAGCCTATACTCAGTAGCAGGAAAGAAAATGAGTGTGTCACGTCTTGCCTCCAACTCCAGGCACATAAAGCAGGCACACTTACAAAACTGTGATTCAACGTGGTCCATTCTTTATTTTCAATAAACCAAAAACAAAAGGCACGATGGCCAGAATAAGCTTCCAACAAAATGAGAATGGAGAGAACACCAGTAACAGTCATGGTTGACCGACACCTGAACAAAGAACACTATCCCTTAAATACACAAAGTAAAACCCCAAAACCCAATCAACAGACACAACACTTAACCAAAACCAAAGACAGCTGACAGTAACTAATAAACCAATCCTCATCACCCTTCACAATAGAAGTCCCTTAGACATTAACAGAAAAGGGCGGCCTCTAGTGGCCGCTAACTGTCACAGTCCCCAGCCCTGACAGTATGTGTGTGTACTGATCTAAGAAAACCTGGCTCTGCTGATGCAGCTCTAGTCCTATAGACAACATTTGTATATTAGACTACATATTTCTTGTAAATAAATATTATAAATATTATTATTCAATAAATATTAAGTCCAATATACAAATATGCATCTATCTGTCTATCATTTCTTTCTGCCCTATGTCAACCTTAGCATTTTAAGTATATATGCTCTCTCTCTTACGCTCATTCCTTACGAATTGTTTATATAGCTAAAGTCAATTTTCTAGCTTTGTTGACAATGTAAAATATTCCTTCAGTACTTATTTTGATCAGAACAGTTCATTCAATAAATTTGCTGCGCATGGGTGCAGGCATGTCTTTATTAATACAAACAACTAAAGAAAGTCTAGTAGCTTTCCAGTTCTACTATTTTTTTTTATCATTATCATTATCATGTACATACACCCAAAGTAAAAGTAAAAACTGCGTTTTCAGTTTGGTCTCGCTGGTTCAGGAATGTGGGCTGTGGCACACAAGGATACATCATTAAAATACTGGTTCTGCTTGGTGCTGCTGATCGATTTTTTATTCAATTTCTGAATAGTGGTGTGTACATCATGTATATTACATAACTGGAGTTTGATTTTTTTATGTGTGGCACTGACCTAGATTTGTCTGTTTATACTTATTAATAATTCATACAAGCAGTCAATTAATGGTTCATTAAAATGAATCATGATGTTATTCCTCATTTCTCTATCAGAGCGAATGTGTGAAATCTTACAGAATGATCTTCATGTTTTAATATCAGTAATGCAGACTTCATCAATGTGCTTCATGGAGGTTCCTAGGGAATATCCTGTTGAGGAGCTTCAGAGCTTTCAAAAAAGTCTCTTCTTCATCCTGAATCAGTTCTGTGTTAAACCTGGGGCAACAGATTTGTTAACATTCATTAACAATGCAGCTTCACCAAGTTTTTACACTGGGTGGACCTGATCTGAACAATTAGTGTCTACAGAAGACAAACAGACAAATAACATTATGCCTTATATTAAAGCAGTTTTATATTATTTTGCAACAAATCAGTTATATATTGGTGATCATTATAAGACACGAAAGTATTTGTAAGTGGCATTTTAGTTTCTGTTGGTACTTCACTTGCTAATTGCATTCAAGAGTGTAAACAGAACTGCAGAAAGCATGTGAGTGCAGTGGCAAATTACTAGAAAACAACTTACATTGTGAAGTTATTAACAGATGTTTTGTCGTAATTGTGACAGCAATACAGTACGCAATTACAAGAAGTATCTAATTTTGAAACAATATTTCATAAAAAGATATTATGACATTAGATATTAGAATAATTAGATATCTCAAAAATTATGAGAAAACATCTTTATTACAAGATAGTATGTCATAAAATTTCTCAATTGGAAAATATTTTGTTAATAAGAGATGCTGTACAACATACAATCTTGTATCAATTGAAGTTACTTTCTTATTATTACGAAATGTTCTTTCATAATTATGACATAATATGTCAGTGTTTGGCTGCAGTTGGTTCAGGTGGGTGAGGGCCAAGCTTGCAGGGACACACACACATGCGTTAGCAAATGTACACTTTCCAATACTATAAAATTAATTTGAATAAACTGATAGACAAAGAGGTAGAAATTATGTTCATATTTGAATAAAGACAATTCAATGGCTTTTTTGCCACTGCACAAGAAATCTTGAGAATATGATGCCAAAGCCCCAGCCATGACAGATCTACACTGGCTTTGTTAGGTGGATTGTGTAAGACACCAAGACCTGAACTGAAATTCAATGAATGAGGATAATTTCTCTGTTTATTATAACTAGAACCATGAGTATCTTTTTTAAATTGAGGAGGTTTGTAACCTTGTGACTTCGCCATTAAAGACACAAAAGGCTGTTCCGTGATCTGACCAACACTAGATTTTTTCTAACCTTGAAAAAGGAATATCTAGACTGAACATTTTAGTCAGAACACATTAATTATTAACTGCATACGAGTGCATTCAGAGCTGCCCTTTTCCCTGTATTCCTCTAAAAAGACAGCATGACAGACCTGGTCACAGGATGCTCATGTCTTCATGCTCCTCCTCTTCAGAGGCCTTAGTCACTATCATGCCACCCAGGTAGAGTCTCTTGAGCAGCTCTTCTCAACAATATGGTACTCCATGATTTTCCACCACACATCCATACAAATACACACAAACAAAGCACAGGTTGTTAGGTTTAGACTTTTATTCTATATGTCTGAGTCTTACCACATTGCTTTGTTTGCTTTTGGACAAGGACACTTTTTTGTAGAATTTGATTTTAGGTAAAGCTGATCAGTTTCTGTATATTTTTTTGTACATTTCTCTTTCCACAGCGAAAAAGAGTTGACGTGCTTACAACAACATCACTGTTTACTAGGTCACAGTTTCATAGAATCTACATATAAGAGCAGGTTAGAGCATATAGAATAAGGAAGCATAAATAAAGGGTTTAATGTTTGACTCTCACTGCCCAGTTCTCAAATTTACAGAGGTGACCGAGGTGTCTACATTCTTTAAAAACTTAGAACCTTTTATTGTTGAAGTCCTCAGTGTAAATGGGTTTAAAAATAGGGTCAGGCCCATAATTATGGAGGTGACTATATATGAGGTTCTCTAAGACTAGTACATGACCTTTCTCAATACTGAACCACTTGGAAACTCTGGCAAAGGAGCTGGGAGGTGATGAGACGCTTCATGAAGGGGAATGTCCAGTAGAGAGTGTGGGACAAATGGATGATGCACTACAGTTTGAGAGTCCGCTGATGCTTGCATGAACATCAGCAAAGGTACCAAACACACATGGTTCCTCTGACAGCTGAAACCTACAGACAGTTGGTGGTTAGGGAGGTGCCCTAAGTTGTGTGTTTGAATCCCATGACTTCTAATGGCACCTCTGAGGTGCCCTTGATCAAGGTACCACCCCCGCACACTGCTCCCCGGGCGCTGTGTTCCTTGCTGCCCACTGCTTCACTTGGTGAATGGGTTAAAAGCAGAGAAAGAATTTCATGCTGTTCACACTCTGTGTTCTCATATGACAAATGGACACTTTACACTTACAATTTTTTAACAGAAATCTACAGTTTCACCAAAAAATTCTGTCATTCAAAAGCACATTTTAAAAAAGGACATCATACTTATTAAGGGCAGTGAACCAATAAGCATGAAATCTAGACTAGTGGCTGTCTAATTTATGTTCCATAAACATGGTCTCAGAATCAGAAGTGTGTTTACCAACAAGAAGTTTGGGAACAAGTGTTACCCCCTCACACCCAGTCTGACACTAACTTTTGGAATTGATTGTTTTGTGATTTATCTGAGTAGCAAAGAAGCTTTAACAGAATAAATGCTAAAATGTATGGAAATTAGTTAAAAAAGTGTCATTTCCTTTTTGTAAACACTGAGCTGAGCTGACCTTGCAAAATAACTCTTGGTTTGACTACACATGAGGAACACTAGGAAATTTAAACAAAATGTAGAATTATTATGTATTATTATATTAATATTGTGATGATTACCAACTCAAGACAGCAAAGCCAACCTCCTACAGTATCTGAAGGGGCTCTAATGTCCATCTGTGACTGAACCACACCCACCTTGGCTAGAGGGATGTTACTGAGAAAGCAGACATGAGTTCTGGATCATGGATCTTTAAGAGGATGTCCTTTTCTCACTCTGCATAGGCTTTGCAGTCCTGAACTGAGGCCGAAACTGGTAGTTTGACCTCGTTACTTCAAGGAACATTGCCCTCAGTGGTGTTTATTACTGTGCCAATGCCCGCGGAGGTTAAGGACTGGGACTGGCCACATGCATCTGAATAAATGAATACACTGAATAAACCAAATTAGAATTTAGTGTCTGGAAAGACACAGGAAAAACCTGAAGGGAGGAGTGACTCGTTTATACAGAATAATCCAGAGATAACAGTGTCAAAGTACACACAGACTACTGAAATACTCATTGCAGGCTCTGTGAACTGTGATGGCCAGCAGGTGGCTCTTTCTACAGTTAGTGGCTCCTTCATAAATCACTTTTCGAGCTGTTAGTACCAAAGCTCGTTTCTAGAAAACTGTTAAGTAAAATTAAATAATATGCTCAGTAAAACTCCTGAAGTGATACCTATTTACAAAAACAGCTACACTATATGAATAAAAGTATTGGCACAGCCGACCATTACACCAAGAGGGATGACATTGCATTCAAATACATGATGAAATTGGCCCCCTTTGCAGCTATAACAGCTTCCACTCTTGGAAGGCTTTCCACAAGATTTTGAAAAGGCCTGGCTTGCAATGAAAAGGGCTGGCTCGCAATCTCCATTCCAGTTAAAGATGCTGAATGGGATTGAGGTCGGGGCTCTGTGCGGGACTGTCAAGTTCTTCCACGCTAAACTCATCCAACCATGTATTTATGGACTTTGCTTTGTGCACTGGGTGACAGTCATGCTGGAATAGGGTCTTCCACAAACTGGAAGTAAGAGACCTAGACCAACCCCTTGATAAACAACTGTGTCCCAATAATTTTGTCCATACAGTGTATATTTACAGTGCTTTAGTCCTGCATCGTCTCTATCAGCAATACTAGAGTGAACAGTCAAAAGAGGAAATCTCCAGCTGCATCAGAGGCTCTAGTTTTACAGGCGGCAGTGTGACTGATTCTCCTCGTCCAGCAGGGGCGCCCTGCTCCGAGTCTCGTTCCAAAGTGAAGAAGTCTGACACCAAAGATATTTTACAGAAGTAGAGAGTCATCGGTTCAATTTGACTAGGCATAACGAAAACGGTTCTTACCACTTTTCTTTTACCAGGCTTCTACATGGGTAATTTAGCACCATCTGTTATCTTCTTCACAACAACAACAACAAAAATCTGTCGTGGTTTACACCTACCCACTGTAGACACTGTGGTAAAATCCTGCTAAGATGAGCTTCTCGGTGGCGTGATTATCTCTGCTCAAACTTCAGTTTTCGCGGGAAGTGTTTAGAGAAGGGTTCTCCTTTTGAGACTTAAAGGATATTTATTCATGGTTATTTGGGGATTATTTGACTAACCTGCGAGAGCCGGTGATGGACTTGTTGGAACAAACCAAGTACCAGCGTTTAAAGACGAAGTAAGAGATTTGACTAATGTTACAGGTTTAAGCACCAGTGAGTTAGCCTCTAGCTAACAAGTGCAGCCGTTTGTGTAGAAACCAGCAGGGCTCATTTAGTGACTGGTTTAAAGTAGGCTATGTTTGTATGGTAATCGGTGTATTTTTCTGTTTTCATATCACGTTTGCCTTTTATCTTCATTTCCCAAGTCCATAGTTCCTTAGTTTGACTACGAATATGTCATAGGAAAAGATTAAGCCTATGAAGCTTTGTTTTGATACTTTAGGTCCTGAGCTGGTGGCGAACCGACTAACGTTACCATCCGATCACAAGTAACGTTACAACTCCCTAAACACCAGGCCCCCAGCTCGAATTATAACTGCCATTAACACAGGACCTGACTTGTCAAAATGAAACTTCATAGGCTGTGTTAGGTGTCTGTAGTTTGCTTTAGGTCTTCGAAGCAGAGATAGATAGATTTTGACTAACGTTAGTAAAACTAGTCTAGGTTTTACAAGTCTAGATAGTGGGCTAGATAGTGTTTACAGAATTTATTATTTGGTTTGGGATAGTTCTGTACTTTCTTGATTCAGATTGTTTTGTGATATAGAAAAATAAATCGTGGTTGTGTTAATTTTTTTGTATTTTCAGCTTACCTTTCACATATGGGGAAAATTGTATTTCTGAACTGACCTATTGCATCTTAATGTATTTCAAAGTATAATTACACCAGAACTTATAAATTAGTAAAAAGAAAAAAGCCTAACTTCTAAGGAATATGAAAGAGAGGAGAGTAATTTTAATGAAATAGGAAGAAAAAGTTTTATAATGCAGTTTTATAATGCATGTCACTTTGCAGGGTTAAGTACGTTGTAAAACACACTGAAAGGCAGGGATCAAGGCATACTGTGAAGGTAAAGTCAGAGTAATGAATCTGAAGCCTAGAATGAAAATGATTGTTGCGTGCACTTTATTGAAAAAAAAACTGTCAGAACAAAATATTGTATCTTCAAAATGGCAGCTTACATGAGAGAGAAAAATAGATATCTTTTAATGATAACAGATTTAATTCCAAGTAAAATTGTGGTATTCAGGGTGTCACTATAAATAAACAGTTTAAGTGCTGCTGTAATAGTGTTTACGTTATGTTTTAATAATACTGACTTCTTTGATTTCTTCAGGTCTTAATTCTTAGGGAGTCATTCTTCTCTATGAAAAGGCGGCAGTCTTCAGTCACAGCTCGCCCCAGGCGAGGGCAGCATTCGCAGAAGGACTTCAAAGCATCCCCAAAAAAAGATGTGGCGACAAAAACCAACAACAGAACAAAGCAAAGGAATTTGCGCTCAGGGCGAAGTACCTTCACCTGGGATCCTGATTCTTTTTGCTCAGAAAGTGACAGTTCTGTTGTTGACCTCACTGACCTGAATGACCATGAAACTGAAGGTCTTGACAATGTAATCTCGAGTCGAAGCAGCGAGGGCGATGTGTTGTCTGCTGGTGAGGAGGACAAGATCTCACGATCAGGATCTGTGAAACTGAGGCAGAAATCTCTTTCTACTATCCAGTTTGAGAAAATATCCTTACCTCCAGGGTCAATGGCTGAAGACACTTTGGAAACACTGAGACTAAATAAAGACTCTACAGGACTAAAGCTGATTTCTGATGATCCTTTTAGGTCTCACATTGAGAACAGTGAGCTTTCTGACAGTCAGCTGGATGCCATCAACTCTGTGGCATCAGGTCCCTGCTCTCCTCACACTACACGTATTGCACTGAGATGCAGAAAGTGCAAGGAACTTTTTACCAAAATGGCCAGACAAAGACCTTCAAAAACAAACAAAAAAGACTATAGTAAGCATTTTAAAACACTTATTTTGAACTGGTAATCAGGCAAAGCTGGACTGTGGTCTATGTGAGATTACTTATTTGGAAGTACTGTTTGTAGTTTAGTTTGTGCTCTGAAAGCATTACCACAATTCCATTGCAAGCCAGGCCTTTTCAGAAATCTATTTTAAAATATATTTTAATGCTGTTTAATTCTGTCTGCTAGCTTGGGTTACTGGTGACTGAAGCACACACTAATTGCATTGCTTAAAAATGCCATGTGTACTTGTTTTTTCAAGACCCAGGATCTCTGTCGTGCGATGTATGGTTGCTCACTAAACCATGGCACCCGCAGAAACGACGGCAAGTGAAAGGGTATGTATATTTCTGAAGTGTTTGCAAATTTGAGATAAAAATAAATGTGGGGAAAAAATCAGGTGCATTCCTAAGTGTTTTTGTTACCCACTTTAGAGAAAGTCTGGTTCTTGTGTTTGGGGAAGAAGTGAGCTTTTTTTTTTATTCTGTAGGAAGTTATGGGTGCATTTGAAGCGGATCAGAAAACTGGCTGTGGAGGATTCACTTGCTGGAGTGACACAAACAGCATGCTCAAGGCCTCACGTGTTTCTGCAGAGGTGAGGCCAGAAATTGGGACAGATTTATAGATTGACTGTCTAGTGCTTAATAAAATGGAACACACATCAAATATTTGCCTGTCTTGTTTACAGTAACTGAAAACAAATCATTGACAAATCATTGTAATTTTTTTATGCTTTTAATGATGAGACTCTAATATAAAACTTTTCATTCATATGAGGTGAGAGCATAATCATGCAAAAAGGGTCTGTTTCCTGTCTGTGTTTTACAGGAACTTGCGTCGCTGCAGGGAAATATCCAGCATGCTTGGGGGTCCATCAGAAAGCAGAACCATGCCGCACCGCCGGCGTAGATCTACAGCCAAAAACATGTGGCCTCCTGTCACTGCAAGACATCGAAAGCAAAACAAGAAGCCACGCTTGGATAAACACTGCATATCACAGCATCTTTCAACCCTGGATTTCACTATGGCCACAGACATTACGGAAGGCAATTTACCTACAAAGAATGATGCCCATCGTACTGGTTTACAGCGGCAGGAGAAATTTCTTAAGAAGCAAAGCGATTGTGATGTGAGTGGCTTGCTGGACAAACAGGCAGATTGTGATGGCCCGGAGGGAACTCGCAGGGTGCTGAAATTTGATGATTCTCTCAGTACTTTGTCCATGAACACACAGAAACCAAGGCAGGGCTTTGTACATAAAAGTGCAAAAAGAAAACAAAATGAAGACCAAACAGATTTCACGGGGAAGGTATGGGACCATCCCAGGGCAGAAAATGTGCAGAGTGAAGTCCTGGAAAAGTTTAGAACCCCTCCAGACCTCTTCAGTGAGGAATCTAAGATTGTCAGAAAGAGTCGCTCTTCATTATTTTCCCCTTGTTATTCATCACATGGTGCAGAGAAGAGCAGCTTTAGGTCCATGTTGTCTGCATTTGAGAAGAGTCGCAACCAGATTATTAAAGAATCCCATAACTGAAGGCTACACTCTGGTTTACTTACTGGAGAGCAACAGTTTTGTTTTAAATTATTTGACGTGTTACATCAGAGTTATAGACTGGCAGCTGATTTCTGTTTTTTGTCAAAGCTTGTGAAACTACTGTTGGTCTGTTAGACTGATGTGAGAAGAAATATGAAGAGCTGTCATTTTTGAACATTGTTGTGATATGGAATGTTTTGGAAATATTGAGAATTCATTTCATTTTTTCTTTTCTAAACAAATGTATATAGTTTGCACATACTGTATACGTAATTGTATGGCTTTTTTCTGTGTTCTTTATGTTCTGCTGCTTTATTAATGTCCACAGGTGGTTTGTTGATGTTTAATAAATGCTTACTTTGACGAAGACTGAATGTTCCTGTGTCGACCACTAGGGGGCGGAAGTGCTACATAAACCCAACGTGTACTGTCCTACTAAACTACAGCAACTGAAACACTGATTACAGTGAGGGGCTGGATAAACAGCAGGTGGAGGCTAATTAAGGAGCCTTAAAATGTGTTTAAAACACTTTAGGCTATACTGTATACACTATATGGCCAAAAGTGTTGGAACTTCTTGATTACTTTGCCCCCTTAATTAAGTTGAATGAAGCTGCCCCCTTCCAGTAAAGAGCAACTTTAATGCTTCAGCATGCCAAGACATTTTGGACAAAACCTTCCAACTTTGTGGACCCAGGATTCTCCGTGTTTCCCTTATATGGGGCAGATAGTAGGGAGTTCGCCCTGCGATCAGGAAGTCGTGGGTTCGATTCTGTTAAGCACTTCTGAGGTTCCCTTGAGCAAGGTACCGTCCTCACACACTGTACCCGGGCGCTGTGTTCCTGGCTGCCCGCTGCTTCTCTTGGTGAATGGGTTAAATGCAGAGGAAGGATTTCGTGCTGTTCACACTGTGCTGCCGTGTGTTCACGTTTGACAGAATGGTCACTTTTACTTTATGTAAGTGAAAGTGATCATTCACTTTATACAAATTGTGCAATGTTCATTAGTGGATTAATCTGTAATTTTTCTCATTTTTTTTTTGCAAAAATCCAGAACAAAGTGTGTTCAGTATCTTTAAGATATAGAACAATTTCGTCTTTCACTGAACATTTGGCAACATGTTTATGGAGAAGTGACGGAGACAGCTGTGTGTGGGAGGGGGGCAAATGATTTTGAAAAGTGTATGTGTGGGGGTGGGGGGGCACGCCCCCAAATATAATGTCTCCGGCGCCGACACTCGCTCATACTGTGAATCTAGGTAGGCTAAAGGTGGTGGCGAGGGTCTCTGGAGGTGTCGTGGTGAGGGTCTCTGGGTGCCTGTACCGGTAGGAGGGGGGTCCGTTAGGGTCTCGTCCTCTCATTGGTCGGACCGTTGGAAGTGAGGGCGCGCGCGCTGCACCCGCCCTAAAAAAACTCCGAACAGAGGAGCGCGAGCGGAGCGGCAGGAGCTGGAGCGCGCACAGGAGACAGACAGATCGTGTAAACGTGTTTATTTATTTTTAAAATTATTTTATATTTGCATTTATTTATTTATTTAGCAGTTGAATGGCGGGTGTAACCAGATGAGGAGCACTAAAGAGGATCTTGAGGGGCCACACTGACCAAGAAGACCACTATTATATCGAGAGTTTTTGACCACTTTTTCAGCTGCAGGACTGCACGAGGGGGCTCTCGAGTTCGGCCCAAGCATGCCCAGAGGCGCCTCTTCACCTGGAAGGTGGGTTGCAGCCCTTAAGCATGATTTAAACGATCAGTATTTATTAACTTGCTTATTTTTGCATTTAAAGTGAGCTGCTTTCTTTGACACTCGCTAGATCAGTTACTATCTCGCCTCTTTTCTCCTCTGCAGACTGACTGGGTGCAGGGTTAGATCTGTTTTTTAATAGGAGCCTTCAAGTGAAAAGCACAAGAGATGTCCAGGTGTCTCTCAGCTCTGCTTGTATTCTACCTGCACATGGTAAGAGCTCCTGTTCCTCTTCTTTAAATCACTGTGTGAGGCAGCATCACTGTTTGAAGTTTCAAGCTTATTTATATAGTACACTATTATACACAAAAGGGCCTTCAGTGTGCTTTACAAGAATAGAATACGGAATAAATTATAATAAGATAAAATTATGGAAGAAACGAAAAGAATACCTGGTAAGAATGCGGTAAATGTGGAGATGACGGAATGTCACACTGTTTCTGCACCTCCTTTACTGAGGCACTGATTTAAGGGAAGAAACGGCAGGAAATGTGCTTTTCTTGGTTTATCCACAACCCTGCAGTTATTCTAAATGTTTCAAACAATAAGAGACCGATGGAAGTTCTTCAAGCCGCATCAGGTCACATTTCACCAAAAGATGTAAAAAATGTATCTCCAAAATAACAATGTAATGGGATTTAATTTGGAGCAGTTTTGGATCATTTCTATTGGTTCACTCACTCAAAGTGTTTACACAATGTAAAGATGTAAAGGACAACTTCTGTGTATCAATAAAAAAAAACTTAGAGGGAAAGACATTGTTTTAATATGACAGTGACATTTTTTTAGTTCTTTAATTAATTTATTCATTATCTGAGAGTCATGAGGGGTGCTGAACCCTCTCCCAGCGGACACAGGATGAAAGGCATTTTTTTCTATGTCGAATAATTGAGCAGAAATCCCGTTTGCATGACAGTGGAAGGTAGCGTTTTCTACATGCTGTATAACTGAGCAAAGCCTTTGCTTCTGAATTGCTTTAAGAAGGATAAAGGGCTTATTTCCACACACAGGTCAATATCGACGGAATCTTCACTGACAGTGTAATTAAGTCCAGTCTGTGGAAAACTGTCCCACCATCGTTCCTACAGATTAAACAGTACAGATAGCACTTGGATCAAACTATGCAGAGCTGCGGCGCATCGCATTTCCCTAACTCGCACAATAATCCATCTCCCACACAATCCCTAATCCACCAATTTCACCCAGCAAGTTATTTCTCAGGGGAGAAGTAAATGCGTGCCTTTATTTTCAGTGATTAATTCAGAATGGTAGGGACTGACTTGAGGGGGCCAAGGCACAAGAAGCGCAGAGGTTTTAGCCCCAGAAACCGGTTTAAGTCCAAATGAGAATCCATGTAATAGCTCAGCCTTAAGTCCCTCTCCCGGGACTCTCCTTTGGCCAAGCTCAATCCTCTTTCACTTGAAGAAGTATATTGTGCCCTTTTTATCTCTTAAACTGTAATAAAATGTGTTTACATAGGATTAGGAGCAGGTCCCAAATCCCATGATTTGTGAAAATTCCATAAAGACGTATTGATTGGTTTACTGTATATTTATTTGTTTTTGTCTAAGGATGGCTTACATTCACATCAGATAATCTTTGCCGGCTTTGGTGTTCTTAGATGAGTCAAATTTATGTTTCACATGGAATAAGATATTCAAGTACTTAACAGAAGTCATTTTAGACTGTCTTAATGTCACACCCAGACACAGATCAGCCTGCTTTCACCATGCTGTCTACTGAAAGAATATTTCAGTGTCAGACTGAGCTTAGCACTCAACGCTGTGTTGACAGTATTTTCTGAAATGAGAGAGTAGTTATAGTTTGTGGAATAGGGCTACACACTACATCTTCTTATCTGTTATCACGGTGTTGCCCCTTTAACCAGCCACTGTTTACTGTGTGCAGTGAGTATCCTAACCAGTCACTGTTGATTAATTTCATAATGGATTATTTTGATGCTTAATCGAATAGTCATATATACACAATAACAGCAGACATTAAATTTGCTTCATATATGTGGCATTTGTAACTATAATCGCATTTGTGAAATCCTGTTGGTGTGGGTTTACTCTCAGTGATGCACTTGTGGAACCATGCCATTATAAGGACATGCAGAGGCTATGTTTATCATTCAAGCTTTGAAGTAATCACTAAAGCATTTCATCAATATTTATATTATTTTTTTAAGCATAGATGTTATTTGTGTGTGTGGATGAGTAATTTACATGAACAACAAACAATTATTCAGGTCAAACCTAAATGTCACTACAGCAAGTTTCATTGGGGTTTTTTTCCAGTTTTTGTGGGGATGCCTATTACCACTCTCTAATGGAAACCATGTATCTCCATTCTTTTTTCTTTTTCTTTTTCTATAAAATTTGAACACTGCAGCCCTTTTTGTGGTGTAAAATGTAAAATCAAAGGATTATTACAAAATGATTGCTCCAAAATTGGAAAATTACTTTATATTAACTTTTAAAGAATGAAACATAATTTGTAAAGAACATTTTTAGTAAAGAACATATTTTGTAAAGAACATTTTTTTGACACTTGTTTTTTGGGGGGCACAGGAGTGGGTGTGGGGGGGGGGTGTTGTGATGATGTATTAGTCATTGTCATTCAGGTACAGGCATGCTAAAATAACTCATCACGAGGCTCATCATTTTACAACTGCTATATTCAGACCTGCAGACTTGTGAACAGAAGAAAAAATGACAAGTTCAGAAACCAATTCTCTATAGGGAGGATTGCACCAGAGAGATTTTAACATGAAAATGCAGCATTCTGGTGCAATCTGAGAATAAAATACAAAGATATTGCTTTCCAGGAATGTTGACTGATTTGTTAAAAAACCCTGTTGCTTAACAAAAGATCACTGTGTATGTAATTTGGGAGAGGTCTCCTTTTAAGACTCCTCCTCAACAATTCATATAAATGGAGGCCAAAAACCCATCATACTTGGACCTTGATTACTGCTGTTTGTGATATAATTTATACACAGTTGAAAATGGTTCCATTAACACACTAACCTTTTTGCACCCTTTGCTCAAAGGGAAATAATGTAGCAGAAATAATGTGAAAATAAAGTAAAAATGTTGCCCGCTAAACTCTGTTTTCACTTTTCAGTACCCTTTAGTTTCACAAAGGTTCCATTTCTCAGAACTGTTAAGGTACTGAACCGCAGTAACTTAACAGTTTTTGTAATTGTTATTGTTATTGTAATTTATTGTTATTGTAATGGCTGTTAATGTTCTCTGTCCCTAAGCAGCAGTCCTGTAATCATTCAGTGTATACAATTATATAATAATAACACTATATCTATATATATATTACCATGAATTGCTTCAAATCAAAACCCTTCAAATTTGCATGATTTGTGTACATTCATGGATCCACCCTGATTAGAAGCTGTATCTCAAATGCAAGTAGTATAATTGCAGTTTAATAGCATTTAAAATATTTAAAATGTTATTCATATTGGATTAGTTTATTTACTAGTCTTGAAATAAACTTGCAGTGTGATGTTTATCTAATATTGTTCAGCTTTTCTGTGGAAGGAATTCTTTTTGCCTAAAATCTAACACCCTGTCATCTATTGACCAGCTGGCTTATATTTGACTTCATAACCTTTGTTTGAAAATGTGTTTTCCAGAAATAACACCAGTAGGGCTTTTTCTAAGTATAGGTCTGTTTTATGCAGAAGACCTAACCAAGCCGTTACATCTCCAAACGCTTTGGAGCTTATGCAGTGACCAATATTCCCCCAGTACTCCACTGTGTTTACTATAGCTTTGCTTTTAAGTCATCACTGCTCTTCTCTTCCAGCAGTGGAGGCATATCAGGAGGGGCTGCAATTGCTTTGTGAATTGTGGCAGCGATTGTGCAAAGTGACTGGTGCGAGATGTACGTATGTTAGTGGATATGTGTGGTTCATCTCTTGTGCTCTGTGTATATTTCTATTTTGTTCATGGAGGGAAAAGGGCTAGTCATGGCTATCGCTCAGATCAGTGAAAGTCATTTAAAAAGTGAAAGTCATTTAAATGCCTGGCGTCCTTCTTTCCAGCTACTTCCAAAGACATTTGTCCAGCCAAGTAAATGTTTGTTATTTCAATCATATTCACAGAACACAGTAAAGCTAAACAATGTTCCTCCAGGACCATGATGGAACACAAAGAACAAAACAGAACACCACGAGACTACAGGCAGGACAGGACTAAAGAGTGCAATAAAAACACAGCAACAGTGCAATAATTTACAGAAGAAGACAACATATAGTGCAGGAGCAGTAATGGCTGTAGTGTGAGGGAATACAGTATTATGACATGCTGTATTCTAGCAGCAGAGTCATTAAGTACGCAAGGATTCTAAGATTGAGATTCGATGATGTGCATTAAATGTTGTGCACTGTGTATAGATAACTGGGACTTTGGAGACATGCAGATAAAAATACTGATGCTTCCAGTCAATAAATTACACAATATGGACAGAAATTGTGTAATTTATTGACTGGAAGCATCAGCTCATCCAGCCATTTGTGGATCTTGCTTTGTGCACTGGGACACAGTCATGCTGGAATAGAAAAGATTCTTTCCCAAACTGTGTCCACAAAGTTGGAAGCATGGCGTCGTCCAAAATATCTTGGTATGCTGAAGCATTAAGATTGAGCACTTCACTGGAAGTAAGGGGCCTATCCAAAACTCTGAAAAAAGGTGTGTCCCAATACCTTTGTCCATATAGTGTATGTCAGATTAAGAAGCTGCATAGAGACAGAGAAAGAAGAGATGTTAGGATGGTGCTACACTAGGGCTGTGCAATATGTTTGTTAATTTATAATGGAATATTGCCGAGAGCTGCAGTATACAAATGAACCCTCTAAACACCATCCTGACATTCAGGTCCTGCAGGTTTTTTTTGATAAATCTAAATTAGGGCATTTAGCTTCATTTAAATCAGCATAATATGGGCCAGTCTTTTATGGTGCCAAACTAACCAGTATTATTATTTTTTTATCACCATTGTGATCCTTTATAATGAACCATACTAATGTAACCTTCATGTACTGAAAACAAAATGGAAACACCAAATTTCTCCGATCCTTTGCTGCCCATAGAGCAGGTGTGGGACAAATGATGAGCCACGGTAAGATTGTACCCTCGTAATAGGGCCCATTTCATGGAAAACCAAATTTCTTCCATTTTTGGACATAAGAGATTGATATCATGTTAAACACTGTTAGAGGGTTAAACATACCACTCTTCAGTCCCTGTGTTCTATAAATGGAAGCTGCCATGTAAAAATAGTCAGTTTGGAATTCACAGAAACGAACAGTTTTACATATATGTATGCATATTCAGCCTGTAGCTGTGTAGCCGTACTCATTCAAGTTATAAGGAGTATTTCTGCCCAGACTGTTTTTTTTGTACTAGGGCCAATCAGAGCAGAGGTCATTAACTATCGGTCTTAAAGTGACAATAATACTCAGAGCTTTTACATTCTAAGATATAAAGAGTTGGAAATTAGTCATGTGTCAATACATTGTGACCATTTTTTTGTATATAAAACCACATCCTCAGGGTACAAAGAAAAAAACAGGAAAATGTGTATTATAGGACCTGTGATGAAGTGGAGAAAGCTTGCTAGCGAGAAAGCTGCTGACAAGATATTTCAAAATCCTTCATTTGGCTGTAGACAGTGTTTATGGCCAGTAAGGTGCCAGAAACTTGGTGTTTCTAGTTTGTTGCTTCATGGCTTAGGATTTTTCATTATAATGGGTTTTAGCAAGGAGAAAGAAGCTTGCTGTAAAAAATGATCGCTTTGTCTTGGATTAGTTTTGTGCTTTTGGCATAAGACAGTGTTTATGACCAGTAGGAGAGATCGTTTTTTCCAGACTGCTGTTTTAGTTCATTAAACCATGTTGAGCTTGTTACATTTTTTTTTGAAATTTTGTTTTAAAATGTACCTACCAGCTCTAGACCCTGGCATCTCTCCTCTTGTAAACTCCCTTTCATTTGTTTGAATTGTCCTGAGTTAACCGTGTTTGTGAAATGGTAGGTTCTTTTCTTCCCAGATACCTGCGTGTCTGAAAGCTGTGGTGTACTGGCCATAAGCTGCACTGAGCTGGTGAACGTGGCTGCTCTCTCTCTCTACGGGAAGCTGATCTCATGGAAGGAGCTCAGCTCAGCGACTGGGAAACGTTACATCCTGTTTGCATCATTTTAAACACGACTTGTCTTTTGCAAATAGCTTCTTATGCCAGCTCTCACTTTAGCAGATTAGACAGTGCCTGTCCTCTTCAGCTCATTTACGCCGTAACATGCCGTTCTCCGTCTGACATGTACAAACGTTGTTGTTTCAGCCACAGTGTTATGGTCTGTGTTGTGTGTGCGTACAGTGGCTTAGAGAAAATGGATATGATGCATGATTTTACTTCATTTTGGTGCTACCCTTTTCCCCTCTTTTCTAAAGCAGTCCTTGGCGAAAGTAAAATGTACACCATGCATAATTTTAGACCGAAATCCCCTCGAGTTAACAGCATTTTCTCCCATTTTGTCTAAAGGTCACATGTGGCGGGGAGCCCAGCGCTGTGGCAGGCCCGCTGGGATGGAGGGAGAGCGATAAGGATGAGAGCTACCCCCAGCAGGGCTCACGTGCAGGCCTCCTCAAACCCCTGCGGCTCTTCGCCCCCATGTCTCCATCCAGCACCCGGAGAAACGAAGCACCCCCCCCTCCGCTCGGTGGTGTTCGCGACCTGTGGGCCTGGCTCTCCAACAGCACGGATAATGAAGAGACTTTGGCCAGGTCCAAGCGCCGGCCCATTGTGAAAACAGGCAAGTTCAAGAAAATGTTTGGCTGGGGTGACTTCCAGTGCAACATCAAGACAGTCAAGCTCAACCTGCTGATCACTGGCAAAATAGTGGACCACGGCAACGGCTCGTTCAGCGTCTACTTCCGCCACAACTCCACGGGTCTGGGCAACGTGTCCGTCAGCCTGGTGCCACCCTCCAAGGTGGTAGACTTCGAGATCGCCCAGCAAGAGACACTGGACATTCCCAAGGCTGGTGATTTCAACTGCAGGGTGGAGTACGAGAAGACAGATCGCAGCAAGAGGACGTCCATCTGCAGCAATGAATCAACCCGGATGTGCTTCCAGGAGCAGACGCAGAGCCACGTGTCCTGGCTCTGCTCCAAGCCCTTTAAAGTCATCTGCATCTACATTGACTTCTTCAGTGCTGACTACAAGCTGGTTCAGAAGGTCTGCCCGGACTACAATTACCACAGTGACACGCCCTACACTTCAATGGGATAGCTTTCTGCTTATTAACTCAAAATCCAAGGAGTTGAGATCCTCGCAGACCACCTCACCTTGGTTACCTTATTTTGCAATGACTGAAGCGCAAACTAGCCAGAAGTACTGCTATTTCGAGTCTTGTGTTAATGCTCTAGATCCGGACAGGATAATGGACGAAGCCTTTCTGCAGGCTTGAGAAAATGCTCTTTGTAGCTTGTACAGAAGCATTTACAACCATCAGTCAGCAGTCCATCTGTGTCAGGTTCCACCCTTGGATGATTGTAGTAGTTTTGCATGTTCTAACAATTATAAAATGTTGTCATAGTGTTTGTAAATCCAGCCGTAAATAGTGTTATGAGACACATCCAAACATTTCATCCGTGACCTGTTCACACTGACCTCAGTGATGTAAACGTAATGTGCAACCCAAATTTCATGTTAATTGATGCATAATTCTCTGTAACCAGATAATCCTTAAGGAAAACAAAACGTTTTTTGCCGTCCTTCATGATGTTCTCTCTTTTTCATGCCTTCTAAATGTTCTCATGTTTATGGCAACAAAGCAAGCTGTGACTAAGTGATGAGTTTTAGAAATCTTAACGCGTTTCCCGTCTTCTTGATTCACTCTGTACCACTCGTTTTGATCATTAAACAAAGGGAAAACAACACAAGAACCCAAAAAAATGAGGAGTAACGCTGCTTATTCATCATTGACATTCTGTGCAATTAAGGATGACATAGTAGTTTCATTCGAATGGAGAGCAATGCTAACAAAAGACAAAGACAAACATACACAGCACACACTCAAGTTTAAGAACCAATCATGTTAATGCCAGAATTAAAAGGAGATATGGCTTAGACAGATATCTAAAATATTATCCAGATGATGTATGGTATTATTTTCCCCTCACAATAATGCCTTAATTAGGACTGATTATTGATTTCAGAGTAAAATATTACATCTTTGTTATAAAACAGCTGTAAGAGTGAAATGTGCAAAAATACAATGCATGTAAAAACTGCATCTCTATTAAACAATACAAGGAATTCATACGTTTTGATGACGCAAAAGGAATCAGATACTTTTTTTTCCAACTTTACATACAGGAACATATCATAGATCAGCCCTCCTGAATTCTAAGTTAAACTAAATTCTAAGTTGGTAGTAGATCTCTAGAAGACACATACCCTTCACTAAATAACAGCAGGAGAGGGTATGATTACCTTCATTACTTTCAACTGAAGTATCACATGTAGAACCATTCCATGCTTTTGGTCTCCTGTGGTCTAGATCTTTGGTTTGCAGGTGAACAGACACGGTTGGTTGCATGAGAACAGAGAACAAGCAGAGATGATTCCTGCTGCTTGTCAAATGGACCTGCATGACTTTAGGGCTGTAAACTCAGATCAAACACATACACACCCGGTGCTGTGAGCTAATCTTATGAGTAAATGAAAATAGCTACTCAGGCTTATGCTTTAGTCACTTTGATCACAGCTTATGGGAGCTCTGGAGGTTTAGGACAGAAAGCAGCCCTGAAACATAGCTTCAAAAGTGAATTTATCGGCTTACACCTAAATTCACAGGACGCTCCAGTGAGATGAATTACGTTTTGTGACTTCTTCGTGATAACCTTGTAGACAGTTTATACACCAGTACAGTTGTTTCATCAAGAATGACATTATTTGTATATTAGACATTTGTTTTAATGTTACACCTGATCATAAAAACCAATTACAACAATGGCTGCCACACACCCCCCCCTCCTCATGTGAATTTAGTTTCCTCCTCTTCAAAAATGTACAACTGAATCATGTGGTTTTCTCCATTTTAATTTCAAAGCAATAAATCAAAGTTCTTTTAACCACAATACATTTTCCAAACACAAAGAACTCTGCCATTTGATAGAGTAAGCAAAGCTGCTAATCATGGAAAATAAACTCCGTATGACTAAAGTCAAAAATAAGTCTGTGTGAAAAGGAAAAAAAAGTCTTGTAAACAATATGGTAAACAAATCTTCATATTTACCCAATAGTTAAGTAGGTGCAAAATATCAACATTTTCAGTTCTGTTTTCATGTAATACTCAATTATACTCAGAAAGAATGCATCACATTTCACCAAGTATTCTAATGCAGAATCTCAGTTAATACTTGCCCATATTTAATGATGTTAAACATACTAGGAAACTTTTTTTTGCCAACAACATGGGCAACAACACCATTTTAAAAAGTGTCAGTGGAAATGATTTTGCACTTGACATGTAGATGTGTTCCGGTGAGTTCACACACTTTTTTTCCTCTTCTCTCACTTTCTTTTCTTCCTTTTTTTTTTTGTTGAAATGTCATATCACAGATAGGGCTCAACATCCTGGATGTCAGCTAACATGCCCCAGGTGAAAACACTTAACAGACGAGGGTCCTAAACATCACTTTAAAACTACTGCGGTATGAGAGAGTTAGTGCAATCTCGACAGGCCTGGGTAGAGGCGCAGCAGGCACACAGTCACACGGAGAGACACCACAGCAAAAGGGGGCGGAGGAGGCATGTCTTTTAAGGCCATTTCTCAAATGACACGTCACTGAGCGGAGCTCCGGGAGCACGGAGTGAAGCCGGCTCGGAGGCAGCAGTTCTGAAGTCGGTTCCTTCGTCCTCTGCAGTGAGCGAAGAGCACTGTGCACCAGTGCAGTCCTCCAATGGAGCTTTGAGTGAGTGAGGAGATGGGTTGGGGGTAATAAGGAATAACGGGCTAGGTGGGGTGGTTGCCTCCCCACGGCTTTAGAAAGTTTGTGGTGGTAGAGGTCAGGACTGCTTTAGCCGTTTCCTGGGCAGGCCGAATGGAGGGCACTGGGCAGAGGCAAGTGCACGGAAGGCTTCGGCCACTAGGTGAGGATGTGACTGAATCATAGCCTTCCATCCTGCTGTCTCCATTATGTCTGCGGCATGACTGAAGAAAAACAAGACAAACGAATGGATCAAGTGACTAAGGTTTCCTACGGAATACTGCCAGCTGCTGGGAACTGGCTTGTATGAGAAGCAGAAGAATCCTGGCATACATACTTGCTATTCCAGTTCTTCCCATCTTTACAGCCCAATTGTCTGAGAACACTGCACCTGGGGATGAAATGGAGCCACAGTGTTACAACAATATTTTTACTAGTTGCAGCACATGCTTAATAAGTACAAACATTACAGGTTGAAAGCTTCACTTCAGAGTGAAAATGATACAACACATCTGTGACATGTCCTTTCTCACTTGTTAATTTGTTGGTGTGCGCGCGCACACACCCCTTCGCCTGTGTGAGTGTTTGAAGAAATGACAGAGTGTGAGTGTTGTGCTTGCCTGTTGATGAAGTCTATAGCTTGTGCTTTGAGTTGCTCTGCACTGTGCAGGTCTGCCAGAATGAGGATGTCTGCCACATTCTCAACAGATAGACTGTTGCACAAAGCCTCCTCACACATCACCTTCAGTCTTTCCAGGGCATACTGTGCAAAAGGAGGGAGCAAGGGAGCGAGAACGGCAAGATACAGAAGGATGAGATTCATGTAAACCTCAGACCTATTCATCAATAACAGACTTGCATACATTACTGGTCAAACTGACTTCAGGCTTACCTTATCTGCTGCAGCTAAAAGGTTATCAGCCATTTTCTCCAGGTTTGGAGCTTTTCCTGTATATATGAAGACCATCATCTCTCTAAACACATCTGGTTCAACATCACTGATGTCTACACGATTCTGTGTAAGTCAGTCAAATACATGGAGGAAAAAAAAACAACAATTACCTCAAAATAGAGTTTACAACATAATTGTCCAATAAAAACCAGCTAGTAAGGACTGTTGGGTGTTTTTTTTTAAATCATGCACTCGGGAACCATGAGTTTAGTCATTTTATTGATGCAAAGATACTGTGATTGTGTCATAACATTAATTATCAATATTAACCATCATTCATTTCATATACAGACAACTTGGTTGTTCTGAGATGAGAAAAGTCCTATATTATTACAGCCACACTGTGCATGCACAACATAGTGATTAGGCCTCCCATTTTATTATGTATAGCTACATAATAATTGAGTTTTCTATTTCATGTTTAGCTACATATTGATTTAGCTGCGGTTTTTTTTTCATGATTTGTAAAGTATTCAGGAGAGGAAAAAAGAAAGATTCAATTCACAACTCTTGTAAACTGTTTGTACATGATGGTGGACACTAAAGTACCTCAGCAGTTAGTATGCAGACCGCACAAAGCACAGTAAATCACAAGCAAGCTTTTCTAGTGTTTGACTGTCAAAATATCTTCCACAAAGTTCTTACCCTTAGTTAAATGAGATTCATAGCTGAAATAAAGTTCTCCAAAAAAAATAAAAGCATATCTATCACTACGCCACCTAAATAGTCCACGCACATCAGCATTGTCTAGTGCGATTATATGATCCAGAAAAATCTAAGACTTTTCCACCACTCATTTTTTATAATGGTCCCAGATGTGGAGCACCAACCTTTTAATGTCTATGGCGCAAGAACCTGCAGTATCACAAAATCCTTACCTTTTTACTCTCTTCCATTTTGTGTTCAAACATGGCATTGAATACGGGCGACCTAGCTGCAAACCAAAACGGATATCAAGAGTGGTAAATACACACCTTTGAAACAGACACCAACACCATTCAATTATATTTTATTATAACACAAGCTAAGCTTAAGTGGCCACACCTGCCAGGATGGATTTGTGTGCTTTGAACTCCTGTCCTCCCACAAACAAGCTGCAGTCAGTGAACCTGGAGCCTTCCCACAGGTTGCCCAGGTCGTCTGCCAGCTGACACTCAGGCACCTTCAGCATATTCATGTTGGATTGGCCTGAGATATTCACAGAGTCCTGCACCACACTCACCTACAATGATCAACAAAGCATGGGTCAGGATGTCATTCAAATAATCTTTCAATAAGCCTCAATCAGAAACTGTATAACAGCTGGAACACCATTTTCCCCCTCATAGCACTGTTACTGAAGTACCATAAACTAGCAAGACTATGGTTTCTGACAGAAGCTTAAAGCCCAAGGGAATCTAAATCTTTGTTTTGCTTTTAAGTATGTTAATCTCGCTCTTGTAGCTACACAATATACACATGCAAAGTATATGTACAAATTATACAAAGTAGAAGAATACTCTCCTATTTTGAAGTAAACTAGACATTCCTAAAGTTGGGTCATCTGTCCCTCAGTGACAATCTCACTATATATTAAGACGAAGGTTGTCTCACACAGTTTTAACAAAACTAGGTTCACCTACAGTCTCCCAGTGCCCAAATGAAGAAAAGCTAACAAATAAGTGGAATCTAGCAATCATAACTGAGTTTCCAAGCTAAGGTTAGCTCCAGTCTCTGCTAGTGAGCTGCCCATCCGTTCATTTAATAAGCCAGCATGTCCTCCCTGGATGCACATTCAGGAGTAAAATGAATAAGAGCATTAACTTTTTTTAAGTCATTGCCACATAAAAGCAGGACAATGCCTTCAGTGCAACATGCATAAAGGGTCAACAACAGCCTGCATATCTAAAGCCTGTTTCAATCGTTTGTCCCTGCTTTACTCATGCTGTTTTGTATAGTCCTGCTTCAGTGGTGTTGCCGGTAGGGAGAGCTGTATTGAGGATAGCTGAGCAACCTCATCAGAATTTGAGGACCATGCCTAGACAGTTCTAAGGTAACTGTGTTTTATTTTTAATTACCGGTCCAAGCACCAACTGTAATCATTAGGAATTGTATTCTTCTTCTTACTATTTGTGGTAAAACATTATGGGGCGCAAAAAAACGAAGACATAGAAGCACTAAAATTTGCAGTATGGACACAAAGGTACATGTGAGACCCACATGGGCCTGACGACGGCACTAAAGCAAAGCTGCTTGCGTTTGTGTTCATAACTCCTGAACTGTAGAGCTTAGAGGCAAAATTATTCTTCATTTTTCTTATTCATGGCAACCAAACCAAACGACAATTCGGACCGCTAAGCTCCGCCCACCAAAAAAATTGCTCAATGTTGCATATTACACAAAACATACTTTCAACAATTAGTTCTTGTATTTTCCTGATCGTCAAAGCACATTATCAAAACATTCACAAAAGCCGAATACTGAGAAACATAAAACAAGTGACAATATTGCCACCATATGCTATTTAAACCTTCTGACCTTCTGACTAAGTATACCTGACCTCTGAAAACATTGGTTATCAAGAAAAAAAATTTAAGCTAATTTTGCGGTAGCATGACAACATGAAACTTGAATACAGACAATTCAGCAAATCAACATTTTTAAACCCCTTTTTCCCTCCACAATTGTTGTTTTCTTGTTTAGGCTTTGCAGCATATAAAACTGTTTACATTTTAAACACTTTAGACTGTGTTTCCTGGGACTTTCATTTAGACATAAACATACATATTGATCGAGAAGGGGGGGGCTGCAGGTGCACCTACCACATGACGAAATAGAATCCTAGTATACTTCTAGCCTACAGTAACTTGTCAGGTTTCTATTTATGGAAACTGTAGGTACTTTACATTATTTTATATATTAGGTGCAATACCTCACAGAATAAGGTAAGCTTGTCATCTGGTAGAAGTCCATTTGCTTCATCAAGCAAGAAGTCCCGTCTAATAAACTTTTTGAAGCCCCAATCCTTTCCCTGGACAAAGCGATAGGCTCTTTGGCTTTCTGTAACACGAAAGGAACAAAACGAAGATAAGATGGTCAGTACCCTCCATTAAAAAGCATAAAACAATAAAATAAATTACATTTTCATTTTCTTATTTGAGGATAGCTCACCCATGGCTTTAGTTTCTTCTCTTTTGGCATTCAATAGGGAGAACTTGAACTTTGCTCGTACTTCACTTTTTGGACAATTTACAAGCAGTAAGTACAGAGAGAGATAATCTTTACTCTCGTCATCCAGTCCCTTTGGGTTAACTCTTAAACACCTACAAAAAAATTAATAAATAAAAATAAAGGAGGAATATGGAGTGAGGTGGAGGGCATGGCATTTCTTCTGGCTTGGCCTTCACAACAGTGAACATGAAACATGTTTCGATAATAGGTGAAAAGGCAATCAAATGCCCTCAGGTGAACTCAGAGTAAACCTCACCACTTCATTTTGTCATTGGGACCAGAAGAGAAGGTGGAGCTCTTCAGAACCTCCCCCATTTCCTCTCGGCAGAAACTGAAGTTGTTTATTGTCCACATGTAGGAAAACTTCACTACTTTAACCTGTCATGGAGCATATCAGAGACATGAAATGTGGCAGTCAGTCTTTCAAAGAAAAAACAACAAAAAAAACCAAGTTCAAGCTCATCTCTCACCTGTGTGTAACACCAGCTCTCTGCCACAGGTCCTGATGTCATCTCCCCCGGGGGAGGGGGGGTTGGGACCCGTGACATGGCCAGCTTTATCCCCTCTGACGTCCCTTATGAAGTGTGACCTAGACACAATTACAACATTAAATGTTAGTCAGATATCAGTTATCAGGATTATATTACAAGACCGAAAATAACGCCTACATTGTAGGATTTGGCGAATAATTCAAACCTTTCTGTATTTGTAATGTATCTTTTCAGTTCATTACTGCTTCATCTTTACTTAAGTTACAAAAATGCGAGCCTAAAAGAAATTTCAATTCTGAACAGTTATGGAATATACCATCATGAATTTAAACTATCACATCTTTGACTTTGCTCTTAGCTGCTTCAGATACGAATATTAGTCACCTCTACACATCGGAACAGCGCAGTAACTGCTCTGCTAATTTTCAATTATTTTAATATATACTTATAAAAAATGTATCATGTTTACAAAAAACGTTCAGCGAGTTGGTTTTAAGGGTCATTTTTGAGTATCCAAGTACTTGCTTGTAAAATGCTACTCAGGTCAGTCCTATTACAAGCTTATTTATTCAAAGATTGTTCTTGATTTTTGACTTCACTTTTGAAAAGCTCAATTTCCAGGTTACTACAAATAAAACTGAAGTTACTTTAGCTGGCTAGTGAGGTCACTGTGACAACTGCATTCTTACCTTGTGTTTGGAGAAGAGCAGGTCACTCATGCCATCCTTAGGATTACACTAATAAACACAGGACTCCAAACGATGATCAGACACAGCTTTAACACTGCATGCTGATGTCAGACCCTTCATAGCCCATCCTATACAGACACACAAAAGTGGATAACACACAGTCAGGGTTGATCATAGAAGAACAGTGGGGGTTCTTTGCTTAAACCATGTTCCTTACAAACTGGTTGAGGCATATTTAATAGTTTGAACGTCCTCCACCCAAAAAACAACAGAAAGAAATTTCTATCAGTACCTCTAACTATACAATAGATAGAGCATACAGCATTTGTTTAGAACTATGTTGCAGATTCACTTTTTAAATGTGCACCTAGTTTTAATAGCAGCAGGACCATTAAGGTTGTGAATGATATTAAGCTCAATCTAACAGTTCTTCTTGTAAAACCATGCATCCAGCAGCACATCGCATTAGCTTTACTGCCTCCTTGACAACTAACAATGATCACATGAATCAAAACCTTATTCATCCACTGGAGTCAAACATACTAGGTCTCTAGCACATCAGACTACCAGTTTGGATTGTACAGATCTCCTAGTACAGCCAAATGTTCAAGATTCTTTTCACCACATCTTTTAAAACTGACCACACTCAATCATTGGGTGCCTTTGCTACGTTACCAACTGGAGAGAGTGAACCACCATCTCTCCCGTATGAATTTTCCAATTTTCCATTGCTAGGTACATCACACAGCACAGCTGTAGGACTAAGGGTAGTGTGTTTGGTCCTTTGCCACTCAGGGATTGTATGTCAAAAATGACATATAGTGAGGTCATACAGACAAGCAGTCCACAAGGCCTTGTGCAAGGCTGCTTCCACTTGATTTGCAATAAGCGTTGCACAGGTAAGCCACATAAAAATTCAACAGCAAGTTGAAACATTGAGATTTTTCTTCATTAGCTTAAAAAGGAAGCAAAAAAACTCTCAAAAAGGTCATTTTCTTTAGAACTCAGTATCCATAATTCTACTATGAAGTGGTTCCATACATCCAGTTTCTTTAAATGAGACTAAATTGATGCAATTAATTTATGGGGATGCCCTCGAACATGACTGACCACTTTTTATATAAATTTTAATCATGCCATAGATTTTTTCTAACTGAAAAGGTGGAACTGCAGTCAAACAACAACGCTTTTCAGAATACACTCACCGCATTTGGTGTGTGAAACTAATTAGAAGAGGTAACTCGTTGAGGACTTCCAGAACTCTGCTCTTGGCAGATGAGTGGAATTCTGTGGGATGCCACTGCCAACAAAGACCGAGTGAATCCTGGCAAGAGCAACACTGCATGTTAACATAAAACATCTACCAATGTGTCTTAAACTTAAACCATAGTTCATTAAAAAGCAAACTTATCACATATAAAGCTCCTAAAATGAACAAATAGACCAGCTTATGGCCTAGATAACAGTTCACTCCTTTCTAATGGGTAAGGCCCCTTTAAACTTCACATTTGACTGAACTATAGCTGTCATGAGTCATGTTAGACGATGCTCTTTTTTCCAAGCACTGAAATCTGTACTCCCACACACCGAGGTGGGAGAAAGCAAACAGTAAAGCAGCTATTACTTTGCCTGATTGCACGAAGCAGTGACAAACTGGGATATCTAGGACTTTCAGCAAAACATTGCAAAAAAAAAATCTTGTTTGCAAAGTGCAGGGGTGGGTGCAGGTTTTCATTGCAAAAAAGCAGGAGCACACATGACCAGTTGCTTAAAGACTGATCAAACAGGTGTAATCAGGTGTGTTCCTGCTTGTTTGGAATGATAAACCTGCAGCCAAACTGGCCCTTATCGAATAAGTTTGGAAAGCCCTGCCATAACAGATATAGTAAATTTGGATTTGTGTGGGACCATCAGTGTACATGTATGCTGTTTCTCAAGAACCAGACAAGAGCCTCAGACAGTTGTTCCAGCCTAAAAAGACTCCTGACATTCTTTAAGAGGACAGGGAAATTGATTAATTTTAAGACAACATACAGTTCGCTCTACATGATTTAAGAAAGACTTAAATTAAATGTCACTAAGACCAACACCCAACCCAAACAACTACAGGTCAGCAACAAATCCATAGATAAAACTGAGTGGCTTGTTTATGATTCTGAAAGACCAAAACAATAACGATCTCAGGAGAGAAACTGGAGTCAAGTGGTTGAAAATGTAGTGTTAAATGAAGTTTGTCAAACAACCCATGTGTGCCTTTGCCAATTTTTTGTTCATCTTAATCTGTTTATGGTAGGACGACACAACTGTTCATCAAAAAAAAAAACAGTACTGCGTTACAATACAACCAGCACCAAAAGCAAAGTTACATTAAACAACTACATCCGAACAGCTCCCACACAAATAAAAAAATCCTTCATTTTTGCCTGGCTGGGACTAGGCTGGCACCAGCTGACGGCCAAGTTGAACTTTTATGCTGCAGGATGGCAGGGCAGATTATCTCTCAGGCTAACGTGCTAAATTCACTTAGCTCCATCCGATTAAAGTTCACCACATACACAGAAGAGGCTTGGTAGGAAATTAAAGCCCAAAATGTCCAAAAGAGAGTTCAGATCTGCCCTACCCTGTTACTTAGCATTGATTCTTTTGTTGGTTAAATAGGTAAATTTCTGAGGTAAACAGAGTTAGAGAGTGGGGAAAGCACCTAGCCAGGCTAGCTAGCTACCTCGGCCTATATTTCTCGCTCGGCCCCAAAAACAAGTGACCAGACAAAAACAAAAAGGCAAGTCAACAATTTCGACACGCTGTGAAAGAAAGAAAACCCTGTCAGAGAAGGTAAACGGTATCGTTATGTGGTTTTAATCGACGGCAAAGCAACGCTGTTTGAGGAAAGCGAACAGGCTAAACCTGTCTTTGTGTTTTCAGGCGAGCAGAACCGTGTTAAAAATGAAAATGAAATCTTTCACAAACCTCTCAGTCACTCCTCACAACAGACAAAGAGAGAGCTAGGACACTTTGTGGCCACGACTACACCTTTAAATAAACTATAGTGTGTAGAAAAATGGAACTTTTTGGTCCTTTTTTAGGAGAAGGGGTGCCTTAGCTCGACAGCACAGCAGCTAAGGATGTCCGACTCGTCAATGAATCGTTCTATTGATTCGACATATTTGATTCATCAAATCTGTCCAACAGATTCAACAGTCCCAAAATGAATCAAAATTAAATGAGGTTTATTCGAATAATAATATTTCCACAGTTTAATCTGATAAATACATAACATATTGTTCTTTTGAATTTACTTACATATTCTCTCTCTGTGAATTTATTTTGTCTGGTACATAGTGGTGCTGTCTGCACTACAAGTTGGAGTTCACCCCCAAATAGAACCCCCAAAATCAGATTGAGTGGTTAAACGGAGGAGATGAAGATATGGACAAAGGTATTGGGACACACCTTTTTTCAGGATTTGGGCTAGGTCCCTTACTTCCACTGAAGGGCAATCATAAAGCTTCAGTATACCAAGACAGTTAGGACAATGCCATGCTTCCAACTTTGCTGGCACAGGCTGAAGAAGAACCTTTTCTATTCCAGCACAAAGCACAGTGCACAAAGCAAGGTCCATTAATACATGATAGGATGAGTTCGGTGTGGAAGAACTTAACTGGCCGCACAGAGCCTGACCTCAATCCAACATCTTTGGGATGAACTGGAACGGAGACTGTGAGCCAGGCCTTCTGGTCCAACATCAGTGACTGACCTCATAAATGCTTTACAGAATGAATGGGCACAAATTTCCCACAGAAACACTCCAAGAAGAGTGGAAGGTGTTATAGTTGCAAGGGGGGGGTTCTCAACTCTATATTACAGTCTATGCATTTGAATGTAGTGTCATTAAAGTCCCTGTTGGTGTAATGTTCAAGCGTCCCAATACTTTTGTCCATATAGTGTGTGTGTGAGCTTGGCTAGGGACTCAATGACTCGTTGGATCAGACATACGATTCACTGAAACATCAAAGGGAATCGGTTCTGTAGAACCGAAGCAGACTTGAAATCTCTGATCACCAGCAGAGGAGTCTGCAGTTCGGTTCTGTAGGAGAGGAACGCGCATGCGCACCTGGGCCGGGGTCCAGAACTTCCAGAGTCCCGTCCGTCCGTCCCGTGAGATGAATATTGTTCCTGTCCACAACCTGATCAGGGCTATTTTTTATTTAACTTGAAATTTGAGATTAGGGAAATTGTGTCAGAGTTGACAATATTAAGATTTGCATTGGGGGTGAGGAAGATGGAATGACTTTATTAGAGGGACAAGCTCGAGTTGGACCTTTTGGAGGAAAAGTCAGAGAGGCGAGATTGCGTTGGGTTGGACATGTGCTAAGGAGAGACTCTGAGTATGTTGGGAGAAGGATGCTGAGGATGGAACTGCCAGGGAGGAAGGCCTAGTAGGAGGTTTATGGATGTGGTGAGGAAGGACATACAGGCAGCTGGTGGAAGAGAGGAAGATTCAGAGGACAGAAGGAAATGGAGACAGTTGATCCACTGTGACGGCCCCTGATCGAGAGCAGCTGAAAGAAGAAGAAGAAGAAGAAATAGAGCAACAATGATTTAAGGTAAACTCACTGTTAACACCAAGGCAGCTGGTGGTCTGGTGGTTAGGGGTTTGCCCCTGCTATTGAAAGGGCATGGGTTTGGATTACAGGAGTGCCAGTGGCACCACTGAGGTTCCATTAAGCAAAGGTCTCCACACACTGCTCCCTGGGCACTCGTTCCTGGCTGCCCGCTGCTTCACTTGGTCAATGGGTTAAACATGGAGAACAATTTTGTGGTGTTCACAGTGTGTGCTGTGCTGTGGTGTGTTCACGTATGACAAATAGACATTTTAAACAACATATATATTTGGGTCCAAATGAGAAGAACAAGCTCTTCAGAACAACATCCAGTTTTCAGTCTGCCACTTATGGAGCAACCACATAAACTTAATTTAAAAGTAAGTCTTGTTTTGGTTCAAACGGATGAATCAACAGGGCATAGCATTAGGAGTGTAAAGAGAGATTGTTTATAACAAACATTATTTGATTACTTAATTGACCATGATGTAGTCTAGAATGTCCTCTCCCTTAAACAAAAAGGTTTTGTTTTTAGACAGGGATTAAGCCTAGTCCTGGATAACATGGTGCTGTTAATAGAGATTTTCCATTGAAAAGGAAGGGTAGTCCAAGACTTGGCTTAAAAGTCTGTGCTTTAAACATAAATAGTACAACATCTTTTTCTCCAAAAGTTTTTCTCACAGGTTTCTTTTAGCTTTTTTGGGGAATTTTCATTTAGGCCAGTTTTCCAGACCCAGATTAACCTTACATCTAAACTAAAAATGGATTTGGAACGGTTTATCATCAGTGACACTGTAATTTAGTTTAAGACTAGGCATAATCCATGTCTGGGCAAAGTGACACTTAAAGTAATATACCACCCCAAAATGAACTCACATAATCTTCAGATTGCTTTAATATTGCTTGAAGGCAAGGCAGCAAACCTTTAACCTCTTAAAGGAAGTAGAGGAATTAGAGATGGCACTCGGCTTTCTTGGCGAAGGAGCTGATGTTGAGAGTCCATGTAAGGTTCTCCATGCTATGAACATCACGGAACTTGGTGCTCTGCACTGTGTTCACAGACGAGCTATGCATGTTCAGCAGACCTTGATCATGACGTGATCTCCTGAAGTCAACAACTATCCCCTTTGTTTTGTCCACGGTGGTGGTATAAATTAATTTGATGATGTGGTTTGAGCAGTGACACCAGTTGCAGACTGAGCGCACAGCCTTGGGGGGATTCTGTGCTCATTGTGTTGCTGCTAGAGATGTTGCTCCCAATCCTGACTGAGGTCTCAGCTTTCTCACATACTTGTCCTTTTTGTCTAAAGCAGTGGTTCCCAACCTGGGGTCCGGGCCCACCTTATGGGGCACTAGAGATCGCAGGGGGTGTTCACAATTTTGTCTGAACTGAGGTTACGAAATTATATTTGTATGCATTAAAATGATAAAATCCCACTGTCTGAGAAACAGTAGTTACTGAGGTTGAACGCTGAAGACTTTCAATCAAAGTCGAGCACATTCACTGCTTGTTGCAAGGTCCAGATACTGATGAAATTCAGGGAGTTCTGACTTGAGATTTGGCAAGAATGAACAGTCCATCTGGATATGACTTTTGGAGCTCATTGATGGCTTTATAAACTTCAGCAGTGATGAGTAGTGCCTAGAAATTAACACACATGCACCCTCCTTGTATCTTACCAGACAAAGGAAAGAGCCTGTCCAGTTGAATAGCAGCATCCGAAATGCTGTTGCTGGGCCACCTTCTGTAAAAACAAAAACACAACAGTCTCTAAAGTCACAAGGGGAGGATTACGGAACACACTGTGCATATGAGTATATCTTTGAATTAAAGTATGATTTAGGAAACAGGTGTTTTTCCAAACTGCTTTTCTGTGAGCGATGTTGAGCTTGTAATGAAAAAATCAAGGCTGGTAATGAGTTTGAAGACTATATAAATCTATTGATTTGATAATGTTTCATGCTTGGATTGACTTATGGGTTATGTACTGCGTTGACCTGCTATTGGACATTTTCTTCTGTTTTTGTAAAAATCAGTAGTCCCATTTGAACAAAGTGAGTCGGACAAGAAGAACCTTTTAGCCAAATGTTTTGATTAACTTAAAAACAGTATAACATTTTTGACATGAATGGTCTAATAGGCCCGCTTTAATGTATCAGCCATATTGCTGAAAATGATACTTCACTTGAGAGACTAGACAATTTAAGAATAACATTACTTTTTAAATTTGATACCAAGGCAGACAGTGTTATTATGTGTATTACTTTTATCATGATCTTAGAGTATTCCTCTAAGACATCCATCATCTGTCTAAGAGATTTAATAAATGGGTTCTATAAAGACAGGGGAAGATGTTCTAGAGGACAACAGAATGAATGAGTGGCTTGCCCAAATCTGAATGGCTTTTAAAGGAATCTATTATTTCTGACTGAAGATGCATTGTCATCAGAGCTGAATTAAAAATTGCCTCATATTTCTTCATTTCCATGACAAAACCCCAGTTTCTGGGCTCCCAGTGACGCTGTATGGATAACATGGATTATCGATGCATGAGTGAGAGGATTATAAAACTAACTGAGAAGAATAGCTTGTATAACTGCATATTTAAGACTATAGTTTTATCAGAAACACAGTTCATTAAAAACATTTTAATCATGTTTCTTAATGTAAATATAAGACCATTTTTTGTAGACATGTTTCACATTAATATGCAAAAGAAGACAATGTTGTGGTACTGTTTTGTTCTTTTGGATAAGTGGGCCTGGGTTTTCTAGTTGGTTATGATGGTTTAGGAGAGAAAGAGGGAGAGCGAGAGAGATCGCAGAGCTCTGTGAAGTTTTGGTTCTCAGCTCAGTTTACGCCTCTGGCTTTAAGTAACCCAATTAGAGAACAGGAGTTTTCAGTCAGATACGGAGGTATGAGCCTAGAGCTTCCTGCAGACTGACAGGTCAATGTGTGATCTTGTTTTTGCAATGAAAAGGCATCAGCAGTGTGAACACAGCAATTTGAAGGTTTTATTAACAGATCATGCTTGATTCTTTGCAGTTGGCTTAGATATACTATTTGATTCAAATGTGTACATTTTTCCACATTAATGATATATATAACATATACTGTATGTGCTTTATTTTGGCAATAACTGTTGATGTAAGAATGATAAACCACTGATTCAAGCTTACTTTCAATTAAGTTCATTCAGTCCCTCACTTTTTTCAGTATGTCTCATCTGCTTACCTGCAGTGAATATTTTATGCATACTTTTGCCTATTTAACACAATTTATGGTTTCCACTATATGGTAAATTGTTTTACTGGTTTTAACACAAAATGTAATATAAAACAAGCAGTGCATGTGGACAGACAAAACTATTATTTATAGGGATGCACCTAATATACGTCGTAAATTTTTAACCGAAAATGGCAAAAAAAAGGCATTTTTTTAACGCGATCAAAACAGTGATAACGCAACAGCAGCCTGCCTGCGCCAAACTGGATTAGAGTCAGCATGCAGGGGTGGACTGTCCGTTCTGCCACGCTGAATTTAAATCTCTCTCTCTCTTACTCTCTCTCTCTCTTACTCTCTCTCTCTCTGTCTCTCTTTCTGTCTCTTTCTCTCTCTCTCACTCTCTGTCTCTCTTTCTGTCTCTCTCTCTCTCTTACTCTCTCCCTCTCCCTCTCTCTCTCTGTCTCTCTCTTCTGGAAAAGTCCAGAACTGGACTTTTTCAGAACGCACAGATTGCCAGTCCGCCCCTGTCAGCATATCTGCCATGTGGGCGCATTTCGAAATATCTAAAAAAGACGCACGGAAGGCCATTTGTGAAGCGCACAATGCCGAAATTTCAAGAGGGGGTGCATCCACGAATACGTTCTCAATGACAGGATTATTTTATCATATAAAATCAAAACATCCCGATCGCCATGCTGAGTATGAAGCACAGAAGAGGCAAGACCCTTCAAGCACACTCACTCCGTCTGTGTTTTTGAAAAGGCAAGAAAGTTTTCCAGTGATTACAGTTAATATATGGGCTATGTTTTGATACACTATTTTGTTATAGGCCTACAGAGAATGTTGTTCTACCTTTCAGCAGTTTTTAAAGCACTTGTTCTGAATGCACTTTGTTCATGCACTTCATTCAGAATATTAAAATGCACTTCAATTCACTGGTTTTATGAGAGAAGATATTTAATTGTATAATATTTCAGCCATCTTGCTTTTAGGCCATTCATGAGTGGGTCCAAGTATAATTTTTTATTTCAAATTATATAGTGTATTGTTTGGATGCTAAATAAATATTTTAATAGTTTTGTAACAGATTTATTCTTCTAATAATTAAATAATAATTTATTTTGGATTTCGGTTTCGGTTTTCGGCCAAGTGTTTCCTCATTTTCGGTTTCGGTCCAAAAAAATCATTTCGGTGCATCCCTAATTATTTAGCAATAATTTTATATGGTGAAGACAACAAAAATGCCTTCTTTAGCGGCAACAAGTCTGGATATTCTTTTCCTGATGTAGGCATCTTAACCTCAGTCAAAAAGTGACAAAAGTATCTAATGCCTGCCCACCCACGTGGTTTCCGGTGGCCATGTGTGGAATGCTGTGCTTTGGCCAGATGTTATAAGCTCCAAAAAAATTCACTTTTGAGTCTACAGAATATTATATAAAAGGTTTGAGTTTTTTGACAAATGTGATAAGAGACTTTATGTTTCTTCTGGTTAGCAATGCTTTTCATCTTGCAGCTCTCACATGAATACCACTTTCCTTTTTATGGTGGAAAATGAATACTGAACTTCTCTGAGGCAAGCAAGCCCTGCAGTTACTTAGATGTTCTTCTGGGTTCCTCCCTGATGAGCTGTCACTGTGCTTTTCAAGGAATTTTGGTAGGCTGGCCACTTCTTGGAAGATTCATCGCTAATGCCTTCCATACCCCTTCCAGACTGATTTTAGTAACTTTCTTTCTCATCTCCTCACCTATTTTGATCTCAGTATAGCGTGTTGTTTGTTGAGTCCTTTTAGTCTACTTTACATTGGAGGAGAGGATCTATTTGTGTGATGTTTATAGAACTGGCAGTTATTGGTCCAGGTATATTATCAACAACATTTGGATGATTGGTTCATTGAGTAACTTTTTTCCTTCAGTAAATAAAATGAGCTTTTAAAAGTTTGCGTTTACTCAGGTTGTCTTTGTCTTATTTTGTCTGAATATTTATAACAATGCAGTATGATAAACAACAATAAATCAGGAGCGGTAATACTTCTTTATGGCACTATACTTACAGTATATTTAAGCCTATTGCTGGGGGGCTTAATAACCACAGGGTATGATACCATTAGACTCATGTGTGGCTTCTCCATAGACCTTTTTTGTGAAGATTTTACAAACTATGTGTCTGGATCATGGGCGTCACCGTCATTCAGTCTGAAGGGGACGTGTCCCCCTCACATTTCATAATTATTCATTTGGAACCCCCCCACATTTAACATAAATAATTCGTTTACCCAGCGCTGATGAATCTTGAATCTTTCGCGAAAGAATCCACTCCACTTAATCAACAGGAGAATACACACACCACTGGAAATCCGAGCAGCCTGTCTACGCATTGACGATTCACTTCACTTGCAAGCGGTGAGTTGGAGGCAAACTCAGAGTGGATTTCCAGTGGTGTGTGTATTCTGCTGTTGATTAAGTGGAGTGGATTCTTTCGCGAAAGATTCAAGATTCAAGATTCAAGATTCAACAGGGGTCTCCAAACACCCCAACCCCCTAAAAGGACGAGACTTTGCATGTACACAGCAACTCCGCACCCACCCAAACCCCGCCCCCACGCCCAAACCCCGCCCCCACGCCCAAACCCCGCCCCCACGCATAGACTGATGCATCCCCTTCACATTAAAAATGCTTCTGACACCCCAGACTCTGAATGTTGTTGGACATGTTACTATATTCATAGTATTTTAAATAAATGTTTTTATTTCTAATTTTTTAAACAAATCAAATTCATTATTTATATTTATTTGTGTTCGTTTTAATTAGTATTTATTTATTGTTATATAACTACCTGCTGAAATAAGTAATTAAACAGTTTTCATGGCTGCCTAAGATGTTTGTATAGTACGGTACATCTCTGGGGACATTTTTCCATGACATGGCCCCCAGAGGCAACCCAGCAGGGGGGTAGTTGCAAAGCTAATGACCGAGAATCAAGTGAAATACATGACAATGAGGATAAAGACGACTCTGAAAGGAAAATGAGAGACAGCACATGGTCAGCAATAATGAGGGGCATGCAAAAATATCTTAAATATCTCAAATTAGTACAGCAGAAATCATTTTGTTCACTGTTTTATGGCATCAGATTTACTATGTGGATTTGTATGAATGTGTGAGTTGACAGAAATCAAACATATGTTTCTTTTCCTGAAACACGTCTGGAGAACGCTTTCTTGCAAGTGTTTTCACGGCTGGCAGAAACAAAATAGCTTCAGCGTATAGCTTCACTTGGTGTGTCAGAGTTGGCCCCCCAGTGCCTCGCCTCTTAAGCACTGCACAGCTCTCAAACAGTAATAATTATCAGTCTTAATTAACTTCATTGTTTGAGTTCTGGAGTCTAATCTGGGAAATGGTAATGAGTTTTAAAACCTTTGGTGACATACAGAAAGAGAGAGGGTGGGGAGAGGGAGAAAGAGAGACAGAAAGAGAGAGACTGTGTGTGTGTGTGTGTGTGTGTGTGTGTGTGTGTGTGTGTGTGTGTGTGTGTGTGTGCGAAAGAAAGCGATGAGGGAGAGAGAGAGTGAAAAAGCGAGATAACAATGAATAACACCCAGAATCGCTGACAGATTCCGCAAAGTCAAACTGCACAAGCCATATGAGGAGAGAATGCAGGTCTATGGAGACATCTTTCATTTATACACATACTCTCTCTCTCTCTTTCTCTTTCTCTTTCTCTTTTCCTTCATTTCTCTTTTTCTTTAATGTATTTCAATAACCACTCTCTCCATTTCTTCCCCATCATTAATCTTTCTATAATTCTGTTTCTCTCCTTTTTTCTGTGCATATTCTCTCCTTCCCTCTCACATTCCATTTTCTCCCTTTTATGTGTTTTCCTTTTGTCTCTCTTCTTCCTTCATTTCTACACATAATCTCTTTGTCCCTCTCTCTTGTTTTGTCCCTCTTATTCTCTTTGTCATATTTAATGTCTTTAATGTTTATACATTTTCTCTTTCTTTTCTACATGTAACCCCTCTCACTCTGCTTGCATTTGCATTTGCAAATTATTTTTGCATCTCGCTCTCTCTCTTTTACTCTCTCGCCCCCTCTTTCTCTCTCTCTAATTCTCTCCCTCTCTCTCTCTCTCTCTCTCTCCTAGGGTCATCAGAGTTAGTCTTCCTTCTCTAAGTCTGGTGGCATAAACTAAACAAGTAAACTTGATCATACGTAATCCCTATAGCCTGTCACACCGCCTGTGTGTATGTGTGTTTGTGTGTATTTGTGTGGTTTTCATGTGTAATCTTATTAGACAGAGCGTGGCGCTGGGTGTGTGCAGCAGGAGCTGGAGCGCAGTGGAAGTGAGAGTAAAAGAGCCGATTAATCCCACCCTGAGCAGGTCTCTCTGCTACAGACAGCTAAAGCTCTGTTTCACTGGTGACCCTGCTGGAGTGAAAATGCTCAGAGCGGCTCCAAGTGAGTTTTAAATGGCACAGATAAAGAGACAGAAAAAAAACCAATCTCTGTGCAATGTTCGTTTTATCTCTTAACTGTTGGTAGATTACAGGGGAGTAAATCTCTGACTTCAGATTGATTTGTTTCCCCTGCCATTATTCAGAAAATAATTCAGTGCATCATAAAACCTCGGATTTCACCATAAATCAGAACTGTAAGCACTGTAAACCTCATAAAGGCGTGTGGACCTCATGGACCTGGTAGCTCGCTAACTCAAATACACACTCACTTTTAGCAGGCACAAATCCTCCACAGGGGGTGCCATAGCTTTGAGGACTTCATAAGACTAACAAGAATGTATATTCTTATTTAAGTTCACTGCATGCACAGACTTTACTGTAGTGGAATAAGAACAATAACATTTTTTATTTCATTTTTTATCTTTTACCATTAGATTTAAGTTCATACTTTAGCGATTTTTTTCCCGGTCGATTATAACTTATTATATCATCGCGCTCCAAAAAAACAAAACAAAACAAAAAAGAAAAGGACCAACAATTTTTTAAAATCTCTACTTCCAATGTAAGTCAATGCAAAATGTTTTATCCTAAGAGATTTTAGATCTTGTCAATTTGTCAATTAATCATGAAATTATCACATGATATAAGAGTCATGTTCAAATGATGCAGAAAAAATAGAGATACATGCATTTTTTACAGCAATAATATATTATATTATTATTGATTATTTTTCTATATATTATATAATGTTGCTGTATTGCTGTATTACCTTTATATTTTGCTGATGTACTTTTAAAATCTGGGCAGCTGCACAACATAAAGTAGTTATTAAGAATTTATGACACAGAGACAGGCAGGGCTGTGCATGTACATGTGTGTCTGAGTGCATAAAGGTCAGCACGAAGTTCAAGCGTTATTAAAAGAAGCCTCCCACACTAGATGTGTCATATGACTAAGGCTGATTTACACCAGTGTTTGTGTTGCCCTTTACCTCTATTAAGCCTTAAGGATCTGGATTATAAGTCTAGAGTGGAAAAAGTACAGTGAGACTGTACAGTGGAAGTATGGGCACGCTATCAAAATCTTACAGGGTTAAAAGGGTTTAAAAAGTAGTAGAAGTAAAAAGGATCTGCATTTAAATAGTGTGAAGCATATAAAAAATATGTTTTGGCAACTAAAAGTTATCTTTTTTTGGTGATGTGTTGGTACTAATCCACAAACAGAATTATGAACATTCATTTTACATAGATTTGTATTTGTTTGACAGATACGTTACATTTAAATGCATGTCAGCTGTTTGGTGAGAGAAAAATAGATAAAATATAAAGAGTACTGACTGAATGCACAATATGTTCTTCTAAATGCATTCAGTAACATATTCTGTTACAACACATTAAATATATTTACAATACCTTTAGAATACAGAGCAACACAC
>JBBPCY010000037.1:16164635-16183568 GCA_037974405.1 Brachyalestes nurse
GGGTATATATATATATATATATATATATATATATATATTGCATAACAACGTCATGTGCCATTTGAAATTCTCTAGGAAATTTAACTTTGTAGTTAATTAATTGTCAATAATACTAAAGTACAGTAAAAATCCTCCAGAATAATACTTAAGTATGGTAACAGAGTTGGATCACTAAAATACTTTCCCCTGTTGAGAAAATGGGTAATGATATAATAGCTCAAGGAGCTTGTCCTCAGACCCTAACAAGATCACAAAAGTTGGGTGCATTTATTACATCCCTAATGCACTGAAGTGCACAAACACTGTGGCCAGAGGTAGAGAGAGAAAGAGAGAGAGAGAGCGAGAGAGAGAGAGCGAGAGAGAGAGAAAGAGAGTGAAAGAGAACGAGAGAAAGAGAGTGAAAGAGAGAGAAAGAGGAAGAGAAAGAGAGTGAAAGAGAGGGAGAGAAAGAGAGTGAAAGAGAAAGAGAGAGAGTGAAAGAGAGAGAGAGAGAGAGAGAGGCCGAGACCCCTTTGAAGTGTGCCTGCATCATGCTTGAGGACAGAACTCTTGACAGACTACTCATTTCAAAACAAGCAATTATCAACCCAAGCACAAAGCTTGGAGATCCTCGGCTGGTGTGATTAATTAAGAAGAATTAATTGGAAAACACCAACCACGTACCATTCAAAGAGGGTGCTCTTTGAAGTTAATCAACATTTAGCCATTAACGATAAGGTGGCAGAGAAAACACATACATGCGCTGTAGCGACATGCGGGTGCCTGTCTGTCCGCCGCCCAAGAAAACACTCTTCATCTCAATCTGAGTTTCAGCACCTTCAGATTTGCCCTGTAAAAAAACAAGCCAGTATCCCTCACTTCTTCCTCACTCCTGCTGCTCGTCAGAAGAAAGGACAGCGGCGTGGTTTGCGGGGAAGTGAGAGAGGGAGAGAGACAGAAAGAGAGAGAGAGAGGCACACGAGGCGATAAGGCAACACTCCTGACAGGCCTCTGCTAGCTCCTGCCTTTCATCACGGAAACTGACGGCAAGGTTTAAAGCCTCTGTTTTATTCATGTCTGAATTTGTGTTTTGGGTTGTGGAAGGCGGCAGAAAAAAGGCGCCGAGCTGTTTTTCTTTTTTTTTATGTTGTCACATTCAATGGAGCTGCAGTTGGATGAAGAAAAAAGAAAAATCAAAGCTTCACCACACACAGATTTTCTAGTTTTATGCTCAGCCTGCACTGATGTTGAATAGTATTGGTAGCATAGTGTACTTGCCTCCTATTTACAGTATGTCCTTAACATATATAAATACATATAAAAATAATGGTCATTACCAACACTTAGTTATGACCAACACACAAAGTCTTTTAACATAGTTTTCCATATCTACACTTCACCAGCAACACAACAAAGTCATCACTACACCACCAACACAACATAGGCCAATTAATACACATCGCCATCAACAACAAAGCATATTTATCACCGACACAATATAAAACATGTAAAGTGGTCATTTCTATCACGCGTGATTACACCATAGTGCCATAGCACACAGTTCTTGTCTGCATTTAACCCATACACCAAGTGAAGCAGTGGGGGTTTCACATACATTGCTATCACTAATGGACTGGGCAGTGTAAAACATTGATGTACATCATACAACATGCAAAGACTGAAGACAAAGCTTCTGCTGGAGCAAACCCGATTGTAAGTGTCCTATATAATAGCACAGCAAAGTAAGAACGAATCGGTTATTCTGGGCCTATTGAAAAAAAGACATGCCTTCCTTGAAGTGGCTGCCTTAATAAAATAAGTTCATTCTGAGTGGGAAGACCAGTCAAAAGTGAGTTTTTCTGTGTGATGTGGTCTTCTATATGTCATTCTAATAGATAACTGCTGATAATTATGACTAGTGGGGTTGAAATACTCTATTATATTTTACGAAGCATTTTGAAACTACAACACTTTGTACACCTCCATCCCATTTTAAGCCCCTAAAAGAATGGTGTTCAGTAAGGGCATGTTTCAGACTTGGTGACATCCTCAAGTTTGCTGATGCTGCTCTTACTGACACGCATGTCGGATGTTTGTGGTCTGTGGTGTGTGCTGCTCTTACTGACTAAGCTGTTTTTTTCATGCAGAGAAAAGGTGTACCTGCCGTCTAAGTGCATACTTTTGCCGTGTAGTAATTCAGTGGTTACATATGCAGTGCATTTATGTATTGCGTATCATCACTGTTGAGACCTTGTATCTCTAGTTTGGATATTTTTTACTTTATTTGAAAATGCCTGTTGCCCTTAACATGGTTTGAAAATTGCCTGATTAATTGGAATAAAATATTTTTTACATGTGTCACTGTTTAATGAGATTAGTTTAATCATATCATTTCAGTGGTTGTTGCACATCAACATATTAGGCAGGAAATGAGAACACTTGAGAGTGCAGAGAAAAAAAGACAAAACTTTTATATTGTTTATACCGGTATACTATTCCAGAATCATGATACTGTTTTTCAGTTTTACTTTTTGAGATATATTTGATAGATAATGAAGATTGTATCCATGTGCAAGCAGTATTTCTGTTACCAAGTGGTGTTATTTCAATCTGGTGCACTTGTTTAAAGGTATCTAATATAACTACAATACATGTTATGCATAAACATTCTGCATTGCTGGCCAAGCAGCATCACTTTTGCACAAAATCAGCTGTGCATGCATGCAAGGTAGATTTCTACCATTGCTCTCTAAAGTCATGTTTTTTCTAGTAAACTAAATAAATTGGTTACACCTTCTATGAATCTTGTTTTCAAGACTTTGTTAATGCATTTATAAGGTGTTATGTGGAATACATACATTATAATGGCTGACATAAACCCAATAAAAGTTATAGTTAAACACATAACACTATTAAAAACAGTATATGACTTTCTAATGTCAGGTACACAAATGTATTAATTCACTATATATAAAGGTTTAATAGAACACAATATGTACTACTACATACAGAAATTTCACAGTTTATGCTGTTTATTTGACGTTACGTTATATTAAAGTTTATATTTAAGTCTTATTAAAGTTATAATAAAATTATAAACACAAATTATAATAGTTTAAGTAATTATGGTTAATAAACCAAGTATTATATGGAATAAGCTTGCTGTATAATGCCTTATGAATGCTTTTAGTATTTATAAGTATCATGGATACAGGATTCATCATTCATGTTGCCAGAAAATCTGCTGTAGAAAAAGCATTACAGAAATGTTTGCTTTGCAGGCTATTCTTTAGACATCATTGTATTATCTGGTATGCGTTCTGTTCAGCCCCAATTTTCCCTGGTAGTGTAGCAGGTCTCCTTCAGGTAAATTGTCCTGTCAACTTTACTTGTCTAAATTCCTGAGCAAAATGTGTGAAAGAGGCTGTCCATTTCATCTGATACTGTGATATGTTATAAAAATATCCCAATATTGAGTTTTTATTCATAGGATAACTATATGTCCAGGGCATGTCTTTTTTTTTGCCAGAACATGTTTTCTTTTTTCACAACTTGTCATCTTTTGGCCCCCAAACATGTGATTGGCTGGATTTCTAAGTAGTCTACAATGTCTGGGATTTGGCCTTGCTTTCATGTTGACATTTATTTTCTACAGTCTGCTTCATGCCTTCCCTCCACCCCCTTTCCCCCCTTTTTGCAAACCAAAGTCCCACTATAGTACCACCTAGCATCATGTATGCTGACTCACTGTAATGGCTGCAGATCTTTAGACACAGGTGTGCTTGATTAAAGGCTGTAAGTAAATCAGGAATTTCTGCACACAGAGTGTGTAAAGGGGGCATTTGGCTGACGCTCTTATCCAGAGCGACTTACAATCATTAGTTACAGGGACAGTCCCCTTGGAGCAACTGAGGGTTAAGTGTCTTGTTCAAGGACACAGAGGTAGAAAGTGGGGCGTTTGAACCTGCAACTTTGTGATCATTGGGGTCACAGGCAAGTGTGTTACCCACTAGGCTTCTACCACCCTGCTACAGTGTGTATAAGTAACTGACTGTGCTCTTGGTGGGGGAAGAATAGCACAGTCTCTCTCTCACAGTCCTCTCTCTCTACTAATGTGCAAGTGTCATGTGTGTCAACTAGATCATGCAGACAGAAGAGCAGTTAGTGATGTGCATTATTTACGCAGGGACTCAATAAGGTAGAGACTAGTGATTCATCACACAGCAGGAACTGGCCATGCTTGAGGTTGAGAAAAACAACGGTGAGAAAAAAAAGAGAAAGTAGAGCTGAAGGAAAGAACAGAACCTCATACGCATTCTACGTATTATTTTGCTCCACATTCATCTGTATTCACACATGAAAAAAACAGGGCTCTAATTTATGCACTCCCAAACAGTCTGTAATTAGAGCCCTTTTTGATTTGTATTTGAGTGGTGTGAACAATGTGGTCAGAGATAATATCAAAGCTTTCTGCAAGGTAACACCTGTCCTCTGTCACTACCAATTGTTACAGACTTTTACACATTTGAATTATAACACCAAAGAACATTGCTGCAACTGCTGACAACTTGAGAAATAACTATTTCTCACCCTGGAAGATTTAGAGTCTGATTTCTGGCTAATTTCTGCATGCAGATGAATATGGATTTCCAGTGTTGTTCCAATATTTGTATTTAATTTGATTAGAATTATGCTTATCATTTGTTCTTACTTTTCCTGCTTACATACATTGATATATAATTAGTAACATTTTTAAATACTTGTGACCACACTCTGCACAGAGATATTTGTCAAAAATATGCCCAGGAACATTTAGAAAAAAAGGCAAAATAGCTGCAAAATTACACTCACATCTTTGTATCCTGAAGGACTTGTATATGATTTATCCATCTTGAAAAACATCTACACAATTCCATTTTTGTCCAGTGTGCTATAATGTACTTTTGGATGAAATCATTTTAATTCATTTTAAAATGGGAAAATAACATTTCTAAAAATCATTGCGTTAAAATAGTTTAAAAGGTTTCTATGATTAAAAGACTGAATGGCTGTATGATTACTGGAGGACTGATTGGCTAGATGTTGCTTCAACACAATGAACAATAAAAAGTTAAAAAAAGACAAACCCACGGCTTCAGTCTTATTTTTGAAGGCTTTGGCCAGCAGTCTACATGAGCTGTGTACATGTGAATAACATAATCACTCTTTATTCCCAGGACCATTAACACGTCCATGGTAACAGAACTTTCAGCAGGCCTGAATGATAGCAACACGCACCCAAGCCTATAGAAAAGAAAAGGCTTTTAATATTTTCAGGTTTGAAGGTACATAGCGTAACAGTATTTTGCGCTCCTTTTCTGCTAAAAGGCCACCTCTTCCAGCACTCCTGTTTAATCAGTACTCACTGACCTTGTCACCTGTCTGAATCTCCAGTGTGCTGGCATTAGTTGGGGTCTGTATTAAAATTCAGCCCCCTGGTAAAGGTAAAAGCCTTTTAATTTCCTACTGACATTAAGACGGTGTGGCTGCGGGGCATTCTCTGGTGTGCAGGCAGCACCACGCTAAATCTGGGCGAGTAACAGTGGATCTGTACAGCCCACTTTGTACAGTCAGTGTTGCCTAAAAGAAAAAAATGTCATATAAAGAGTGCCTTACATATAATCTCCTTTAAAAAAAACATTTGTAAGGAATTCCTCTCACGTAACTAACCTTGTTCTAATTAAAGGCAGAACTCACACACACACACACACACACACACACACACACACACACACACATTCATTTATCTAGCATCATCTGAAGAACCATCAAGATGTTTACTCTCAATCATTCCCCAATCACAAGTGATTATAATTCAATTATCGTTGTCACTATGCGAAGATGCAATGCTTGAATATAAAGTTCATATCTGACAATCGTTTAATTACAATCTAAAGATCAAATGAAGCATAGAGAGACGAATTCATTGACATTTACATGATGTCCAGTAATTGATTTAGCATCCCAACAAACATACACCTATCACTTCTCATCACTTTATAAAAGCACAGTAAGTTGACAAGGTCTTCACTCAAGAGTCTAACATGTTCATTAACAGGCTGTTCAATCAGAATCCTTCCTTTCTAGACTGGAAATATATTTGCATATATATTGCAAATATATTTAAGTCTGTTTTACTACTTCAGCAGTTGGCAAACAGTGGCAATAACCATCTGCTGTTTTCACTTAACTAAAAAGTCATATGAATAATGAAATAACATTAAGCATTTGCTATTTTCATTTAGAATTGTTGTTCATTATTTAACAAAGCCACTTATTCTTTTTAATATATCAGATTTACAGAAAGCTAACCTGTCTCATGCTTCGGTGTAAATATCATACAACTATGTGTCCCCCTAGCGGCCACCAGGGACCGCTGTGGGTTTTAGGGTCTTTTATTATGAAGGGATGGGGTTTGTGTTGTGATGATGTTCAGCTGGGTTTAGTTTAAGTTAAGTAATTTTGTTTGTTTAATGGGTCTTGGTTTTTGAGGTTATAGTATTTAAGTTTAGTTTGGACCAACTTAGGTGTCGGTCCACCCTCACTATTAGCTTTGTCCTCGGTTTGAAAATACAGTGTTTGTTTGATTTGAGTTCTCATGCCCTTTTGTATTCGGTGCTTGAGAAAATAAAGAACATGAAAGACAGCCAAGGCTCTCGGTGCTTTTATGCACGCCCTGAGGTCACGGAGTGGGGACACAGACGTGACAGTAGTCCTATGATATTGTTTTTTTTCATTATTTTACATAATTTGAAAAGTCCAGCTGTTTTTTATAAAATATTTTTGTATCATGCTGTGTGATGTAATGCTATCTACAACCCATAGCATTACTTATGCCTATATATCACGCAGCCATTGGGAATCCCTGTGGTGTTAACCAATCCTGACTGCAAAACTAACCTTTGAGCTTGAGACTAATAAATATAACCAAGTTTGTAAGTCAAAAACATTAAGAAAAGAGATTCAGGACAGAGTGTGTCGCTAGAGACAAGTTTTTACTCTTTCAGTCAGAGAAAAGTCAACTAAAGTAAGATTTCCAAATAGCCAAGTACCAACCCTGCTAATTTTACCTTTAGTTTGTTTTTTTAAATGACCAAATATTTTCACGGTTTAAGTAATACATTCTCTCCATGTGTACTTATGATCTGAAAATGACCAGATAATTGTAATAAAGTACTCGGCCTAACGTTTGCTGTCTGGTTTCCATCTTCATTCATAAGATAATGGGGAAAAATTCACCCCCCAAAATCTCAAAGCAGTTCTAAAGAAAAAAATCAGATTAATACAATATTTTGGCTCATTTATAGTATGTGAGTATTGCAGAGTGAGGGCTGGTGGACCTTTGTATGGGATGGGAGAGGTCAGAACATAAGACTTGGGATATCACACTACAGACCTGGCATGATGGACTGTTCTGGATCTAGACAGTGTTTTCATTGGGAAAAGAGAGTTTAGCATAAAGCCTGACAAAGGGGAATAATAGCTAGACCCTTATCTGTGTAATCAGGGGAGAATAGATGGTGTTGTCAAATTCCAGCCAGAGAACAACACAAGGACTTTTATCCAGTGTAAAAGAAACAAAACAGCTAAAGCGTATTAATTCTTAGACTCTTGAAGTCAAACTGGCTGTAACACTTGAGCTTATTCAATATAAAATATCTAACGTGAAACAATGTCAGACTAAATCTTAAACACAGCAGTATAAGTTACAGTTATTTTATTTTGTTACGCTATTTTATGATATTATTTAGTTGTTTTGTCTTTTTTGAAAAATTCTCACTTGCCTTATCTTTATACTTCTTGTTGCGCTGAGCACTCTCATGACAAAAGAATTTCCCACAGGATAAATAAAGTTCTTTCAAGATTCAAGATTCTTACCTTATCTTATCTATAGGCAGCTCAGAAGCTACACATGTAATACCCCATCAGCACCATGATTATGACGGGGTAATAAAGTACTTAAAGTGATCTTTTGAAGAAAAATTCAATTTAAAGAATTTTATCCTTACCCAAAATGTAGTCAACTAGCCAAGACACATTTGTGTTTGCCTCATTAGTTTTACACTGGCTAATTTGGATTTACAAGGCTTATTTAGGTTATATGGTTTCTGGCACAGTATGATGTACTGTTTTCTATAAAAAATGACAATACAGGACAATTTATAAATCTAAAAATGATAGCAGCAGCTTTAGTCCACTCTATACCAGTGGAGCAGGCTGCAGTTTGGTAATCTCTGCAGAATTTCTATTTAATATTAATATATGTTTAGGTTTTATGATTCTTAGTTTTTCTTGCACATAATGGCTAAAAGTCTAAGAATGTTTACCCACATGTCAAGAAGCTTTGCTAACAGGTCTAACACCTACAGCTTCAAGAATTTTCCAAGCAAGCCAGCTGTAATCGTGGACACAAAAGCTAAAAAGTTTGCCTCTCTGAAAGATTGCATCTCCGCATTACTCTAATCGGAGCTAAAGACTGCCCTTGTTGGTGAATTTTACTGTGTTAGAAGCGAATTACAGGTCCATAAAAAGTAAGTTGTTGACAGTATTCTGCTGACCTGGAGACACTGAAACAGACGGTAGCAGACATGAAGCCTGTTAGCATGAGGTAACCTGCCTGCAGTCTACAGCAAAATTGTGAGGGTATGGAAAGAAGAATGAGAGGGTAAAATATTAGTATATTGAATGTAGCAGATAAAGTGGGTTCATGCTCTTCATCCTTTGTCTCAAAACTGAGAAATTTTTTGTCTTGGAACAAGAAGTGCGAATGGACAGATCACACTGGGGTCTTTACCAAGAGGAAGCAAACGGTAAACCGCGAGCCATACCGGCAAGTTACAGTACTACCAAGTCAGTATCAAGTTTCAGGATGAAAGACTTAGGTACTACAATCTCTATTTTGTAACTAAATAGGTGGTGATAAAAAGGAAATACATGTTAAAATACAGGTTGCCAGGTATATTTGCTAGGTATACTTGCAGGTTGCCAGGTATATTTGAACATTAAATGTTAACTTTTTGTCCCTGTTTTAAGAACTTAATTACAACTAGGAGGAACTCAACATATAACTATAACTGCAACTATAATAACTGTCTAAAATTAAATTACGTATTAATCCTAGATTTGAGACCCTGTCACACTCTCTCCTGTGTTTTGAACATGTCCAAAACATGTTTTTTGGAAATCATCTTTTTTTTCAGAGGTTCTTACTGCAGTGTTTGGAATAGTTCCATAGAAACTTGGCATAAGTAGCTCGGGTAAAAAATTGTGGTCTTTGCAACCCTCTCGGTCAGACTTGTGCTAATTAAATGGACTCCCACTGGACAAACTCCCACCTATGTTTAAACATTTGATCATTTTATACAGCATCTAGCATTGGAAAAAAATGCTACTAAACACAAGGGAGTGCTCTTAAATTTCATACAATCTGGCAACTTGTACTTGCAGTAATAGAAAAACTTGACTTTAAAAAAATTGTAAGTGTAAGTCTCTTTCCTTACACCCACTCCTCCCTTTCCCCCTTTTTTACAATTGCCTTATTTTTACCTTATGCCTTATAATGTCTACCTGTTTGTCTTATTCTGCTTTATCTGTTTTTTGTTACACACACATATATTGTGTGTATGCATAAATGGTGCAATATTGATTGTTTGTGTGCATGTTTGTGCATTCTAAAAGAAAAAGGAAATGAATTGTAACAAGACCTCATCAAAATACATACTGGTTCAACAAAATTTGTTTTAGACTCACCACACACGTTTTCAATTGGGTTTAAGTCGGAGGACTGGAAGTTAGTTTTAGTTGCACGTTTTTAGATTTGGATCATTGTCTTGGGCATGTCATACAGTGTCAGAACTATGCTGATTGTTGGTCATAAGCTTCTATGTTAGCCTACAGTGCAAAAAAAGATGCAGCCTTCAGATATCAAACTTGTATTCGACTGACAGCATTTGGACTGAGGGGAAAATTGTGCACATTTGATTTTTTGCTGCAGCTTTAGGTCAGCATTCAGCTGAAATCTCGCTGATGACAAATTGCCTTGCGGCGGTTTTTGTTATGACACCAGCATTCCAGTCTGTTCCACAAATCCTTGTAATGCTACAAATGTACTCAAAGTTACATCAGTCTGCCCCTGTCTAGGATGCTGAACTTGGATATGATTAGCACCCAGGTCACGGTGCCGTGGCGACGCCGGGTTGGCGTGGTGGTTGTGGAGACGAGCAGCCGAGTGACAGTGATGTATGGCTGCTGTTGCAGGACTGTCTTTGCCTGTTGATTACCACGACAACTGGCGAACTGGAACTCCTCAGCTGTATCTGCTCCAGGAAAACACTGATAGTTTTTCTAATTAACCTTAAGAGCATCCTCTGCTCTCCGCTAGCACTGAAGGAGAAGATCCATGGGCTACACGTTCTGTTTCTTGGCTTTTCATGGAATGCTCTAAAGCAGTTGCAGTGGTTCGGAAATAAACTCAAGAGAGCGTTTTCTTCTGCAAAATGAGCTTTTAGCTTGGCTCAGTTTGGTCAATGACTCAGACATTCATTTGATTCAAAAAGGTTATTGCAGTTTTTGGAGAACACTCAACATCACGCCGCATCATAAACTCCGCATGTCCATAAAGACGTCTTAGCGTGACATAGAGATTGGATGTGTACATTGCAGGCCCGGAGAGGATGTGTCGGGATGCTCTTCTTGCTCCTGGCGCCTTTATGGCTTGGCATTAAAAGAAAGATGTTCAAGCACTGAACATCGCCCAGAGCAAGACCATCAAGTCTCTCTCTCAGGAAAGAAATGGATCGAGCGAAATATAATATGGCTGCTGCTTCCCTCCAGGCTGGCCGCGGTTAAAGCTTCACATTACAGAGCGGATTGCGGCGCGCGGCACTGAATTGTGTCTGAGTTAGGGAGATGATGAGGTGCTGTGCCAGGCCAGGCCCCGAGCGCCAAACGTGGCACACAGAGAGAGTGGGCCACAGTAATTCCGCCTGCTGGAACGAGGCGCTGCTGCCTGAACAGCCCGGGCACTCAGCCACCGTCCGTCTCACAAAAAAGCATTTACACACTCAATTTTTATCCACAAGTCCCTCTTTTGGAGAAGGTTTTTTTTTTTTCCTTCACAGAACGAATGAACACGCTTGAGAAGAAAGAGCAGATAGAGAGGGAGAGAGAAAGAGAGAAAGTGTGCGCTTGGCTGCAGTGATAAGACGTCAGAAGTGGGTCAAGGACTCGTACGGCCCGACACTTTGCCGTAATTACAGAAGTCCCAGTGCCACAAGCTGGAAGATCAAATCCGGCGCGGGATTTGGGAGTCCATTGTGTCATTCCCCCTCTCTCTCTGTTTCGCTTTTTTCTCCTCGTAGTCCAGACGTTTTCTTGCTAGATTTCTTTGCTTGGCCTTTGGTTGCCAAGTCTTGCAATTTAGAATCCTCAAAGATACAATGCAAAGCTCTAGGAACTCCGATACTGACCAACACCGTCTTTCCCAAGTCTCACACTACTAATTCGTCAATAATACATCTGTCTACATCTGTAATTTTAAGTGGCTTCAGTGGCTGTAGGTTAGACATATAATGCACTATTTGGGTGCAGGAGCCTGTATTTTAATTCCTACATAGTGCACTATGTAAGGAGCAGGGAGGCATTTGAGACACAGCTTTGATGCTCATGTGTGTCTGGACACATCTCTCTTTACAGCAAGTTTAGTTAAACACTTATGTGATAGTTCAGGGCCCATAATGGGCTTATAGTAACACATAAAATAGTAACACGATAGTAACACATAAAATAGTAACACAAAAATATTGGATCCGCATGCATTGATAATACATATATCACTGTTAAATTAGGACACAATTCTGAAGAATACTGGAAAAAATAAAATGTCATTTTTTTTAGATTACACATAGTAGGCTTATTCACAATCATGAAATATTAGACTGTCAAGTAGCCTTTTTAATGCAGTGACTAATCCAAAATATACTGTGTGCATGCAAATACACAGAAGATGGCTGCAGTCACACAGAATTATGTGTCAAGTCACTAAAGCTTTTTCTTGAATGTATGAAAATGTCAGTGGAAAACACTTTCTCTCCAAGCAAGCATGCTAAGAACATTAGCATAGCTACCCAGCTAACATATGAATAAAGGTTCCTCTTTCGTAAGACCAATGTTTTCTGCGTTGGAAATAACTGTGATGAACTGAAATAGTTGCTTTTTGGCAGCCAGGAACAGCACAATCTTTATTTTCTCCACATCTTTCTCTCTAATAACTCAGTAACATCACACCACTTGGATGGACAAGCTACTTGTCATAGGAGTAAAATGTAAAGTTCATGTAAAGTTCTGACAGAATTCATAATGGATGGTTTTGTCATTTAGTCATGAACAAAGGAGTGAATGGTACATTTTGTAACACATATTACATTAACTTGTTAACAAAAATGTTTCCATGGTGTAGCAAAAATGTGTAGTTATAACAGTTAATTTAGGGATTCAGTTAACCTAGTTTATCATCATTTATAAACTTGTTCAAGAGCCCTGAGATCCTGAGACACTGTCTTCCAAAATGCCTTCAAGCCATCTATTCCATTTTATGGGTGGCAGCTTAAAAAGCAACCTGCATGTCACTAAATTCTAAACGTCTAAACAACTGGACACCGTTCCACAGGTTGGACAAGGTTAGCTACAGGAATATCTCCCTCTGGCTCTTATGTGACCTTTTTGCCTTGACAACACTATTGGCAGGCAAGAATTGACAAAGAGGCGTCCAAGCGACAAATATTACTGGTGAGCCACTCCACAATGCGTTGAATGAAATACCTGCATGTGATGGGCTGCCCGGGGCTTTAATTACCATTGAGTTTCTTTCAGCAAGCGTTCACAGACAGCTTCATCATATTCCCCAGCCACACTCCTTTGTTTCAAACTCAGTGATAAGGGATTTAGAGGAAATAACGTTTATGGCTGTGGATGCTGGGGCGTAGCTTTGAACATACAGTAAATTATTATATAAGTTCAGATGTTGAGCTGAATGCTTTTCTCACAAAATGAAGACAGCTTTGTGACTCACAATAATGTGGATATGGACTTAAGAGAGGCAGAAGTGTGCTAAGGAGTTTGTTTCAGGCTTTGAAGAACCTAGGTAGCTTTGATGGAGCTGCAAGGTGCCATCATTAAAAGGAACATGACTTGTTTCATGGGAAAGCAACAAACACCAAAGGCATGCTCATTACAAATGCCACAGATGCCTTATTGCTTAATTTATTTTCCCTTCACAGAGGTAATAAAGCCATCACCAAAACAGTTTTTAATGTCCACTTTATGGTTTATGGATAGTTATTTTCAAAACGACCACTTGTGAAGGAGCTGAACAACAGATGCCAGAGAGCTTAAGTTCACTTTTTCCTCTTACAGAGATATTTGTCAACATCAGCCAATGCATGTTTGACAAATCTGCTTATTTAATTTTGCACTGGATTTTGCAAGACTCTATAGGCTAATAAGTAATGGAAGTGTGCACTCCCTAATTATCACCTATGAAACAGGATAATAGTTCAGGTTATAAGGTGGCAGTCACAGCTAAACCCCACACTTTTCCATTACGGAAGGTAAAAGAAGTGGAGCGAGTACACATTTTCCTTGATGTATCTTCATTCAGTTTTCTTAGAAATTAAATGAAATGCCTGTTTTACACATGATATTTTGTGCATACACCATATTACACTCTTCAAAGAATCAAAGATGGCTTTTAACTTATGTGTTGTATGTTAAAGGGCCCATATCCTACATTTTTCTTGTATTTTATGTTTTCTTCTGAAGTCTTCTTATCAAGTTTTTGTTGTTTTACGTGCCAAAAACAGTGCTGATTAATTTTTCTATGACATATTACCAACCTCTCCTTTATCCCATTTAATAAAATAGGCTGGGTTTGCTACTGTGTCTTTAGGATCAACATATTTTAAATGCCTCTGTTCTTGACTGTACTGTGTTTTTCTCATTCAGGAAGCAGTCCAAGCCGAAACTTCAGTATAAAAAGGCTTAACTGCTGTAGGCTGAAGAGGGAGGTATTTCATATTGTGTTGGTTCTCTTGCCTTCATAAAAACAAGACATTTAAATTGAATAAACTCAGATGGTTACTTTTCATATATGCCTTGTATAGATGAACATTAACAATGTTTATATACAAAATCATATGTTTGAATTTGATAAAACCGAAGAATATTCATATTTTCCATTGTAGAGAAAATTGTATTGGTATTCCATCCGTCTGACTTGGCTTATGCATGTTTTGTCATCATATTCCTGTCCTGTATCCTACAGATGACAACTAGCCAGGTTAAATAAAAAATGAGCATGCAGCTTTGACACTTAAAAGCCGGCTGGTCTGCTTTCTGTTCATTTAGATCTGACTGTCCGTTAACAAGAGTCTCCAACAGACAAAAATGCCCCACTCACTACCACAGTCCAGTTACTGTACAGACACTTCACCACACTGTACAAAAGAAGTGCTCGTCTACTTCATAAATTAAGATGTAAAATCTTTTGCCATTGTTTTTTTAAGCAAAAAGAACTAACTGACCAGGTATGATACTGATATTTTCGCTAAATGTTTCACATGAAATCATCCGTACATGAAATCATGTACCAGGTATGATACACACAATGTTTCACAAACGTTTCAACATCTTGTTTGGATTTTGTAGTTTCCAAATAGAGTCATGTTCATTATTGTTTTTCTGAATAATATCTTTGGTAAAAATAAACATTAAATACGTTTATCTTAAATATCCTACCTCATTACAGTTACATTTGTATTCTTTCTTTTTGAGGTCTGAGTGACAAATTAAAAAATTTAATTTGGTTCATTTCAGCTTAACTCACCTCAGCTCAATTTAATTCAATCTTAAATTTTTCGTTTTCTTTCTCAGCAGAAGAATAGTTCTTAGGATTATTTGTAGTCAGTATTTTAAGATTAATTTTTGGCACCCCTTCCTTATCTGTCACCTCCATGCATTGCATATCCCTCATTTGAGCTCCTAGGTAACAGTAATAGGTTACAGTATTAAAAAAGCACATTAGGCAGGTTTATTCAACTTGATGCAGGTTGAGACGTGTGTGATGATTTGAATCAGCTGACTGACATAAGCGTCCTTTATTGCTAACAACATTAGCCTTGTAGCATTTAAGGTAAAGAAAGACATTTTAAACGTTACGTAGTTATTGGCTAATTATCATTTTGGGAAGGGGAGGAAATGAATAACAGTGTGCTTAGGTGAACTAATAGTCCAGTGAAACAGGATCAGCTCTGGGGCATGAGGACTGGAGCAGACTGACAAACCTCACTGAGGTGCTGTTGTGTCTCGAGGTGAAATAACGACCCTTTCCTCCGAAGATGATGGACAGGGGCCGCATTGCGCCCTGTCGACGTATTTGTAAAACATACCTGAGCGAGTGCCATCACTCTAGCAAGCTGTCCAGAGCGGATGGCGCTCAAGAGAAAGGCCACTCATAGCTGGGCCCGGCTGTTCCCCCGTGTCTGATTGATAACGGCTGTCTGAGACGGGGCGAAACATAAAGGTGCCTGGTGCAGACGGATCGGAGAAAATGAAATCGATTGGGTGGCACGCAGACAGGTCGCTCCTGCGGCCTCTATCGGACTCTCATCAATAGGCCTACCTCTATTGATCCAGAGTGAGGGAAGCTTCTGCCCGTGCATGCCGCCTCAGCTGATTAATCTGCCGCCCAAAACAAATGGGAGATTTGATCGGAGGAGAAAACGCCAAGGTTTTAAAAGCAGCCTGTCGCCGAGATAACACATCTCTTATTCATGTTTCACGAGTGAAAGTGTTTCAAAGTACTTCTTCCGATGCCGGAGATGTTAGTTGGGGACAGGCTTGCTCTGCAACGGAAACGTCATGTCATTGCAGCCTGAGCAAGCTCAGAGAAGAAGTGTATCTCATGCGTCATTCCTCTCCACGGATTATTGTTTGCTGAGGTTGCTGTCCTTTGGCCATACTATTCAAATAAAATGACACCATTAGAATGTACATAATATGTTATGTAATTAATTCCATTTCATTTACACCCTAAATGAGCTACTTTGATTTTGCACATTTTCAGCACTGTGAGCTTTTACATGCACATTAACGGTTGGATCATTATCTTTTAATTTCAACAGTAATTATTGAAGTGATCCTGTAAGCAGCATTCTGCGTTTTCTTATGCTGGATTAAAATCATCAGTTGATTTCAAGGAAGACACCAGGAATTTAGCACAATAATCAGGCTATTCAGTGACGAAGAGTTGAGCCAAAAGCAGTAAGCCCTAAAGATTGTTAAAATGCTCCTGTCTACTTTTTATCTACTCAAATGTTTATCTTCAATTAGCTGCAGTCTTTGTGATGACATTACTGTGAACTGGAAGAAATAGAATGGTTTCTCTGGACATCTCTGATGACCAGATCACCACTGAATTACATTTTGCATAGAGCCCTTAGGCAGCCTTGTATGACAGAGTGACCTGTTGAAAATCATACAGATACAAATATGGAATTGATTGAAAATGTAGAATCCACATTTTCTTCAAAGGTTCTCCACATACTTCAATGTTTTTCAAGTCAGAAATAATTTTATTGTTGCCTTTGCCAACTGCAAATTCTAAGAGTTTAAAAAAGCGTGACTTGTTTGCATGAGAATGAAACATGATGTGAATGTGAAAAGCAGCATGTTGCACGCGCGTACATGTGTAGAAAAATGCTAAGTTGTTATTAGGTGAAGAGGCACACTCCTCGGCCCTGTAGGGTGAGTACTTTAAATAGTGTAGCAAGTGGCAGACTTAATTTCCCCATGCACAATTACACTCTCTCTGGAGCCATCAGGCAGAAGCGGAGGAGCCTGAAAAAGGCTTTTTAATGAAATAAAAGACGGAGTTTGGAAAAAAGATGGAGTCTGCCTTTCCTGGCCCCCCCTTCCCTCCATTTCGTCGAGTCTGTGCAGTGCTGTGGTCACATTCTATTTGATAATGCTTAGTGGTTCTCAGTACTGCTTCTGTAATGGCCCTGCTGCCCCTGCCCTTACAGATCTAGAGTAATTACTGTCATTTTGCTATGCCTGTGCAATTACATAACTATTTATATAATTGGTTATTCTGTGTTGACAGGTTTGAGTCTGTATTTCTGAATGTATTTCTAAAGTGACTAACACATAATATTTTATATTTTATATTTAGACAGAGAGCAAGAAAGAAAAAGAGAGATTTGTATATCGACTGTACACAAACACACACACACACACACACACACAATAATAAAGCTGCAACATGCGTTTGTTATCATAGGTGATAAGTGTGACTTTTCCCACACTCAACTTACCAGAGGCTTGTTAATTAAATGATGAGCTGAATCCGGAGACTTGAGAAATACGTCATAGAAAATGAGTTGTTTTGAAGCGAGTGACTACTTCTTGCAGTTGACTTGTGGTTTTTATTCATTCAGAAAGCAGTCCATACCAAAACATTTCTTATGATTTCAGTATAAATAGGGGAACTAAAGTATTGCAGACTCAATATGATAGGCTACTTGTAAATGCATTGCATTTTGTGATATTGTAGTGAACCCAGAGAGGCCGTGGCTGCTCATTTTTACTGTCTTTTACTATTTTAATTATTATTTTTTTATTCACCAGCCCTGTCCCCTAACTGAAATTTTGGTTCCCCCCAGACATGATGGAGATAATCGAACATGTGCAGGGACAAACTTACAATTCATACAAGGTTTAGTATATTAGTGCACGATGTTAGAATATATCACCCTTTATGATGGCTTCTACCCAACACACATGGAGGCAAAGACCCAGGTAAGCACCCAAATCACAGAACTTTACCACATTCCCACAGGGAATAGTTCTCACAGTCTGGATACAGCACAGCATTTAAGTAAACTTCACAGCATGCTAAGTACAACAATGCAAGTAAGTAGGGTACACTGCAGTCTCCCACATACTACTGAACTCCATCCCTATAGGAGAAGCACGGCAGGAGAGGGCACATAGTCATCTATTCATGGGGAGATGATGAACCAAATAAACCTACCCTGAAACTGAAAAACAGAAGCCAAAGCACAAAGCCTACTATTAAATTATAATAAAATAATCCCAAAACAAACAATACCCAACCGACAGTCCCTCTGGCAGGGGCAAGTACAGCCGGACCGACCACTGTTCCTGCTGCACTTGCTCTGGATCTTGGTCCCCAGTTCCCCTCCTCATGCACCACACCTCCCGCTTGGGGATCTAAACGGAGGGAGAGAGAAAGAGAGAGGATGACAGTCATTGCGCAGCTTAGTGCTGGGTTACTGGTGGAATCAACTTCTTGCTCATGCTGATCTTCTCACAGTACCAGGTCCAAAACTGCCCCAGCAAAGGGAAATAAAGGATCCTCATGCCAAACATCTGTCCCAAGTCCAGTGTCAAACAACAGAAAGCTGACCTATACCCCCCCGTCACTCATCCTTCACCCCTGGAGGTCCCAGCTTCCATCCTAGGGTGAAGGCTTACAGGTGTTGATGGAGGATAGCCAAGCCGGACCCTCTGGCTGGATCTGGTAAACCAGGTCTTGCTGCCGCACCATCACCCATGGCCGAGACTGCCAATAAGGGTTTACCCTGTCTGCCTCATGCTGGCAGAAGTTCCTCAACAGGACCCATTCTCCTGGTGCCAATGGCCAGGCACAGCCCATCCTTTTTCTCTGCTGCTGCTCATGATCTCGCTGCTTCTTGTTTCTTGACTTTGCTGCCTCAGAGGCCACCAGTGTTGGGCAAGTTACTTCAAAACTGTAATGCGTTATTTATTACTTGTTACTGTAATTTCAAAGTAATTTGTTACATTACAATATTACTGTATTTAAAATGTAAGGCATTA
>JBBPCY010000037.1:16183668-16208417 GCA_037974405.1 Brachyalestes nurse
AATACAAATGAGGGCTCGTTGAAAAGGTCTCCTGGAGATCTACTGAACTGTGGAGTTTGAAGTGTCTGAGTGCTTTCCCCGCCGAGATAAGCAACTCGGAAGGTCCCCTTGTGCAAAAACATCCAGAAAAAATATATTTATTGCCACAAAAAAAGCAAAAATGGGCGGAGGATATTTGCAGTTTCCGCGTTATTGTGGAGATTTCCGCGTAAAACTATGAGTTCAGTTCTCAAAAAAAAAAACTGCATATGACTGAATCCGCGCGTGCTGATCCACGTAAAACTGGGGGATTACTGTATTCCCTTTCAGAGTCAAAATCAGCGAATAACATTTGCAAGACATCACGGGACAACTTTTTATTAGCCATTTGGCATTGTTCTTTCACAAATCTCACCCGCTTACTTGCACGCTATGAACTGAACTGCACCCTTTGGCTGCTCCCGCACAAATTACACGAGACTTGGCTCCACTGCTGTTTACTCAAAACTTTGAACAGGAAGATGACGTATTTTTGGTTTTGAATCGAAGTAGTACATGTCTGCCAACTAGTGGTAGGGAATACAAATGCTATATTACATATTTGCAACTACAATCTGTTTTATTCATGATGACATCTTGTCGCAAATCTGCGACTTGGACGCTTAGAGGGTTAAATCGCAGTTTTTTGCATTTATGTAATCGCACAGACTGACATCGCGATTGCAATTAATTAATTGTGCAGCTATACTTGTTACGGTCATTTCAGAGTAATTTGTTACATTACAATATTACTGTATTTAAAATGTAGGGCATTACACTACTATTGCATTACTTTTAATTTTCACCAAAATAACTGGAAATATGGATTTGGCAATCTAAATGTAGCTCATGACGCTCAATTAGCTCATTACACAGCCAGTGGAAGGTGATGTGGTATCTGACTGAGCTAGGCTTATGGTTAAAAACAGTACCATCCAATGTTAGATCAGTTGCAGGTTCACTCATCTCTGTTCTGTCTGACTACAAGAGGTGAAACATTTTGGGCGGATGTTTCTCCTCTGCTGGTCTCGCTGTGATTTTGGTGAATTTGTATTGTAGCGATCCTGCAGTAATGTTGTTTAGTGTTAGGCAGGGCTGGACTGGGACAAAAAATCTTAGGGCATTTTGAGACCGGCCCACCCAGGGGGCGATGCTAACGGGATTCTCGCCGGCCCAAATTTACGGCAGCTATCCCTCTCGATATCGTGCTTTCGGGTGGGGGGTGCTGACAGGATTCCGCGCCGGCCCAAATTTACGTTATCTTTCTTGATATCGTGCTTTCGGGTTGGGGGGGGCGTGGTTTGCTGATGGGATTCCGCGCCAGCCCAAATTTACCATCGGCCCGGTATGCCCGATGGCCAATCCAGCACTGGTGTTAGGTGTTCTGTTAGCTGAAACGTGTTAGAGATGGGATGAGCAGGTTGGGGCGGGGTATGCGTGTGACGGAATGAGAGCGTGCGTGTGTGTGCGCGTGTGTGTGTGGCTGAGGGAGAGAGCGAGTATGAGATATGCGAGGGTGCATCTCGCTAGTTGGGCTCTATAATTTCTCTGTTTTACTGTGGCGTGGTTACGGCCAACAGCAGCCTGTTAATAATAAACAGCAGTTTGCGGCATAACTGTGTCATCCCTTCCAACCGTTCTGGTGACGCTACAGTATGAAGAAAAAAAAACCCAACCACTTCATTCCGGGTTAAAAATGCATTGTAACGCGCATTGCTGACATTTGTATCGAGTAAAATATTACCATTTTTTCCTGTAATGCCTTACAGTACCGCGTTGCAGCAAAAAGCAATGCATTACAGTAATTCGTTACTTTTGTAACACGTTATTCCCAACACTGCAGGCCACCCACAGCTGCTGCCAGTGTTTCCACAGCCACTCCCCACCGGTTTCACCCATGGCCCGATCTCATACCCCTCAGCACTGGTCCACAGGAAGTGAGGACTGCAGTCAAACAGGAGCCAAAAAGGGGACAGGCCAGTAAAATGTGAACATCAAACATGTCTTGGCTGATAGACTATATCTGAGATGAGTGGAAAATCGTGTAAATGAGATTTGTTTTGCTAAACCTTTTCTTTAATGGTGGTAAAACTATTCCAAACTCTTTTATGAAAAAGCAGTGAAAGTTTTTGAAAATATGGGGCCTTTAAAAGCAAACACAATCTATAATGCCAAGTATTGTTCATATAATTCAAGCAGTGATTCCAACAATTGGCAATATGTAATAATATGTAATAAGTTGATTAATTGCTTGATTTAAAAATCAATAGATTAAGTGGCTATAGAAATAATCAGAAACCCAATCAGATGTGTGAGAAAATGTATACTAAAGGCAAATTCCCAGCAGTATTACCCTAGTCGTGCAAAACGATCATCCTTGAGTTTCCGCTATGAGTAGAGAGTTCTGGGTGTAATGAAAGCGCCAGCCCAGTGGGCAGGTGCTGCATGCTGCAGGGAGTAGGGAGCCGGACTCTGGGGGGCAATGATGTATGGGTCTGCTGCTGGACGATGTGTTTGTTTGTTCCCCGCTGCGCGTGAGGAGAATCCAGCAGTGGCAAGATGCTATTAGGACCTGCGCTTGCTGCCTTATCTCATCTGATAAGCCTCACAGAGACACTGAGCGAGAGAGTGCTTCCTCTCTCCTCTCTTTCTAATGCAGCACTTTCCAGACAGAGGGAGAGGAGAGAATGGGGGGAGTACAGAGATAGAGGAGAGAAGGGAAAGGAGGAACAGGGTGTTCTGGAAGATAGAGCAGGCGAAGGAGACAAGGGGTAAATTAAAGCGGAAAAATTAATTTCGCATACGACACCCTTGTTGCAGTTATTAACACCATTTAATATTTTGTGCAACTTCCCTTTGCTAACACATCAGGAATACATCTTCTCCTATAATGCCTGATGAAATTGGAGAATATGGAGTAAAGGAATCTGAAATGACTCATCAGTAGTGAAGCTCTCAGGATATTCCAATATTCTCTGCTGGATTATTTTTTTCTCTTTACCCAATAGGTTTTTTTTTTAACATTGTTTGGGTCAGAGAAGCAGGATGGCCCGGTGAAAAGTTTGATTCTTTTTTTTTGGATGTATGTTCTGTCCTGCTGGAACCCAGTTTGATTTTTTTCACAGAAGCAGCAAGATTGGTCATCAAAACTTCCTCCGGGTCATTATACTTTTCTCTCATTTCATTCGTGTGCACTCTAATCTCCTACTTGTTGATGGATGACTGAGGGAATTTGCCCTCTGTGTCACCCTATATTTATACACCAGTGAAACACTATTAATACTTTTTTGTTTTCTTAGAATAAATTCACTTCAGTTAAAAAGCTTTCTGTCATAGTGTCAATGTGAGATTCAGTTTATTAACCAGATTTGTATGACCTTTTTCAGCTAGCCACACGTACCAGTTACAAGTGACTATATGTCCTGAAGGTCCTGTTCCCTTGGCTTCAGCTCTGAAATCAGACCCAAATGTGATACATTAAGTAAATCTGTGAAAGTCATGAATTAAAGGAATGTCATGATTATCATGGTCAGACAGGGATCAAACATTAGCAGATTTTTAGGAGTGCCCTTGCCCCCAACTAGGCTGACCTCTTTGAGCTAATAAGACAGATAAGCAGACTTAATAATGAAAACCTTTACAGCATGCATAAACCTTGTGAATTATTTCCTTGTCTGGTTTAAGCATGGTACATTACCCTTTTTTCTGATATTGTTTTGATGTTTTTGATCTAACCCTTAGATTGCTGATTAGGTTTCATGCAGACTAAAGTAACTTTACATCAGCAGGCATGTATAACTGATGGAGAACATTACTACATTAAGTCCTGTTTGAACCTTTTAAATCAAATGTTTTCAAATAGTAAGCCATAGATCAAATGGATGTTGCATCAAATAGCACTGAAATCTTGTTCTGCTTTTGAAATCTATATTTGTTTACTTGATCCTTCATTGCTCCTATGGGACACTTGAGCTATGCAGTAATGAAATGGCCCGTAAGATGGCACCAGGGAAACGTGAAGGTAAGCCGATGAGAGACTATCATAAACAGTATTGCAATGGAGAGGGGATGGACTGCTTGAAGAGTAACACAAATGCTGTCTTTTGTAATATTTTGCAACATTGTTAATTTTGTGATGAAGATTAGTGAAAACACTGATCACTGAATACGTGTTTATTCTTGTGCTGCCATGGATATATATGAATCTCTTTGCATTTTTTATACATTTATTTTCTTTGGCATTTTTCTCAATTTTCACAATACTTATGAAGACTCACAAGGGTAGAAGGACAGCCATCCTACCACCACAGTGGGGGCGAGGCCAAACGTGCTCTCTTGGACTCTCCTGAATTTCTGGGGCTCGAACTCGCAACCTCCTGGTAACAGGATCATATTAAGCTCTGCATTGTTCATTTGAAATGTTTAGAGATGCTTCTATGCCAATTTAATTTTAGATGAAAAAATAGCATATGCAAATAGTTTAAGATTTATTACCCAAAATAGGTTTAAAAAAACCTCTTTAGTGGTTCTTTAAGGAATAGATTCTCAACCCTGTTCCTGGAGCCTCTCCTGCCCCGCACATGTTTTCCTGCTCTAACACATCCACTTCAGTCCAGAAAAAAACATATTAATTAGAGATAATTGATGTCATCCACTTCACCTGTTAGTTTTCTTTTCTGGCTGATAAGTATATATTACATCCTTATTAGCACTACCTTGAGAATAATGTTATACACTTCTCAGCACTGAAATGTTTCAGGTATTTAAACCACATTTGGGGCAAAAGAACATAAATATGTGCTTCTTATGAAGCAAAACACGTTGATAAACGTGAAGCTGAATGAATGCAAAATAGCGCCTAAGAATTCAAAACTGGTTTAAAGCAGAACGAAAGATAAGAAAATGTCATAAATAGGACCAACTTTTGTATTTGTAAATAAATTATGATTTATGAATCTTGCAGTGGCTTCAGCTAGTAATTCCCTGACCAAATGGCCTTCAATATTACCATTTTAGAGGATAATAGGTCCCTTTTACCTTGCCTCATAAATCAATGTACCCAATTTCATATCTGTGTTTGGGTGAACCTTATCGCAGGCCTCCATCGGTGTGTTTACACGGCTGGAGCTTCAAACCACCTCAGGCGAGTGCTGCACCCAGTGTAAAACTCTGCTTCAAATGTGTGGATTCTATTTGCTCTTGTCAATTGTGAGTGCTGCATGGAATACAGATGTCACCAGAGCATGAAGGAAAGTCACAGAGTGAACTTCAGCCAAATTGTCAACCACCTTGCAGTTTCTTTCTTTCATACAGATCAAGACGGGAAACGAAGTGTGAACTTCAGTGGAATCAAAGCAGTAAACTAAAGCATTATCCCAGATTCCAGAATTGAATAAAAAAATCCTGTTTGTCTGTTACATCTTCATACAACGGTACAGAGTGGACCTACACCCTACACCCTTAAAAATGTTTTTTCAAGAGTGTTGAATAAAGGCAATTTAAAACGGTGAGCACCCAAAAACCATTTGGCAGTGGTAAATGCTTCTTTGGCAGGTGTAATTACTCTCTTTTAGTATATGGGTCATTAAAATAGCATATCACAAATAATTTTAGCCTAAAGCTCCCTTTGTGGGTGTCACTGGTTCCCCACCCTCAACCCCATTGCCACCGTCCTGTATTTTGGCAGCTTTCTCCACAGCCATCATTGACCTTTTTATACATGGTGCTGTTCTATGAAATGACAGATCATTTGTTAAGAGGGTGCTGGATGGTTGTAAAATGTGGTTTGTTGGTATGTAAAATAAAATGATTTGTTTATCTATGATTCTTTTAACACAGGCAATTTTATAGATGTTTCCAAAGCACAATTAACAGAATGAAAAAAAAAAAAAATAGGGACACATTTTCTGAACATTTTCCACAGTCCCCTTAACATACCTCTTGGACCCCTGGAATGAGAACCTCCACTTTCAAAAGGTCCTATGGCACCTTTTGGGTAAATTTGAGGCAGAGAAGATTCAGTCTGCATTATATTGCCCCCTAGTGGTATTTGTATGCTTGCACAGCTGTTCCCCACCTGCATTTGACTGAACACACACATAATTAATAAAGCAACTAATTGCAAGATGCCACTCCAGCTCCTCCTGGCTGCTGAGCTCAGTCCAGATAGGCTCCATGTGACTGATGGAAGATGACAGAACAGAGTAGCTGCACAGCCGTCAGTGACGACTGTGCTTAATTTCACACCAGACAGAAGAGAATCTGACAGACTAAATCACAAAATTGAATTAGCAGAAAGATGCAGCTGGGTCTGGGCGGCTTTGGCTGGCCTACATCACTCTGAATATCTCTCCCCAGATTTTAGGTAATTCTCTGCTTCATTCATCACATACTGCAGCCAAAATGGATCAAAGTGTTGTGAAAAAAACTAAGCATCCTACAAGACTCATGACACAATGGGTGCATAGATCCTGGCAACTCACTGTTTACTGCTTTATCAATCTCAGATTTATTTATAAACCAGTTAAAACACAGTTACCACATATATTATCACAAAAGAGTTATATAACTACTGCTGATCTTCAAAGGGCCAGTTTTTTTAAAAAGTGTTTCTAATTGGATTTTGGCTTCAGGGTTAAATTAGGCCACAGACACAACCAATGACAGTCCAGTATTCAAGGCAATGTACAATTCAGTCCCAATAAGATTAGCCCGATTAAGAGGGGCCCAGAAGTGACCAGGCGGCAACATGTGACAATATAAAAAACAACAATGAAATGTAAGTTTACAATGTAAAGGCAGAAAGACAATGCACTAATATAGAGTGTTACACTTCATACTGCACTAATATAGTGCATAAAGGGAGCCTGCTTTGACAAAAATGGTGCCACTCATTTGTCTTCACATGTTTGCAAATCATCGCTGTCCAAAAAAACCCCAAGATGATAACTTTGCAGAAGGAGGCAAATGCTCTTTGACATTTGAATGTAAGTCTATGAAAAACATTTAATTCTGAGGCATTTCTATTGATCCGTTCATCATAAAAGTTTCTCACATTATTAAGGGTGGAGGTTTTCTAAATTGGTGCAAAAACATTTTAACGTTTTAGAGACAGATTTTTTTGGGACAGCGATGAAATGCTGAAGGAAAACGTAACAAAAGATCCACGTTCGCTGCCATCTTTACTATAGTAGTTCTCTAAATTGTTTTGTGATCATCAAAGCTGAATACACTCACCCGAAACTACCTTAAAATTTAGCCCACAAAATACACATGTTACATGTATAGGCACAAGGCTTGGTTCAAAACAGCACTGTGTCTTAGTCTCTTGTGTTCTTGAAATCTTTTTGCTGCAGCTGAAATGACCCATTCAGGAGGTCTCGGAGTTGCATAAGCTGGAGTTGTAGTCCAGTGATAGAGCGTCACATGTCTGCATCTCCATCGTAGGCCAGTGCCAGAGCTTTCTGGATGCTGCCTGCATTTGGACTGTCCTTGGGGTTTTTACTGTATAATAAAACAAACAGATCAGAGAGTTTCTTGCACTTGCAGCATTTACCACTAGAGGGCAGCACATTATAAGTACTCAAATCATCTGTAATCTTATCAACTTCTGCTCTCTAAAGTTTGAGAATCTTAAGGCTTGTGCGATTTAAGGAACAATTCTCCAGTGTAGTTACATAAGAAGACCTCCACTCACCACAGCAGAAAGGACATTGTGATGATGAGGAGGATCATGATGAAACCCGCCGCCATCAGCCCGTACACCCACAGCCTGACCCGTCCATCTGGTAATTAACACATGGAAAACAGCTGTACAGAAATTACCCTTGCTGATCTGTGACCAGCTTTGCATCTAAAACTGTTTACATTCATGCCTTGAATAAAGAAAAGTAACTAAACTAATCCAAAGTCAGTATCCCAGTGGTTTATGGGATTCTCGGTTATACAACTTATCCAGATCAGGGGATTTTCAACACTGGAGACCAGCTTTCAATCTGAAGACCAGCTTTCATTATTTTTTAACACTCCACTTACTATTTCATTTAACATTTTATTCATGTTTTTAAATGAAACATAATTAATGACAAGTGAGACAAAATACCGTCCTCCTGGACCATATGTATATAGCTGGGATGACAAAAAAAGCTCTACTTGACTCATTCACTGGCAGGAAGCAAAACCTTGTGACTTCATTATGTTTCATTTAAAAATATGAATAAAATGAATGTATTAGCTTGCACTGAAGCCAATAAGTACATAAAACAATGTGTTTTTTTAACCAGTGATTCTAAATATGTACTCAAATGGGCTTATATAATCTAAAAACATTATTGATTAAAACTGTCCGCATTTTACACAATGGAAAAAGTGTAATTGTTAGACATTCAACTGAGATGCATGCATTATGATAGCAGAGAAAACACAGAAGTACATGCAGTCTAAACCCCTGTTCCCTGTGAGAGATGAGAAAAGCGGGATTTACTTCTAAACATATTAAGGATCCTAAATGGTTCTTTGCTTGGGTTTATGGTTCTAGGAGAAACTTTAATCAGTATAAACTGATAAGCCACAATATTAAAATCACTTTTCTAATACTGCGTAAGTCCTTCTCACGCTGTCAAAAAAAGTATGACCTGTCAAAGCATGGACTCCGCGTGATTTCCAGAATAAGGCAACACCTTGAACTTTATGACATGTTCCTCAAACCATTACGGAGCAAATCGTTGTTCTAGATATTGTCAGTGTGGGTGTCCGGACCTGGGCCGAGGGGTTGAAGTGCCCACTCTCCGGGACGGTTCTGGTGCTGGACGTGGCTGGGCCTCAGACGTCCAGCGCTGGTCTTCACATCTGCTTTCTTATAGTCTGGCCCTGGCGTTCTTGTACAGTAGTCCAAGAAACCGTGAGATGTCATGACCTCAGTGAAACCTCTCTCACAGCCACACACCCCGCTCTGATAAAAAGGAACATAAAGAGATGTACAGAGAAAGAGACTGTTGTGCTGGCCTTGCATGTAATTCACTACAGAACTTTGGATTACAAGCATATTCCTGTTGAAATGGTTGTTTTACATCATTAAATGTTTCTCATATGCTGATATGCATGTGTTAACGTGTAAATGCCATGACTGTAAATCAAAAGTGGTTCACACGCAATATTTTACAAATACACAACAGAGTCACGCTACAGTAGAACAGTACACTACAGTACTGCTACAGTATTTGAGCTACTTGTTCAAGCATCATAGCTTTATGCCTCATGACGTTGTGTAAACACCTCAGCACCACAGGTAGATAGCTGTCAGCCTCCTGCAAAAATCTCACTTTATTCCTGTTTTTTCTATTGCTTGAAAATTTGTTACCATTATAATGGTAATTATAATGATATGTGCATAATAAATGCACACAAAGCAAACACAACACTCCCGACAGGAGGTCAGAATAATTGATAGCTGCCAAAATCTGCATTTAATATGACAAACAAAAGCGACATGTTAAGCAAGTGTCTGGAAATAGCAAGGCAGGAAAGCTAATAGACTCAACAGTTCAGTAAAAAAGGCTGATATGGTAGCAGACTTGCCTGGTTATCTTACACAACATTCAATGTAATTCAGTTGAGACAAATGTTAACCATGGAATTGTGTAGTGATAATGGTCAAAAAGGCTGGAGACACTGATGTAGCTCTCAAAAATGAGATAACTTAGACTAGGGTTGTCCAAATCTGGTCCTGGAGGACTGTTGTCCAGTTGCTCCAGTTAACTGCCAGGTTTTGTGAGTGGTTTGAGGAGGGAAACCAGAAGTGTAAGCAGGAATAATGAATCTTTGAAGAGACACCAGCTTTTAATTTTTGTATGGCTTCGGAAAAGGATCAACCAACACTCTAGTCTGTCAGGGGCTCACATTAATAGGCATTTTATTCTGATGATTCAAATATTAAATATATATTCACTGGAAAAACTGGTGCACTAAACAGTGATTAGAAGGCTGAGATTGCTAAGAATGTCCTTAATTTGACTGGCCACAGTGCAATGACAGCACTCACTGAAAACAAATTACCCTCCATCAATTAAGGATGATTGTGTTTTCGCTTTCATTTTTATTTCTAGCAAAATACAATTTGCCAAGTGAAGCCCTGATGTTAGTAATGACATTACCTGCGTGCAGAAAGAGAAGGGCTTGGCGCAGGGTGGGTGGCAGTGACGGACAGTGGAAGGCTTGCTCAGAGGAAAACACCCCCCTAACGGAAAGACACAAAGTAAGCTAAATAGACTTAAATACGAAATTACATTTTCAGACAGATAAACAGATAGTATGGCTGCACAGTGTATTGTTCCTCAATCATTATCACAACAGCTTCCTCCATAATGTATTCCTGATTCAGTACAGCAGAAGCTGTCATAGTAAGGAAATCATTGCATGTAGATTCACACATTTTTTCACTTTATTAAGACGTTTACCTAAAGTTCTTTTGGTGGAACAGTTTTTATTTTCAAAGAAGAGCAAGACTGACAAGAGAAACAAGCTTTTTTGAAAATGACATACATGACAAAGATAAGAAACTCATGAATAGTGTCCCAAGTTACCCTTGGCTCGCTACGGTAATGCAGTTTTTATTTTATTTATTTTCATATTTTCATACTCTTTCCTATTTACAGACAGTTTTTACCATCTTTGAATCAGTACCACGCACCCATTCAGTGCAGAAAGCAGCACGGTGTAGCATCCTGTCCTGCCTTGCCTTTGTCTGTCTGTCTTTCCTTCCTGCTTTCTTTCCCATTTGTTTCTGGTGATGTTCTTATTGCTTGGGTTTACTTCTGGTCAGTCTTGTCACCTTTGTATAATTTGCCTACACTTGTGTTTTAAGTCCTGTTTTCAGTGTAAGCAGTCCTTTTTTCCAGTATTTTTGTGGTTTTGTCACATTTGTCATAGTTATCCTTAGTTCTTTAAGACTAGAATCGAGACATCCTGCCTCAGTGCCTTATATGTGAGATACACATTGTGGAGAAATGAAATAATTTCTAAATGAAGTTAAAAATAAGCCATTCCTCTCTGTTCTAAGACTAGGAGTCTTGCTCTAAACACTTTCCATTGCTAGCTCTATTTGAAACTACTTTTTCTAAAGATTATTTTTGTATTTTTAGCTCAAGTTTTCACTAGAACCTAAGAGTTTATTCAGTTCAAGTAGGTTTATTGTGATTTTCAGTCATATACACAGTACACAGTGAAGCAAAACAACATTCCTCCAGGACCACGGTGCACATCCTATTTGAGCTCCACTGAGGAGCTGTTGATGTTCAGTGGAGAGTGATCATTTGTACTGTATACTGCAGATACCTGCATACACATGCAACCTGGAATGACATCAGTGCATTGACATAATGTGCAAAGGACAAAATATAAAACTAAAGCATTCACATTTAATTATGTCCAAGTAAATGGCAACAATAAAGAGAGGGAAAACTGATCGCAGACATTAGGAATAAGTAATCTTATATTTATCATCAAATAGTATTTATACCACCGTTCCATCACCCACTCTTCACTTCTCCATCTTTTTCAATGTTCTATAACAATCTTCTCCATAACATTTGTAATTATTATTTAATTTAAAATCTGAAGTTATGATTCATCCTTAAGGTCTACACATCTGTTTACTGGATCAGTGATTGGGCTCTTGTCTTTCATAGACTTTGTACCAGTTTGACATTCACTGTTTCCTCATTTTAAATTGCTAGGGACAAAAGTGTTTGATTCATTAATACGTTTTTATAAAAACGTACCTGTGACGTTAACTCCATCAGACCGCTGGCACCACACGACTCTCTGATTATCCCTCCATCCACCAGTGACCCACTCATAGGTGAGACAGGTTCCTCCTGCACATGAACACACACACACACACACACACACACACACACACACATGTTCATGTTCATCAAAGTGCCTCCCTTTCAAAGTACCAAATGGCAGGTCTAGTCTAAATAATGATTTTCCAAGTTTCTTTTTTTAAGCCAGTGCTAAAAGCACTTACTGAATACCACAACAAGGTGATAAAATGTTGGGGGCACTTTTAAGTTACTTCAGTTTGTCAGCTTTAGTCAAGGGAAACAGCAAAATCTGAACTTTTGGCAGACAGTATATATTTGCAAAATTAAATGTTCATTTAAAAAATATTACTAGGTAATACTAGGCAAAAACAGTTCAACTTAACCATAACCTTGACAATACCATGGCATAAACATGTCATATTTCGTCATGAGATGTGGTGTTCAGTGAAATCTTTTAATACAACAGGGTAATGTTATCATTACCAGTACTTATTATGTAATAAACATGTCATAACATGTTTATGGCATGGTTGTTAACATTATGCTGCAGGATTCAAACTGTAACCTGTAGGATTGTCTGCTATGAAAAATGTAACCCAGGATTGTCTGCTATCTTGTACAAAGTCATGTCAGTATTTTAATCCCCATTCAAGGGCAGATGCATCACTGCCTTTGTTGCTGCTGACACTGTAACCATGTACCTTGGCATGGTCGTGTTTCATAGACTTGGCGGGGACATAAGTCCTTGCTCTCTGCAACCTGTAAGATTACAGCTCTGGATCGTGTTTGTCGCCCTGATGTCTCAAAACTCCTGCCCTCCAGACACAGCAGTTGGCATGAGCTCCATTCAGACCACTCAGTCAGGTGACAGTCTCCTAATGGGACAGGTGATAAGGATAGCACTGGGAAAAACTGAGATTGTGAGGAAATTATAGTGGACATTAACTTTGCTACTGGGACTACTTATTTTATTAGAGAAGGAGTGAAGAATGTCTGTGTGTCTGACCTGGGCAGGGTATGGAACAAGGCAGCCAGAGCTCCGTCCCAATGGCCTTGCTCAGTCTGCTCGCCACACAACGCTCCTCCTGCACTGCTTCAGGAAGAGGAGGCCCAGAGGGAGAGCCCCAGTGCACCACACAAGTCAGATTCCTCTCCCTCACCCCCTCTCCACACTCTGCACCCTACACACACACACACACACACAGGAGCAAGTTAATTACAGTTTTGGTAAAAAAAAAAAAAAAAGTGCTCGGTGTATTTTGGTGTCTTTGACATACACATTCGTTTTTGTTTCACCATATTTTTAGAAAAGGAACAAATATTCAGTTTGCATATACATAAAATCAATAGGACCCTAAAATGACTTGCCATGACAACATCAACAAAGCTCTATATGTATGATGTGCTTGAAAGGCCTAAAGACTGAAGCTAAAAAAGGTTAAAGTCTATATAGTCTGTATATGTGGTGGTAAATAAAGGCAAATGGTCATTAACCCCGCCACAATTTTGGGAAATACTTTACTTGAACCTTGCTTAAGAACATAACTGATGTCATAGGCTTCCTTAAGTTGTCATTAATATAATTATATCAATTTAATATAATGTGTCATGTTACCATTGCTGCTAATTGTCATAACAGAGACTTTAATATTTGATGTCATGGCTTATCTTGAGGCATAAACTGTTACATGAACATCTGTTATGATAATTACCAGCAATGATAACATGGCACTCTCATATTAAAGGGGACCTATTATGCAAAACTCACTTAAAAGTTATAATAGATCTATGGGCAATAAAAAACATGTTCATGAAGTTCTTTGCATAAAATTACTCTCATATAAAGAGATATCACCAGCTTTATTCTTCACAGTTTCGCTTCAAAACGCGCCATTTCGGGGCTCTGCCCCTTTCCTGCAAATAAGCTGTTGCTGGCCACGCCCCACCATCCCATTCTCCACCCAACCTTTACACTGCTCGTAACTATTTGCTCGTAACACTGCTCGTCATTATTTGAAAGTACTTACATCTCCCTCATCTGCTGACTTGTCACAAACAGTGTACAGATCCCCCACGATGCTGAAGTTAGCTCATTATTCACAGCTCCTTATTCGAATTTTCCGTTCCACCTTAAATACCTAATTTTTTATGACAGGTTTATGGCATGTTATGTCAATGTTATGTAGTGAAGTTACAATGCCACATTTTAACCACATTTTCATTAACATCTCTTAAATAATGTAGGCTTGTAAAACTAATGCATTATAGACTATTAAAGACATTATTAATTGATGATTCAAATTCTTAAGGCTGCATTCTGCTTCATTTCCCAGAGTGAACACATTGCTTGCATTAAAAGTGGCAAGTGCACTACAGCAACTCTCACTTTAAGACGCAGCATATGTCTGCATTTATACATAGTCACATAGGATGGTCTGAACAATCTACAGTGTTATATAAAAGATGAGATTCAGGGAATGGTTTGGCATGAATAAAAATGTTCAATTTACAACCGGGAAAAAAATGAAAAGCTGGAAGACTCATCAGCCGAACTCTTAGGTAAGGTAAGGCTCAATGGTGTGGCAGGAGGTGCTTTACATCTGTAGCTCTTTATCGATCAAGCATTCAAAAGACTTTATAATTGGCAGTCAGCTCATATGCTTGCTTGCCAGTTTGCAGCCTGAGTTATTTTGGTATGTATGATGCCTTTCTTGCTTCTCTTTCTGTGAGTTTTAAGGTTGGATGACATGCAGTTATCAGGGATAACTGTGTAATAAAGTACATACAGTAGTGTGCAAATCTCCTAGGCACTACAGCAGACTGAAAACCAGTTATCTGAGCAGAAAGCGTGATTATGCTGGTAAAGCCACCTTGTAACATAATAAAAAATTAAATATTAATGCAGCAAAATTAACAAGTTTTCAGAAAAGTAGCTGGGATGGTTTTGAGCTGGCTGGAGGAACAGTGGTTTGGTTTCAGATTTCTTCTTGACATCCCCTGCCAATGTATAGCTTTGTTTAAATTCACCACTAGCGCACTTCATTCAATTCCGTAAAGAACTGATTAGCCAAATCAGATAATGGATAAGCTGCCCAGATTTTGTCAATTTCCTTGGTACAGATTGACAAATTGATGCGGTGTTTTTTTCAGTTTGTCAGTCTTTGCCAAGGAAAGTATATGCAACAGTTTCTCCAGAAAACTGTTCAAGTATTCAAATAATATTCAAATTTGTTGTGGTCCTAACTGTTGCCTTTCCTAAACAAAGCCATTTTTTTAGAGATGAACTTTATTGAGCTCATAATCTGTGCATTATGAAAGTCAGAGTGAAGTGTGAGAGAAATCACTTTTCACTTTAAATTGAAGTGCAATTGGAATTTTCTGGGCAGACAATGTACTCAGTCTAATTCATGTTTCATGTGAGCAGTATGGGAATTGGGACATAGAAGTGGAAAATTTGTTTCAAGAAAGTAAAAAATCCTCCCTCGGATTTTGTTCCAACTGCCTGGACACCTCTGCTGCTGAATTTGACATAATCAGAAAAGCCAGGCAGTTGGAACAAAATCCTGGGTAGGTTTATTACTTTCTGGACCTGAATTTTCCACCTTTGCTGGGACCACTGGTGTGGGGATTTTCAGTATTGTGTCCACTGAGATATACCATATTTTCAAAAGTATCCAGACACCTCTCCTATTTAGCGAATTCAACTTTAAGAAGCACCCTTAGCTCTTTGCTGACACAGGCATTCAATTACACACACAGCTTGAAAAGCAATGCTAATAGAAAGAGATGCTCTGGAGCAGCCACACACGCAACTAAGGTCAACCATGCTAGTTGCTGAGGGGTAGAAAGCTCATATGGAGCAGAACTGTGTTCTCTGGAATGCAGGACCTCCATCCAGAGCCTTTGAGATGAGTTGGAGTGGTGCCAAAACTAATCATCAGTCAGTACCTGGCCGCACTAAAGTTCTTGCGACTGAATTAAATCACAGCAAAGTTCTAACATATAGTGTAAAGCCTTCATGGAAAAAAGAGGGTGTTACTGCAATGAAGGAGGGACAAATTCCTAAGCTGCAGTGACCGGTACCCTGGTGTACAGTAAAAAAAGTTTATTAGTGTTTACAATACTATGCCCTATTTGTGTTTAAACACCCAATGTGTGTTTATAGATACAGTATGGCAGATGCTGGTACCTCCACCCTGCAGGAGCTCCATTCTCCTGGCCTCCAACTGTAGCAGGGCCTGATGGGACATGGTTTGGTTTGGGAAAGCTGAGAGGGGCAGGGTCGGCCACCTTCTCCTGCCTGCTGAAGAACTAATCTGGAGCGCATCATCTGACCTGGAAAAACACACACATACACGCAGTTGTTAACAAAGTCCAGTCTCTAGTGGGAACAGTGTTTATGTAGTTAGCTGTAATAAGCACCTGGGGCAGAGTTTCCTTAGTGGAGTTCACAGAAGCCTGAATGGAGATGAATGGGCCAGATTAGAGTTTTTAATTAACCCACTAACGAGTCAATACTTCAGAGGGGAGGGCCTCTCTGGGACCTGAAAGGCTGAGTTGTTTCTTAATTACGAGACATTTCCTGCTCTTATGAACCCTAACATAACCCACCCCACCAGGAGCCGTGCTGATTTAAATAGACTGATTTTTAGTTGTTAATAATTTCACCCCAACGTAATGATTTTAGCCCAAACCTGCTTCTATTGTTAGCAAATGGTTCACTCTGTGCATTTCACTGATTGTGAAGTGAGCAATTATCCACTTATCACATGCAAAATATAGAACATAAATATGGGTCAGCTAACAACTCTCAAATTGTAACTTTGAACACAAAAAGCTTTTAGTAACAGTTTGTGCTGTTTTTGGCTAAAAGCAGAAAACGTGTCTGTAGATGGAAGGATGTATGTGCATGTTCAACTGAAAATGAACATGCAATATAAAACGTACTGTTGGTCATATTAAAATGATGATTTTTTTCATCATTATTTTTTTTCATGTAGTTTCAAAACGTATGCTGCCCTTTACATTGTGATGAATTGACCAATAAAAATATTTTAAATTATTTGTAATAAACATATTGCCAAAACAGTAAAACTAGCTCAAGCTCAAATTGTTTATGCACAATTGATATATGAATAAAGTTCTATTTAAGATGCTTCAGAATAAGCCACACTTGCCCATTAATGAATTAAAAATGTATAAAGTTTAAGACAAAAGTAAAAGGTAAGCAAGCTGTCTAAGTGATTGATAGGTATTTGTGCAAATCTGACAAAAAGGATTTGGACATATTCAGTTATTGTGTTTATTGCTTTGAATGAGAAGTGTTCAAGCAACAGGAAAAAGGAATAAAGCTTGGAACAGCTTTTATTTGTACTTTGCGCTCCACAGGTGTGCGAGCACTCGGACCAGAGTGACCACTCAGACACCAGGCAGTCAACTGGACAGCTCACTTGACACGGAGCAGAGAGCTTCCCTCTTGAAGGACCCCACTGTGACAACATGAAATGAGAGAAATGTTACAGATATGAAAATCACAGCTAAAATTAGCCATTATAGAACTTCAATAGTCCCAACTCCTCTGTGATTGCAATACTCCTGTTCTTAAGAGGAACTTTGGGGTTCCAATTTGCTGTTGCGTTTCTTAATTTGCTGCTTGTTGATTTATCCATCGGTCACCCGCAAGCACTGTTCAGTGCATTCTGCTGAAAGTGCTGCCTAAAAAGCCAAACAGTCTAATTTTTCAGCTGCACTTACCACACGCTGTAGGTGCACTCTGTAGTTTACAATTACAGACTGTAGTCCATCAGTTTCTCTGCAACATCCGTTTGGCCCCTTTACCCTGTTCATCAATAGTCAGGGTCTCCACAGTGCACAGGTGTTATCTGAGTAGTGGAACAGTACAGCAGCGATTGTCCACCGATGAAGAACCAGAGGATGATGAGCACAAACTGTGCTGCATCAGATGAACTGCCACTGTCTGCAAGGTGGACTAACAGGTTAGATGTGTCTAATAAAGTGAACAGAAAGTGGACAGTGTTTAAAAACTCCATCAGTACTGCTATGCCCACCAGCCAAATGGGTCCTGACTCCTGGTTAATGCGGTAAAGGGGGCTAACAAATGAAGCAGAGAAACAGGTGGAACACAGTCTCTCTATCTCTCTGTCTCTACACACACACACATATATCTATATATCTGTTAGCTCTGTATATAGCTGTTAAGAATAGCTGCTCACCTCTTTACACATGCTCAGCTCCACCAGCTTTCCGTCACCACGGACGCAGTTCAGGAGCCGCGTCTTAACCCCTTGGCCACATACAGCACTGTCACTCAGCTGACAAGTGCTCCAGTCTTGGAATCAGACAAACCCACAGAGTTATGACACTGCCTCACGCCAGCCAAAAATATCCAGTAAATAGTGGTTCTGTGGTGAGAAAGTGACCACCAATGGCATAGAGGCTAACTCACATTCACATTTTCTATAAGTCTCTCTTTTTACTATCAAGGTTGAGATTTTGATGTGGCTGGTACATTTGTGTATCCGTGAGCAAAATCAGTAGCTTTTCAATTACTGAAGAGAATTACCGCAATACAAAGCAAATACAGAGATTCAATGACTTTACCTATGTTCAGTCTACTGAGTGCGATTATGTAAACACCTGGATCTGACAAAACAACTGGCTCTTGTACAAATTAAGAGAACAAATTAAGTTGATATTAACTGAATTAACCAATATTAAGCATACTAAAATTAGTGCTGAAATAATGATGTTGTCTAAGTCAGGGGTGTCAAACTCTGGTCCTGGAGGGCAGTGTCCAGCACAGTTTGATGGTTCTCCTCTTCAAACACATTCAATAAACCTGTCAATTAACTGGCGTGGTGAATCAGGTGTTTCTGAGCAGGGAAATCATCAAAACATGCTGGACCACGGCCCTCCAGGACTGGAGTTCAACACCCCTGGTCTAAATCAATCAAGTCAAATAAACTGTATTTTTCAAAATCCAGTCATATTTTCCCATCCAAATAAATGCTGTGTTCACCAAACACATTCAAATCAGCATTCAAAAACACATTCAATGACTGAATTCAAAATAATTAATCAAGGGGTACACTATTGATTTTTTTAGGCTAAACTTAATTTGGTTGGGTATTCACAGCTGTTCAAAGAACTCGTACCTACTGTGTGGAAATCATTACTTTTGAGTGTACCTGAGTAAGCATATGAATATGAGAGGCAGCTAGTGTTGGCACAAGACTGAGTTTGATTTAGCTCAGGGCATGTGTGCCCACTTCCTGGCATCCTCAATACTGTCCTGCTCCTCCACCTCAGCTCTCTCTCATTACAACCCTGCAGAAACACAAACAAACACACAAACTACTCACACTGTGTACAGCTGCGATTCATTTTAGATGTACTGTTTATTTTTGCTCAGTGTCAGATTTGAGTTATTTTAAACCAGGCAGTCAGTCACTAACTGAAGGGCATTCACTCCATTGGCTCCACTCTGATGTCACACAGTGACCGGGGCAGGGCAGGTGGCAAGCTTGGGCAGTGACTGGTCGCTCCTCCTGGTCACACAGAGAGTCATCCACACCACTCCTCCTCTCCGCTTCCTTTTTCACACACCTGCCAATTCCAGCACGTGATGAAGAAATTCAGAGCACGAACATAATTTACTGCACACGGATGTTTATGCAATTTTATCTAAACACAATAATGTTAGCTTTGTACAGTCACTTATTTTCATAACTTATGTTGATGGAACATCTTAAGACCACATGATATATGTTAAGGCCTATATGAATGCAGTGCTAAACTAGAATACTAAGCAATGTCAGGTCAAAGGCAGCAAGGCAAAGGCTGCCCACTCTTATGAGCATCTAAGGATAAAAAAGGATTGGTTTACAACTGTGAGCCACAGCAGTGTGTAAAAAAATAAAATAATTTCATGAATTTAACAGATTTCAAGCCATATTTTACCAGATTTTCTCGTGCTCTTCTGACATTTGTCTACAAAAGTAAACTTCAGCTCCCTTTGTTGTTCCAGGTAACCTTCCTCTCCGCACTAAAGCACAGTGTAGAAATCTTTAAATCAAACATCATGACAACAGAAGATGGGAAGTGGGCAGGCAGGCTTCCAGCCAAAGTTGCTAGATCTTCTAGATGACCTCACTTCAGCCTGCAGTACAGAGTTATGACCTCACTCCTCTTAGTAGAATGGGCTTATGACCTCATCTATCTATTTGTCAGCGTTATGACCTGTACTCCTATTTGAACACAGACTTACGAGCCCATCTATTATAGTGACGCAGGCAGGATGTCTCCAGCTATTCTTCAGTGGACCTGAATTTCAATCAGTCTAAGTTGCGCCAAGGCTTTACAGACTTTATTCAAAGGCATATGATAAAGAGCGTTTACCATTGCAATATCTTCCACTGGCCACAGATCCAGTAGTGAAGGTTCCAGTTTTAAAGAGAAAAAAACTGAAGCCTTGCTTTACATCAACACATATAAACTGTACAAACATACTGTATCAAAAAACTATTGTTCTCAAGAGAACACTTATGTGCTTGTATTACACTGATGTCACCAGTCCACACATACAGTCCAGCAATCTTTCAACCGAGCACTGGCTTTTTTTGCAGTGTGAAAGTATGGTCAAGATTTGTTTTGAAAAAGGTCTCAAAATGTCCCACTTTCATAACGTAACCCCTTCTGAAAAACACATTGTTGGACTAATCTGTCCAGCACTACTCCTTTAATGTCCATTTGGTGGTTATTCTTTACTTCTCTTCTCATTCCATTTGGTGTATTCTCTTGCAATTTATCAAGTGTCCCAACATCTGTCGGCCTACCTGTTTTTGACCTTGGACCGTATTGCCTATTTTCAGACTGTCCCTACTAAACCAAGTCCACTCTGAACACTCTGAAGCTACCTTAATGGATTACGGCCTGAATTTACCCTTTCTGTAGTTTCTGTCCTTACATTTCTCTCATTCCCTTCATTTATTACATTTTTAATCTAGTGCACATGAATCATCAGGGATGTTGGCACTGGGGTCGGTGAGGCAAAAACATGTGGGGTAATGGATGTGAGTGAAGTGAAACAGCAGGTTTAACTTGGGCTGGGAGAGAACTTTGTTGGGCAACAGGTTTTAATTCGAAACTTCTGACTGTAGGCTGAGTTGGACTTTTATTTACCCAGATTCAGATTCACATCAAACTTTCTGGGCAAATGAAGCTGTGGTACAGGTTGTTGATAAAAAAATTGGGCTCCTGTCGGGTGCAACAGTCTAAGTGGTTTAACTGGAAGATTACAAATCTGTTTCCCAGCAAAGCTAAGCCCAAGCATGATGCTAGACAGTGTGGGCAGCTATTAACTGCCAAAATAGAATTGGCAGTTAGTATTTCCCTCCAAATGGAGGAGACATTTTCAGGAGACATGTACTGTTTGCAAAATCCTCTATATATTGCACATTTTTTCAATCATTGCACATTTTACTTATATTTATATATGAAGTACAGCTTTTTTGTTCTTTTTTTGTTTCGTATGTTGCACATCTATTGCACTATGCTGGGCTTCACCATTTCGTCCTTTTGTATACTTGTACATGGTTAAGATGACAATAAAGTTCACTTTGTCTTTGACTTGACTTTGAGCTGACCAGTGATGCAGCGTTACCAGCAGTTTGAAAAATGTGGTGGCTAACTTCACATGTATGGAGGTAGCACATGTTAGCCTTCTTCCTCCAAGCTGGGTGATAAGGTAGATAATGACCTATGTAGTAGGTTGTATTAGACATGCATTTGTAGCAATCCGAAAAAGAAGAAAAAAAATGACTGAAGAAAGTGATACAAACTAAATTGAACTCACTGGATTTTGCAGGTCTGGATTCCCTCTCCACACAGTGGCTGGTTTGGAGTAGAACTGTTCAGGGTGTTGACTGGGTCAATGACACACACAGACCAAGGCTTGGCTTCCCAGACATACTGATTACACTCAGAGTAGCAAGGCACTACCTCAGACACCTAGGAGACAAACATATGATAAGTTGCAGACTAGCCTGAAAAAGAGTCAGATATATATGTGCTCTTGTATCGAAATAATTGGCTATATTCACTTACCTGAGCCTTTGTAGATGTCCATACAAGCAGTACAAGAGGGAAAGAGATGAGAGAGTTTCTATTAATGTCTATTTTGAGGCTAGTATTCTTCTGTGGGTGACCTAGGGTCAGTGGTTTAAGGGTTTATTTATAAGAGTGAAAGTAAGCTGTAAATAAATGTCTGTCCGCTTCCAATACAAGATTCATGCTGTTTGATCTACCCGGATCTACACCACAAAGTGCTGTAGGGCACATGAAATAGAGGGAAAAGAGGGGAATAAGATGAGACGATGTAGGGTGTGAGCTCCGAAGGGACAATAGCTTCTTTAGTTCTGTTTTACCACATAAGCGCAAGGGTGCGAAGCTTTAGATAAGCGTCTAAAAGCGGGCAGCTAGGGGACCAGGATAGTCCTAACACATCAATTATGTATGAGGCCTTCACACACCACTGTCTCCTCTGTGGCTCTCTCTCTCACACTCACACACACACAAAAATTCACTTACAGTCACACTTAGGCAAAGATATTATAGAGTCTAAACAAATACAGTATCATCAGTGAATACATGCTCATTGTATACAAACTTGAAGTCTAATGATCAGAATGATCAGAACTTTGACTGAGGCAATGCTACTCTCACCTGATTTTTGAAGTCCAATTTTGGACAGGGTCGACCTCCATTGAAGGGCTTCTCTCTTAACCACCGAGAGCGCACTTTTACTCCCCCACCACAGGGGGCACTGCAGGTAGACCAGACAGACCACCCACTCAGCTTGCAGTCCAGAGGACAGGACACGTGACACACTTCCTCTTCAATACCTGGAAAAGTTATAGCTATGTCTCAGACTGAAAGATGTAGCTGTGGTGGACTTTTTAGCCGTTATGCTGCTAAGAAATGCAGCATAATATACTGGTCCTCCTAAGAACTGGAAGGACCAGCATATCCTTCCCAACCTCCACCCCCCAGTCCATCACATTCAATGCAAAAGCATTAAAAATTAGTAGAAAAACCAATGGGCACACCCAATTCTCTAAAGTCCATAGTGTCAGGCAAACACCACTTTCTAGTAGAAGGACCAGATCCCAACAATACTCAATTTGAATGCTAATGGAGTAGCTTTAGGACTAACTGACAAAAGAGTTACAAAATTACAACCAATAATGTAACCCAGGTTTCCTCTTCATGGCCTGGACTTTGCCGTGTACATGCTCACATTATACACAATGTTTGAACAACAGGACACAACATCTGTACTTAAATAAGCAGACACAGAAATAAAACAGCCTTATGCCATGACATAAATCAAGCTTCAGCTGAGACATGCTAAATTTCCTACAATGTGGAACAATAAAATGAATCTTCTCAGTGCTAGCAATGTCTCTCCTACCTAAGCTACAGAACTCCACCTTGAGATAAGACTGTCTTCTTGTTTTCTACAGCATTAAGTTGTGACATGGTTAGGAGGAACACACGTTTGATTCCTTTTCTCCTTGATGTACCACAGCCACTACACAGATTTGTTCAATTCCACCAGTGGCACACTTGATTTAGCTTAATGAAGTATATCAGGATTGGACGGTAACTACAAACACTGGGCTGCAATGTCATCAGACTGAAAATCTCTATATACTGCATTAGTCTTTCTTAGTATCTATTCTACCAGCTGTTTGAGGTAACAAAAGTGTGCTTTTTAAGGTAACAAAAAAAACCTTTAAAATGGATTTCGGCCAAACACTTCTCCACACGAACGTATTTTGAACTACAATAAAAACTGCTTACCTCTTTACATTTGTTACGGTTAAATATTACATTAAGCTGTGACCTTACCACTACTACTGCAGTGAACTGGCTCAACCAGATCACCCCGGTGGTCTAGACATGTCAGGGCTCTGTAGCGCCAGCCTTGCCCACACTTCTTCCCTTCTCCCTGAGCCCGCCGGCCCAGAGTGATGCCCTGCTTCTGATGGTAGCCCCTTCCTGTGAGTGTAAACCCAGCCTGGTGGTGTTGCTGAGGGAGCAGGCAGGGGGACCACGACCCATAAGCTTGCGTATGGTACTCAGAGCAGGGACAGGCCTCTCTCTCCACTAGTGCCTCCAGTTGGCACCGCCAACGCTTTTTACTGCGGCCTGGAGGGAAGCAGGGGATAGGCAGCAGAAGTAGACTGTTATGAAGAAGTAAAATTATTTTTAGTAGAATATATTGTACATGCCTGTCTGTGTGCAAATTTCTATGTTATTAACACATATTGCCATTACCATGTCAGATTCACTACTGCGCTGAACTTGAGCTGATGCATTATTGACCTGACTACTACCTGTGTTGGTCACCAACACTATGTCGGTTATGGTAGTCACTTTCAGTTGAATGAAACTTTACCTGGGTAATCTGTTCACACAGATTCTGTCAGAAAATAAAAGCTGAGCAGGATTTGTGTATGTTATGTTGTATGTATGTTTTTTTCAGCTTTTCCTACCTAGAATTCCATTTAAAACTTTGGATGATTATGATGATTAAATCAAATATCTCCAGATATTTGGATCATTTTAGGATCATATTAGGATATTAGGATCTTTTTGATATTTGTCGTCCACACCCATTAAAGAAAGGAAATATCAGAATCAGAATCAGAATCAGAATCGTGTTTATTGGCCAAGTATGAGTGAACACATCCAAGGAATTTGATTCCTGTCGATGGTGTCTCTCAAGCACAACAGTATAAAATACCAACAATATGTAAAGATACGTGTGTACATGTGCCTACACCTCACCCATATGTCTCTTACAGAGCATGCTGCTGCTCC
>JBBPCY010000037.1:16208517-16218517 GCA_037974405.1 Brachyalestes nurse
CATCCAGTATTTAGCTGTACTAAACATCAGTATCCTCCTTTTATAAGCTTATTTCTCACGTGTATTTCTGCCGAGGCATTCTTACTTGCAGCACCGTGTTCACCTGCGACTCTCTGTAGTGAATCAGAAGAGTCGACTCTCTTCGAGTGAGCGCCAATCCTCACTTTTTATCAACACATAAAGCATTCATATTTGCCAAGTTGGGCTAAAATATGAGGCTACAGATAATGATAATAAACTAAGAGCCATTTGGGAGCTGAAATAACCGGATCTTCTTTGGGAGCCGTGCCACAAGAGCCGGCTCTCTGAAAAGATCCAAACTTCCCGTCACTTTCCGGCGAACGTAGAGTGTGAACTGCGTTCAGTCTCGCGAGAGTAATATTTTGTAAACCGACTCATTCAGTTCAGCGTTCACGAAAAACAGGAACGTGTTCAATGAACGCCATTCATTGAACGCGTTCAGGCACAACATTGTGTACTTGTGTGTTCATTAATGTGTGTGTATGCATGTTCATTTAACCTGCGTGCCTGAGCTTTGGGTTTAAAAATTGTCAAAGATAATAGGGCAAAAGACATTGGTTGGTTAGTTCATAACAAAATATATAGGTCTGATGTTTATGCATCCTTTGCATACGTGTTGCAGCACTTTAATTCATTCTCACTCAGTTCACTGAAATAAGTGGAAGGTGCTTGGTTCTAAAGTTTCAGCTGATACCATATTTGGGTAAATGATCTGATAATAAGAACTATATACTGTAATCTGGCAGCTGTTCATTATTCCAAATGCTGTCAGACAGCATCCCGTTGCCAAGGTTACATATTGGGGTGCCTTAACACTTTCCAATATGCTCCTTGCTGTGTCTCGATTGGTCAGCACTTGCCTTTAAACACGCATAAAACTCTCAGCAGGCCGCATTTCAGTGGGGCAGCATCATGCTGATGAGCAGCTACACAGCACTGTCCTTGGGGAGGACACTCAGACAGCCAGACTCTTCTGCATACCCGTTTAAAGTCTAGCCAATTAAAGTCTTGGCAATAAAATATCACTGTTTTATATCAGAAGCATCAAGGACTGGTATTAAAGTCTTTGGCTAAGAGAATGTACCTTAAAAAAGAGTTCTCAATTTTGGGGGGGTTTCTTAGGGAGTTTCTCAATAGTGGGCTGAATGCAGATCTCTGTAAAGCTGCAGTGAGACATAACTTAACAGAAATTGTGAACATACCTCTGGTCTCCAGACCAAGTCCACAAGCTTCTGTATGGCCTCCCACATTCTGTCTCACTGAATCAGGCACCAGTACACAAGGGTGCCAGCGGTGCGTCTGCCATCTGCCAGCAAATCATTAATGATTATATCAGGGGTTTTAAGAAACAGTAGGGGCATCCGTACTTTTACAAATAAAGTTGTCACAAAGGGTTTATTAAGCAATGCCATACGAGACCAATTTTGGTTTATAGAAAATCTTTCAACAGACATTAAATGAGATGTGTAAACTGTAAAGCTTTTTTAAAGAATGTACACATATTGATAATAAAAATGTATTTTCTATGATGTTACAGCAATGGCCCACCTATATGTTGGACAAACAGGGGGTGGGTTACACTCTCTCTCCTCAAAGAGTGTGGCGGGACATTCCTGACCATGGTTTGCTGGCCTCTGGATGACTATTCGATGTCGAGACTGTGTTTTGATTGTAGCATTCGCTGAAATAAAAAAGCAAATAAAATACAATTCCAACAGAGAAACAAGGAGCTCTAAACATCTGTGTACACAGTGATCAGCACTAAGATTGTCACCAGCCTAATAGCGTGTAAGTCCCTCTAGTGCTGCCAAAGCAGCTCTGAATTGCCTATTACTTCCCATGTAGCACTTTCTTTGATTTGTGTTATTATAATAAGCAAATACAAGTGGAAAATGAATACCGTTATTTCTATTGTAAAAAGGTATTATATAGTTCCCAACCCTGGTTCTGCAGGCACACTGCCCGGCACAATTTCATGTTTTCGTTGCTACCACAAATCAGCTCATTAACAACTCCTTAATGAGTTGTTGTGTCCTAAAGAGTAGGTGTGTTAAAGCAGGGAAACCAGTAAAATATGCAGTGTAGTAAGCCTCCAAGATCAGAGTTCAGAAACCTTGGTCTAATAGAAAGTACAAGATATGAACTACTGTGTTCATTAATGTGTGTGTATGCTTGTTCATTTAACCTGCATGCCTGAGCTTTGGGTTTAAAAAATGGTCAGAGATAATAGACCAAAACGCATTGGTTGGTTAGTTCATAAAAAAATATAGGTCTGATGTTTATGCATCCTTTGCATACGTGTCGCAGCACTTTGTTTGATTTGCTTGGTTCTAAAGTTTCAGCTGATACCACATCAGGTCCCTCTAGTGCTGCCAAAGCAGCTCTGATCCATTGAGGCATGATGAGAGATCCTTTAAATCCTGTAAGTTGCAAGAAGTAGTTCATAGTATTTTCTGGTACCATCTCTTCCTCAGGTTAACAAAGCATTCACACACTCACATGATGCAAAACAAAACACGATTCACTAGATAATGTCACCTTCTCCCACCTCTAAGGTCCACTCACTGCATACTCACTGTTTGGTTCCTTTGCTGTACTCCTGATTTAACTGAATAAAGGACTGATTAGCTGAACTAGATATTGGTTAGTAACTGTAAAAACTGGACTTTTTCAAAAGGTCTGGTTAAACTTACGCACTGACCAGAGTAAAGTGAATAAATTTTTCTGTGTGTGTGTGTGTTTTTGTTAGTGTTTTCAACAAATAAATGCTTTCTGTAAAAATGGCTTTAGGTGGAGATTCACTATAAGGTGTCTTTTCACGCATTTTTTGAGTTGGGCAACTTGTCTTTCAATGCACTCTCTGTGACTGTTTTTAGAAAGGAACGATTAGCTTGCTAACACAAGAGTCTTATTAGTGCAAGGCTTGAGTTTTTAGGAAGCCTTTTCATTTCAACTTATAATTAGCAGGTGGTTTGGATAGTTAACTATGCTAGCTGCAAGTTTGCAACAAAACACATAAAAAAACACAGCGCAGTGCAGGTCAGAACAAAGTTCCCCATACCTATAAAATGTTCAGATTACATATCATATTTAAAAGAATTTTGCATATTACTGTTTGTACTCAAATTGAGCCAAAAACTCAAACAAAATCCTTATCATGCCTATATTGTTTCTCTTGTATCACTAATATAGGCTGAACTATTAAACTTAGATCAAAATATACTATACAGTATCATGAAAATGTCTTTGTCCCTTCCTGATTTTCTCAATTACTGCATATTTTTATGGTGAATGCAAAAAGTAATGTTAGTAATGTTCTCCCGTTTTATTTTTACTATTCTTTTTATGGCTGAAAAAGCACTATTTATTCGGCATGGTTCCAATGCTAAAAGGTTCATTAATATCTGGTGTATTGTGCGTGTATACATCTTATAGATCAGATGATCAGGGGCCGAATATTGATCATTCAAAATGTTTTATTTTTGTGGTTGAGTCGCATCCGTAAAATATGGTGAGAGAGAGTGAAGGGGTGAGTCGACTAACAGTGTTTAGGGGAGAGAGAGCCTTGGAGTAAACATAAATATGATAAATATCCTTTAAGACACTAAAGCTCAGGTCTAAGAAAGATGTGCATCACTGTGGTTTATTAAAAAAAACAGCCTGTGTTTAATGCTGCTAATTAGCTATCATGCTGCTAGCCAGCTCAGTTATCTGATTTGAAGCCATATCTTAACTTTTATGGGTGAAAATGTTTCTAAAGAACAGTAAAGTGTTGTGTGACAGGTTAAGTTGATTCTTCGAAGGTTTTGTCTTCATGCCCACACATAAAATTTCCTTCACAGAATGATAAAAAGTTAAAGTTGGGGGTGCTAGAACCCCAAAGCAAGACCATAGCAAACCACCCAGTGACAACCACAGTTACTATAGCAACTGCACAGTCACACTTCACATCTTCTTGTGGAAATGCATTCTAGTTTGACTTTAGCCTTTGTGGGGAAGAATCTGACCACACTCACCTTTGCAGAACTTTAATTCAGATATATAAGTTTTTGAGTGAAGTGTCATGTCACAGTGCCTCTATTGGGTTCTAGTCAAGACTGGACCACTTCAAAACACTTATAGACTATAGTCATTGTATTAATTTTCAGCTTTAAATGAACTGGCATTCTCCTTAAGGCTTCTCAATGTGAACCCTCAACACCAGCTCCAATGCCAAGAAACCCAGAAACATCTCTACTGAAGAGATGAACTGAACTGCTCATTCTCCACACCAAAACTGTTCTCACATAAACACACTCATTTACTATTCCAATTATTTCTATATTGTTACATGTTCTATTCTGTTGCAATCTTTTGTACAACATTGGATTGCATAATACATATTTTATACATTATTAATTATTGTTGTGTCTTACCTTATAAATCTTTGCATTTTTGCACAACAACAATGTTGTTTTGTTTACCGTGACCCTGGAGGAATGTTGTTTGGTTTCACTGTGTACTGTGTAAATGGTTGAAACGACAATAAACACCTACTTGACTTTAAAACATCTGTAGTGACTAAATAGCTCTGATGCTAAGCTTAATTATGAGATTAAATATTAGTGAGGTATGCATTCAACAGGGCTGGCTATTTTCATGCCCTAACACTAACTCATCATTAATTTAACTACATATCTGTTAAATATGGTTTATTTGTTGCTTGAGAAACTAAAGGGGTAATAACATTTAACATATTGGACAACTCCTCTCGCTCAATCAATGAAATCAAAATTATATTAAAAAGGGTTTGGTTTTATACATTTAGTAGCGGATAGAAGTTAACATAATTGGAAAGGTGTTCTGATGATTTTTGACAGTTTTGATGATTATTGTGTAAACTGAAGGCCTAGCTGTAATAGTAATGGTTTGATATATTTAAAATATAACCATATATCACATAATAAATATATCATATTTGCTCTGATTATTAATGGGTTTTTGCATATTTGATATCATGAACACAGCTGTTCAAGCATTTGCTAAGCTGGATTTTTCACAGTGTACCTGCTGAACAGGACGTTGGACACAAGCTCCATTCACTGAAGGGTGTAACAATGCAATGCACTTTGCATGGAAGAGTACAGGAGCGAATCTGGTCTGGACGGGCGGATTCAGGACACCTAGAGAAGAGGTCAGACTGTTAGTGACAAAAACACATAAAGCTTTATTATTACCATATCACTGAGTTTTCCTTTTTCAATTTTAGTGTGACTGCCTTTCTGGGATACCTCATCTCTAACACCTCAACTGGTGCGTTCATGCGGAAACCCTATTTATGGTCAAACCACTAGAGCTTAGTTAGACACTTCAGTAACCTCCTTGGGCACGACAGCAACACTGCAGGCTTGGAGCCAAGTGTTCCTCAAGAACCTTTTTGTGTCCTGGCTCTAAAAGACTCTTATGAGTGACTTTGATCAGACTGGTTTTGTAACCCCTGGCTGTTAATTTCCTTCTTTATGAATGGTCCCTGACCTCATTATCTAATGGAGTGTCATTATTAGACAGGAAATGAGCTTCTCGTTCAATGCCTCTAGCTGCTCTATTATCCACACAACTATTCATCCATGTGTCCATCTGTATTCTTCCTCGCTTCCCTCTTTTCCTTCACTCTTTTGCAGTTGTCATCTCACACTGTACTTATTATTGTAATTTTACAGTTAACATTTAAAGTAAGATACTGTTTTCTTAAATTCAGTTTACTGTAAAAAAATATATATTTCTGTAGAAAAAAAAAAACCTTTCCAAAAATCCTTGGAAAAAAGATATAACAACATATATAAAACATATATAAAATCAGAGAAAAAATTTAAATCCTGAAATGTATATTAATATGCAAAGGTTAAATGCATTAGACATAATAGAAAAATAACATAGCTTATAAAATAACATAGCTTATAATATATTAATCACTGAGTATTATAAGGAGTCAGTGAATCAGTAGTTTGGTGTGTGAGCAGAGTTAGTTATCTTTGGCCTCACAAGTTAAGTAAAGTGGCTCCTTATAGTCACGTATGAACGCACCATAGCACAGCACACAGTGTGAACAAAGTGAAATTCTTTCTCTGTATTTAACCCATTCACCAAGTGAAGCAGGGCTCTGGGACCAGCGTAGCACCCAGGGAGTAGTGTGTTGGGATGGTACCTTGCGCTAGGGTACCTCAGTGGTGCCCCTGGCAGTCCTTGGATTCGAACCCACAACCTGTTGATCTCAGTGGCAAATCCCTAACCACCAGGACACCAGGTGCCCCAAGAAAGCTGGTACCTTGGAGAATGCAGGCTCTGATCCCATTACCTCTCGCATGCTAAGGGAGCACTCAACCATTTAAGCCAATTCCCCTCTGCATGAGCTCTCTGAGGTTTGGGCCCTAATGCAGTTACATTGGTTGAACTTTGGCTGTTCTGCTGTGAACTTTCGAACTGCCTGTAAACATCATCTATACATCTGCACACGTAGTGTAATATTACAGTAAAGTGTTGTGCGGTTCAGTGCTGTATATTTACAGTAGCTACTTTACTGGCCACTAAGCTGCCAGTAATTTTACAGTTTTATCATTCTCTAAGTCAGGACCATTGTTCGGAGTTTTTTTCGGAGAAGGTGCAATGAATAACTTAATCTGAATACGTCTCACAAAAGCTTTTAATGCATATACGTACAGTAGGACTAATTTGACAGCTTTACAAAAAGACTTCTTTCTACCCTCTTAGGCTTTTCAATAGTGGTCTAATGTGGCACAGACAAGCATTGTTCCCTGTCTTTTTTAACTCACTCTAGCATTTGTTGGTAAGAGTCTCATTAACCAGAATAGTCCTTGAGCTTGAACAAAAAAGAACATACATTTATTATCAAAAATAATTACCCAAAGTAACGGCAGCAGTTATTATTCGTTAGCGTCTGATGTCACAGTAACTATATGGAAATACAGGAACATCTTTATAGAACTTTATACCACAAAATTTTACAGTAATTTTTACAGTGTATGTTTATTGACTTTTTTTACATACAGTGTGCCAATAGTGCTTACATTTTTGCCACTTTGTGTCCCGCGTCGGCTCTCCTGCAGTAGACTTGTCGCGTTTGTATGCCAGTGCCACAGCCTCTCTCCGCTGCCTCCCCTGGCACTGTGCTGGGATCTGGAGTGCAAGTGCCCCATGGAGACGTATCCCAGTAGTGCACAATGCATGGGTGGGTGCCACATGGTCTTAACTGTTCCAGCACAGGGGCAGGCAAGCATCCTTTCCCATCTGTGTTCATACAATATACCAAATGGGTTTACTGCATTAGTACACTGTGCATCAAAACACTGGAGGCACCTGTTATTTTCCTAAGCCTTTTTTTTTTAAACAAATGAGCTTTTCTTTGTTGATTGACAGTATTTTCTGAGGAAAGTAATAGAGTATTTCAAAAAGCTGGCTTTCTTAGTTAAAACTCAAAGGTATGGAATGCCAAATAAGAATGCCCCTTGCTTCTTTTCCTACTGGACTTTGGGCTTAAGTTAAACTGAAAAATCTTGCATTGTGAAAAACTCTCCCAATCTGGTACCACAATGCAATACAAACGATATATTTAGTAGTGCCAGAACAAAGTCTAATATCTCTATTTGTCTTTTTTTTTTACATAATTTGAAAATGCCAGCTTTTACATTGTGTAAAACAGTTCTAACAGCTAGACTAATAGGAAAGGTGGATTTACATTAACATCTATTATAGGTTTTGTCCTCCTGAAAGAGTACTATTTTTGTGACAGTGACATATTTAAATATGTATGATAACTAAAAACTATATTAAAAAGAGTTCTTTGGATAGGTTTCTTTGAATAGATTTTTTCCACATTTTTAGCTATTATCCCAAATATATATTTACATTACGAATGGTCAATATATGTAAATCAGAAGTTCCATGATACTGAATTTTTTCCAGTTTGTTGTTGCTATGGACACTTCTTGTGGATCCCTTTAAGTAAAAGGTTGTGTAACGTGAGAGCCTTGTCTGCGAATGCTCATACACTTTGCAGAGGTTGCAGGCGATAAATGTGCTTGGTGTGAGAAGTATAGCACTTCTGAGATGCTGAAAGTTGTAAATTGTCCACTATGCGTTGGAGGAACAAGATAGTAAATGTGTAGCTGTAGTATTACAGTGGATGATGAGAGCTCACCCAGAAACAAGATAATCCTACTGCATTTTTTAAAGCCATGCTGTGAATAAATTGTCAGGAAGAATCTGGCCTTTAATGCACATGTGTACAGTAAGACTAATTTGACAGCCCTACAAACAGACTTAATTTTCCTCTTTTAGGCCTATCAGCAGTGATCTTATGCGGCACACAGTAGTATTTTGTTCTGTCTCTAGTAGGTAATGAAGCCATATGTCAGGATCAGAGGGGCCCGGAGCATTTTTAATGTGGGGGGGCATCGTTCTACGTCTTGCCGGGGGGCAGGGGGCGTGCATGCAAAGTCACGGTTGTTGTCCAGGGGTTGGGGTCGAGGGGGGGTGATCGTGCAGAGTCTCCGATGTTGTCTGGGAAACAAAAAGTGGGGGGGGGAGAAAAAGAGTTTTTTTTTTTTTTTTTTCCCCCCCCCCCCCCCCGCTATAATGGTTCCGGCGCCCATGGTCAGGATAATCTTTAGGTTTGTAAAAAAATTCTGTTACTGTTCATCATGTCACAATTGCTTCCTGGACATATAAATTAACCATGCTAATATTTTTTTGTGGTTAATAAGTCACATAAGACTTGCAAATCACCTTATTTGCATGAGATACACCCACTGTTTTTTGTGTTTTCCCATCCATTACTTAGCCACAGCAGTGGCCAGTATTGCATATTAATTTGAGCACTCAAACAAATCAATAATTCAAGGCTGTTTTCTTACTTGGGGTAAGGTATCCAGAGCCATAAGTGTATGTAAATTGACATAAATTATATGCAAGCTTTACTTTCCTCCCTGTGGCTCCCAATGTGTTTGGATGGAGTTAAAAATATAAAAAGTGAGAGAGGGGAATGAAGAGAGAGAGAGAAAGAGAGAGAGAATCTTACGTTTTGCAGGAAGTGCAAGGACAGAACGAGATCGGCTCTGTTTGCCCTCCACATGTTTGTCGGAACAGGAGTGAGAGCAGGGTGACCAGGAACCCCAGTGTCCCAGCACGCAGTCCTCGGGACAGGGCATCTCACAAGGTTGTCGAACTGGAGGAGGGTCTCCAGGACACTTCAGGTTGGGGACAATCTCTCCTGCAGGACAGTATTATCTATTATACACATGTATGAATGCTTTTCTGGTTATTAAGTTCAATTTGACATCGAAAACGGTGAGAAAAATACAGTTATACACAACCATGATTATTAGCCTTCCCAGAAACACTTATAAACAAATTGCAAATGAGGCAGTAATGGCAGGTACGGCAAAACAAATAATTAAAAAAACAATTTGTTGTATTTAAATGTCGAGTCAAGTCACGTCACGTAGGTGTTTTTTCATTTCATCCATATGCACAGTACACAGTAAAATAAAGAAACGTTCCTCCATGACCACAGTGCAACACAAGAACAAAAACAAATAACACAGAGACTAGGATCAAGTGCAATTGTGTGTAACTCGAGTGAAGGAACACCCACAAACTGAAGAAACAGAAAGAAAGAAAGAGCACAGAAACTCCGATTTTTATGAGCACTGGGTGGAAATACACGCAGAGAAGAGGGTGAAAGCTCAAATCCCGAAATTATCGGCTTAGTCAGCGTGTATTGGTGAACATAACCGTGATCACACAAAGAACAAGAAGAGTTTGAAGGTGCCAGCGATTGTGCTGATTGCGAGGGGACGGTGCTCCGTGCCTTCCCGTGGCAGGGCCAAGGTCTAGCCCCAGGTTGATCCCTTACAAATATTTATTGTATTTCAGCACAAAAAAGTGTGGGAGGTCTTGGAGTTTTCTCAAGCATTCCCATACC
>JBBPCY010000037.1:16218617-16243886 GCA_037974405.1 Brachyalestes nurse
TTCCAGTGGATTTTTCAGCTACTGTAGTAAATCTTGTCCATATTCAGGTTGTGGGTAATCTATTATTTTCTTTCTCAGCTTCTAAAAGTTTGATTGAAGGGGGCAGGACGTTTGTTTGTCTTGTCCCCCAATAGAACCGGCCCCGGCTGGAGCTTTACTAACAAACACTAAAAGTCGATCCACATTGTTTCCTGAAAAAAATGTTCATCAAAACTTCTCTCAAACTGCTCAAATGGCAGCAAACTCTTCATTATGCTTGTACGTGTGGTTTACGACTCAGCATGACTTTCTGTATAAAAATACAAAACAATGCTACAGGCAGACATTTTAGCACAGTTTTTATGTAAAAAATGGAGATACGAAACTTTTCTATTCTTATCCAGTCAAGATATGTTCTCTTCTTCAGTTCTTCAGTTAATATAGCTGACAAGAAGACAAATGAAAGCTTTTAAAGTTTAGAAATATAATATTGGCATTTTTATTTTTGTTTTTTTGAAAAAAGAGGAATATGGGTCATGAGGCAGGACATTTTATGTAATTTTTAAGGTATCAAAAAAGGACGTGTCCTGAACAAAAGACATGCGGTCACCATAATAAAGTGAGCACAATTTAGACTTCACGGTGGCTGTGACATACTTTTGTCCAGATAACGTGAGTCTTATGTGTCAGAAGCCACATTATTAAGTCTGTTTGAGACATGGTCGGAACCAAATGTGTGATGATTACGGCATGCTTTTGCATGATAGTGCCATGCTTCCATTACTGGTAAGCTACATTAGCTGTGGGGTTTCAGTTTAAAATTAAAGATGCAAATCTTAAACAGCCAGCATGCCCTGGCTGATGGATGGATATCCGAGGAAAGGAGAAAATTGTGACTGAATTTTTATCTGAACTGTCCCTTTAATGCCAGGCCTGTTTTCTTTCTCACGTGTGTGAGCAGAGCTAGTGCGCTGCTGGTCTGAAACAGCTCTTCCAGAGGAGAACATTTTAATGAGGGAGGAGATAATTTCGCTCTTGTTTAAGTGTTCCTGCTGAAAAGAGCGCAGTGGATGTTCACTATTACAGCTAGACTGATGCATAGATGTGGTGGTGCGTTTCTCGCTCTCTATCTTTTACAGCTTCGACATGGTGTGAATGTGACTCATTTATTTTGCAGAATGAAATCAGAACAGCTCGCTGTGCTCTCACAGAGTTTTCCTATTCAGCCCATAAATACCACCCCTCCAACTGAGAAAGCCTTTTCTGTGGTGGCCCAGAGAAATACAGGAGTATGCTCTCTCTCTCTCTCTCTCTCTCTCCATCACAGAGTGAAGTGTTGATTACCTTTCAGCTTGCATCAAACAACTCTGAAATAATGCCAAATAAGAATTGGTAAAAATCCTCTCTGTGCACAAACTACACAAACTGCAATAACGTGCTGCTGGCTGCGGCAACTCCGTTATGAAGGTCCTTTCTTCTGTCGCTGTTCTGTGTCTTTTCCCATGAGTACTGACCTGCCAGCTGTGTGGTCAGGACAAATGCTGAGGAAGAAAGATCAACAAATTGTTCTCCTTGTCAAAAATGTTTTATATAAGGTATCAGGAGTATAGCATCATGTTTGAGGGCCAGAACACACCGAAATGATGTTCTTCAACAAACACGACTGTTCTACAGTATGATTTAAACTTTTCTACAATATTTTCTCCCATTCACACTTTTCTACCTGTCATTAACCTCCCTTCACGCTGTTCTACAGTATTATCTCCCATTCACACTGCTCTATAAGCATATCTCCCGGGCACACCATTCTACAAAACCATCTCTCATTCACACTGTTCTACTTTTTCCTCCCGTCCTCACTGTTCTACAATATCATCTCCCATTCCTACTCTCCTACAATATTATGTCATTCACCCTGTTCTACAATATTATCTCCCATTCAAACGTTTCTACAATACTCCCATTCACATTGTTCTACATTATCCCCAGTTTACACTGTTCTACAATGTTCTTCTCCATTTAAAACCATTTTATTAAACTATCTGCAACTCACACAGTTCTCTCACTGACACTGTTCTACAATATTATCTCCCATTCACACTGTTCTCCAATCTAACCTTCCATTCACCATTCTACATTATCTCCAATTTATACTGTTCTACAATATTATTCCCCATTTACACTGTTCTACAGTATTATTTCCCTTTTACACTTCTACAATTCTATCTCCTGTTTACACTCTTCTACGATGTAATCTCCCATTCACCCTGTTCTACAATATTCTGCCCTTTAGAATGAACACTGTTTTCAAATGTATTTCCATTTGCACTGGTCTAGAATATTCTCCCCATTCATGCAGTTCTAGAATATTCTCCACCATTCACACTGTGAGAATGGTCTTCTTCTTTCTTTTTTCTCACCTTTACATGAATCTACAGCTACACTTTCACCTCTGACTTCATCTTCTGTTCTTTATGCAGAGATGTGGACAGCACTATCATCTTTATCTTTATCTTCTTCCTCATCAGCTTTTTCTTTGTTTTTCTTTGTTCTTTCTTCTTTAGCAGTGCACTTTTAGCCAGTTTACGACAGTAATTTTTTGTATTATACTGTTATGATCTCTTGATGGCATGACCATTCAGTAAATTGCCATTACAGAGTAGTTACCTTTTAAAGACTCTCAAAGCAGGAACATTTTTCCATGCCAAATCAACTGCATTCTGAACACACCATGTCAGCAAAACTCTTTTTGAGCCCTCTCCAAAAGAGTGCATGGGGATCGGACTTTTCTAAGATACTGCCAGAAAATGAAATGCAATTTCTGATTCAGGCCAATTATTTTAATACTTAGTCCAATGGTGTGAAGAGAATTACCAATAAAGCCCCACAGAGGGTAGAAGAAAACAATGAAACAGCAGTTTTATCGCCGCCATTGAGACTTCCTATAGGCAGAATAACACCCAAACCATGGTGTGCTTTCTAATCAAGACTAAAGGCTTTTATTTATAGCACAGCTTCCTGATTGTCTGCTGATGTGATTCCTTTGAGAACTCACAAACATAATAATGTGCTCTCTTAATTCCCAGATGGGGGACATAAATGACATTTTAAATGCACAGCAACTATTATGAGGACCCTCAACAGCAGGTGGAAAACAGGAGGAACAAATTATAGCTTTCAGAAGACCAACAGATCCCACCATGTCACTGTGGCTTGATGATCTCTGGATATTTCTCTCTGTCTCTCTCTCTCTCACACGTACACACACACACACTCACACACACACTGAATTCTTTGAAGAATAGGATGGCTCTTGCCGGATTCAACAATAGGGCGAATGGCAGATTAATTACCCAGTAATGGCTATAGAAGCAATTGCAGTGTTCTCTTTTTCTCTGAGATTTTGGCAAAGCAGATGTAGACACTTTTATCTTGTCATGGGAAGAGGGAGGGTTTGATTTTGATGTCTGACTGGCAAAGGGAGAGGAAAGGAAGACTCTAGAGTGAGTGATGTTAAATTTGTGAGGAAAAGAATGTGTATGCAGCATACACATAGGAGTGTAAGAATATGAGCGGTGGCTCTCTATAAACTCAAATCTTAGTCTTGTATAGTGTTATGTTTCTGTTTTTTGTGCTGCACTATGATCCTGGAGAAACGTTGTTTCATTGTGTACTGTGTAGATGGTTGAAATGACAATAAGCACGTACTTGACTTGACTTGAAATCATACACGCTGTCCAACAAACATTTTGAACGACTTTTTGAAATGTTCTGAATACAACTGAGCATGTTTTCTACATTTGTTTGCAATGACTGAACGTACAGTCCATAATTACTGGCACGCTCAGTAAACATGACTAAATAAAAATGATCAAAAAAGCTTTTGTGGTTAATTAGCTCAATCTCTGAAAATGCCCATATTCACTGCTTGGAGAGCGGTCCTCTGTATGCCTGCAAACTATTTGAAAGGTGTGCCAGAGGAAGGCTTTTCTTTCATCTAACCACAAACATAGAGTTGACTAGGCACTACTGAAACATTGACTGGAACTAGATTCTGTGGTCTTATTAGACAAAGATGTACTTTTTTTGTCAACAGACACTTAAGGTGAAAAAAAAGAATGTTTTACATGCTGAAGAAGCTTCTCTGCATCATGCACAATCCCTCCCACCTCCTATACGCCTCCTTAATAGGCCATCGGAGCACACACAGTAAAAGACTCACAGCCTCAAAACGCAGAATTGAACGCCTCAGGAAATCCTTTCTACCTGTGGCCATAAGACAGTATAATTCCTCCCTGCTCTGTAGGGGAACTTAAAAACTAGTTTTAAGTCATTATTCTGTTCTGATTCAGATCTGTGCAAGAGACAAATCAACTGTTTAATCTGTGGATCGAACGTTATTGAATGTTAATCTCATTACCATATCATCTGCTGCTATTTTATTGCAGTTCTTTTTATTGCATTTTATTGCACTAGGCCACTTTCTCAAGCCATTTTGTACAATATGCTGGTTCAGTACTCTGAATCTTTACATACAGCAATGTCAGTGTTACACTGTTGTTTGTTGCACTCATATGTTGTACTATTGTTGTACATTATGGCTCCCGGCCTTAAATCATTCAAGCAAAATGAGCATTTGTTGGCTAAGTTTGACTTGTCTGTAAATTAAGCTCAACGTAGTTCACTTATAGTTACTTGCACATTTTGACTTGCAACTCTGACATTAAGAGATAGGAGAGAAAAAACAACCTCACAAATATGAGACTCTCTAAATTTCAGTTCTACTGTGAAACTGCATAACTGATCTTTTGTAAGGCAGGCACTGCAGACGTATTTTATTTTATTAAAAATATGTTACAGTTATTTTAACACAGTTAAGGGGTGTTTTTGAAAAGCTAGCTGCATTGCTCTAGGCTCACATAGCTGGTCAGGGACGAGCTATTGTAACGAGCTACTGATGATAACGCTGCCCTAATTCTGAATGTCTTGGGATCACTTGTCATCACCATGTTATATAGAAACTTAAATCCAATTGAGGAAACACAAAAATGTTAAGTTCTCTATTGAAATGGCTAGCATTGTTGTTTGTGTGCCAGTTATTAGTACATTCAGGACCCCAAGGCTAATATTGTAAAACATTTTGAAAAAATTATCAGCCCTTTTATTCACGTATGAGTATTTCTAGACCTGTCATATTTGGTGGAAAATTGCATATGTGGAATAACATGAAAAATATTTTTATTGTATGTGATCTTTTGGTACAAGTTTTCTAACTTTATTTCACATTTCAGTTCAAGACTGAGCACTGGAGTCACAAAAGAGGGAGAAAAACATTGTTAACATTTAATTCAGAAGAATTTATCGCAGACAGGTGAGGTGTTTCACTAGGGTAAAAAAACAACTCCCAAGAATGAGACAACAAGATTTTGATATGCCAGTGAAGGTAATATATGACCGAGTGGGTTTGTTTTGAGGAGAACAAGTAAATCATCTTGACAGTATTTGTGACAGTATTTTCTTTGGAATAATGCCAACCCCCAGCATTGGGCTGAACGTTTTTAAGTTTTCAACAGTTTCTTACTGAACTGAAAAAAAGTAACATATAAAAAAACGACGGTAAGGTGCCCTCCAATGTGCAGTAAGCTGTTAAAGAACAGGTAATCATCAAGAATGTAAAACTGTAGCAGTCAAACTCCAGCTAGAACAGAGGATTTTCAGTCCCTGCCTCATTTTCCTTCTCAAAACTCCTATAAGACAGGACCACAGAGAGCTGGAAAAATCTGCCAATTTAAGAAGAAGCTTATTCTCAGCGTCTATTAAGAATTTCTCTTGAACTAGCCCAATTTGGAGAGCAAAGACAACGGAACATCACTAACAACCCCCCGAAGCCTAAGCCATGTGTGTGTATCTGGGTGCATGTGTAGGTAGTACTGATTACTTCTTAGCCCCAACACAGTAATTATTGCATCCAAGAAAATGAAAAGGGGGGGGGGGGTGCGCTTAATTAATGAATCAAAAGCAAAACAAAAGACAGACAGAGATAATTGCACTGTGCGATATATGGCTTGTATCGGGGCCTCGTTTTGAAGTCCTGCTCTCCTCTGAGAGGAGGTTATCTCTTTCTTCTTCCTCTCTCTCTTTCTCTCTTTCTCACAAAAACAAAGGAACAGACAGAAGAAAGAGTAATAGGAAATGACGGTGAAAAAAATACAAATAAAAACAGAGAATCAAAGGTGAAGAAAGAGCTCAGAGAAAAGTGAATAAGAGACTCAACAGAAAGAGAAAGAGAAAGAGAGAGAAAGAGAGATGAAATTTAACATATAGCTTAGTGACATCGCCACATGCTTGCCTGTCAGCTTGTCAAATCCATCAAACCTTCCACTCGCTATTTTACATCAAAACGAGACAGTCCGGCACTGTCCGTCTAAAGTTGTCATGGTGATGGAGATATCTTGTAAGTAGCGAAGCCTGATAATGAAACCTAGGAGCCCAGAACCCAGTGGGATAGAGAGAGTAAGATAGAATGGTGCGTCTTTATCGGCAAGTGTGGTTTTCTCTCTTGGTCTGACCACACAAACAGAACCGCCAATCAAATGTCTGCTGTTCACCCCTAATTGGACACACTAGGGATCAAATGTCATACAAGTATGAGAAATGTTATGAAGTAACCATGGTTGTATTTGTGTTGGTTTTTTTTCAATATTTAAAGTCAAAATGAACAAGAAGTGTTTATAAGTACAGATAAATAATACGTTATAATAATATGTTTCTTGTCATCTGTTTATAGCAGGGGTGTCCAAACTTGACAAATAGCTAGTAGTCTTAGGTTGTTGCATGTTTCCAGTATACAGCTGTATTCAAAAGCTAATCAGAACATAATAAGAGTGATAAGAAGAGGTTGAAATCCATTCATTCATTCATTCATTCATTTTCTGTAACTGCTTCATCCTTACTAGGGTCACGGGTACCTGGAGCCTATCCCGGGGCTGAAATCAAAGATTTTCAGTGAAATTCAAGTCACAGAGAAACAGAGACACCTTCAAGACCTCTGAAGATGTGGTGTGGTATCTGGTACCATGGTGTTAGCAGCAGATCCTGTCCTTTATGTGGAGGTGTTCCACAGATCAGAATTGTTGTCCTGTACTTTTCACAGATGCTTGATCAAATTGAGATTTGGGGAATTTAAAGGCCAAGCCAACAACTCAGACTCTTGTTATGTCCCTCAGACCATTTTAGAACAGTTGTTGCATTGTGGCATGGTGTATTGTCATGCTGAAAGAGGTCACTGCCATTAGGGGCCCTGGGTGGTTTGCGGCTATGCAGACCCATACACATCAAGCTGCCATGCACAGTGTGTTCTGATACCTTTCTATTGTAGCCACCATAAACCTTTTCAGCAGTTTGGGCTAACAGTAGCTCCTCTGTGGGTTCAGACCAGACAGACTAGCCTTCACTCTCCACACACAAGACATGAATCGCTGGTCCACTTTTGGTAGGTACTAAACACTGCATATCATGAACACCCCACAAGACCTGCTATGTTCTGACCTAGTCGTCATCACAATTTGGCTCTCATCAAAGTGGCTTGGATCCTTATGCTTACACAAGAACTTCAAGAACTGACTGGTTACTTGCTGCCAAATATTTTCCACCCCTTGACAGGTGCTACCAAATCTGTACATGTATAGACATCCCTGAGTTTTTTCGCTTGTCTACTATGTTTGTGTTGATGACTATGCATACATCATAGCCCTTGTCCACGTTATCTGTTTGTTTTTACATACAGATTGATAAAAAGTAGTGCTGCTTTCATGTATTACTTCCCCTGCTCACTGACCACCCTATTCCGTTTGTTTTGACCGACTGAGCCAACAGACATGGCTGAAAAAACCTGGTACTGTTATGAGCATTTATCTTTCTTCATCCCACTGCAACACAACCACTTTGATTAAGTCATGAAAAGTCAAGAGTCAACAAGTAGGAGAAAAATAATGGGTCACTGACCATGGGTCAACTAATGTTTGTAGAGCTGATTATCATATTGACTATTATTTGATTGACTGACCAATCCAAATGTTGTGCCTTCTTTGGTAACCCCCTTCCTTTGCTGAAGCAAAGTCTTTTCTATGTAACAAGGGATTTCTTCTTTCAAGGTATTAATTGTGATCTTGTAGACTGTGCTTTTATACATAGTAGAACTGGGACACCACAAACCCAAAACAGCACACAAATACAGGTATAAATACGAAACACTTCCTGCACTTTGTAATCAGCTGGAGTGTGAAATTTAGTTCCAAAATGAGGGTAAACTTCTGACCTACACATCTTTTCATCATCAACTTTTCTCTATACTCAAAACTAAAAACCTTAGCTTCTAGAAAACCTGCATTCATTAACTTTTGCATGTTTATTCCTTGCTCTGCTAACAGGAAGTCGTGGGTTCAATTCCCAAGACTGCCAAGCACCTCAGAGGCACTCCGAGCAAGGTACTGTCCCCACACACTGCTCCCGGGCTCTGTGTTCCTGGCTGCCTCTTAAATGCAGAGAAATAATTTTGTGTTATTTACACTGTGTGTAGTGGTGTGTTTATGTATGACAGAATTTTCACTTCACTATATTTTGAAGGATAATACAGAAATATGTCCCATGACATTGCATGTGACTGGATTTATGGTAGATTTAGAGCTAAAAAATTAATATAAAAGGTACACAGTGTTTTCTACACATTAGGGGCATCTTCAAGTTAAATTAACAAAGTCAACATCATCATCAAGGCTAGACAAAACAATTATTTACATATTTAAGCAGCCATTTATGCTTAAATATGTGCAAGTTGTCATTTAAACATCTGAATGCATTTTAGACAAAAACAAAACAAAAAAAATCCTAAAGAATGCCAGCAATAAATTGGCACATATTGACAAAAATACTCTGTTCTCTTGTTGTGTCTGTACTTGTTATTATAAAGCATTTAAGAGTTTGTTGCTTTTTTAAATCAGCATCAACCTTGTCAACAAATCATTTCAGAGAAGAAGTTTGAAAATGTCAGAATATGTCCAAAGCCTTTAGTGGAATCTGAGTGCAGCTTTTTGTGCAACTGTGGAAGACGTGTGCAAGGCAAAATCCAAGACCAGGAGGAAGATAAAGGAAAAAGAACAGAGGAAGCATGTCTGAGAGAGAGCCTGAATGTTTCCTGAGAGCCCTGTGATCATGGAGCTGAGAGAAACCTGCTTTTTAATGATGAAACCAATATCGATTTCACATTCCAGGAATCATCACCTCTCTGCTAGCCTCCAGTGCAGCTTGTCAATCCCAGGAAACCCTTTCACACTTTCCCCAGTCATGGGGTGAGGGGCCGAGCTTCAGGTTGGAGAAGGTTTATAACGTGCAATCCTACTACCTTTGATCTTCAAAGCCTTTAATCACAGCAGTTTGTCCACAGAGCAGGCTTGTTTACCTGCCTGGACCTTCGCCTGCTGGTCCTTCTGTGCAACTTATTCATTCTTAAGCAGTTACCAAATTAAGACAATAGCTGCCTGTTTCAACTATTGAGTAATACTAACACCTGCAGCGGCCCCCCAAAGTGTTTGGACATGTGAACTATTTAACCATTGCTAAACTAAAAAGGAAGTTTATTAGGTTACATCATCAAATAGATAAACATCATAAAATACTTTGAGCACAGCATCACACTGACAGCAGACTCCTTGTATGAAGAAAGCAAGTCAAAGGGAGTGTGAGAATATGAACCACCTTTTTGAACTTTAAAGAAGCTCCAAATATGATTATTCAAACCAAGGGTGTCAAGCTCCGGTCCTGGAGGGCACAGTTTGATGGTTCTCCTCCTCAAACACATTCACGAAACCTGACAATTAACTGGTGAGGTGAACCAGGTGTTTGGTGAGGGGAATCACCAAAACGTGCTGGACCACAGCCTTCCAGGACTAGAGTTCGACACCCCTGTTCTAAACCAACCGGTAAAAAACCCTTATGTTATATTATATGAAGGTTATTTAAATCTTTAAAAGGTTTTACCCACTCCTAAATCTCTTTTCTCAATCAGGATTCTTCAGGGAGCCAAAGGTGGTTCTTCTATGGAAGGGATGTCCAATTAGCACTTTCTCTCTTGTCTAATGCTCTCTTCACAAAGACCTTGCTAATTAGTTGTTCTGCTAAATAGTTGAGGTTGAATCAGGCGTACTTAACAAGGCAGATCACTGAAGTCTGCAGAGCTGTGGTCTGCAAGGACTGAAGTTTGTTCTATAGCATTCCTCAGGACCCTTTATAGCCTCCCTTTTTAGGAGAGAAGGGTCCTGTACAACACAGATGTGGAAACATCACAGCCTAGGCTGTTTTCCTCACAGTAGCATGGTGAGTTTGTATTTATTCTGGTGTATAAAGGTATTTTGGATGCAAACCTGCAAAAGAAACTGCTCAGTGATAACAATCTGAAACAAATCAGCTGTCAATTGAATAAATTGTCCAAAAGAATATTAGCAACCTAAGTTATTTGCACATAGGGGTGGACATTTTAGATCAATTTAGGGTACAAGTCATGTATATTGTCTGTGTGTTACGTACAAAACTTGTTCAAGGGTCTCAACAATGCATTTTATGAACAGTATGCTTGGTGAAATGCAAAATTCACTTTGTCCCTCACACATGGAATGACACATGGATCTGCCCAAGGGCTGCAAACACGTGGATCCACCATTGTGTTGATCGTCCTCTGCCTTTTAAGGCCAGATGTAAATTTGTGGGAGTTTCTTAAAAACATCTTTGAGAGAATTTATTTAACAGTGGCGAGAAATGTTTAGAGCATCACTTTATTTGAACCAGGAGTGTTGCTAGGACTTGGCATCAGCGGCTACAGACCTCAATTAATGAATACCCACGGATCTTCCCAAGTCACATGGTAACACCTAATACATTTTTTTCCAGAAGTTGAAAACGTGATCATTAGCTTGTTTTAAAGAGCAGAAAAGTTTCCAGATTTAGTTGGCTCCAGTTCCAACCACTAGATAAAGCTCCCCCTACCACACAAAACCACTAACACTGGGAGGGTGAAAGCTTGCACGTTCTTCCTCCGCATCACATAAAGTCATCTGCTGCATCTTTCTGAGCTGCTCCTAACGCAGTGTCATTGGTCAGCTTGACACACTTGGAGGAGACTGCTGACTGCCAAGTCTGTTATGTCAGCTAACAGACACCCACGCTTAGTGGGCCATCCAACCCACTAAGAGAGAGCAAAGTCAATGGTGCTCTCTTTAGTGTTTAGCAACCTGTTTAAATGGCTTTTTGTAAAGTGACCATTTGTCATACGTGAACACACCACACCACACAGTGTGAACAGCACAAAGTTCTTCCTCTGCATTTAACCCATTCACCAAGTGACGCAGCAGGCAGCACCTGGAGAGCAGTGAGGGGACGGTACCTTGCTCAAGGGTACCTCAGAGGTGCCCCTAGCAGTCCTGAGATTTGAACCCACAACCTTCTGATCACAGAGGCAACACCCAACCACTAGGCCACTAGCTGCCCCTATAAGAATGGGGCTGTCAGAAGTGGGATTCGAACCCACACCGTTAGGGGAGACCGTGACCTGAACAGCCTTTAAAGACAGACATACATAAAAACTTTCATTAGAATCCAGCCTTGTCATTACAACTTTCTTTAGATAATCATATTATAAATGTTTGTTTTGATTACTCCAAAGTTCCAAATCTGTGGTTAAAGGAACTTGATTCACTAAAATGTAATTATGCCTGAGTCCTGGTAACTACATAACTGTCAAATGCTCACACCACATACATTATACAGTTACTGTAAACTAAACAAAGGAACCGAAAAGGGGTCTTTGGAGTGACACCATAAAAGAATTCATTTGAATTCCCTAAATATCCTTTAATGAATGAAGTGAGATGCCTGATTGTAAAGAAACAAACATTTTTAGAAGGGTATAATTGGTGCTGCGGTATGGAAAAACTTTGCTTTGTAGTATTTACAGCAGTTGTGTTAAAAAACCTGAAATGAAATATTCTATCCAAAGCATTCCTGAATTAAGGCAGTGGCACATGGCTCAGACGCCAAAACCTTCCAAGATTTTCCTGCGAAACGGTGAAAGCATGGCAGTTTTGAACACAAGCTAACGACACTAATTGGCCTAGAATGGTTAATTCTTTCACAGCTGTCGCTCTTGAACGACACATTAGTTTCCATGGTGCCAAGGAACTGAGTGAAGCATGCTCAGTGGAGCTCCAGCTGGGGCACAGGCTGGCAGGGTCCTCAGATTACACACACAGATGGACTAACTCTCCAAACCACATTTCTATAACTGCCATACATTTATCCCAGTCCAGGATATGTGATGACAGCGATCAATGCCCTAGCAGGACAGACTGGCTGCTCCTGGACCAACTGTGAGGCGTCTGCAAGCAGCAGCATTAGTTACGGCATGCTTTGGGATCGGACTTAAGAGCCAGTGTTGCATCTGAACGCCTGTCTTAACTAAAAAAATGGAAGCTTACAAGAATCCATAATTTACTGTTTAATCATTGTCACTGGCCTCTGCTTTTAGGTCAGTCTTGCTGGTGTAAAGAGAATGCATCTCTAACTGTACAATATACACTATATGAACAAAAGTATTGGGACACCTGACCGTTACACCAAGAGGGACTTTAATGACATTGTATTCAAATACATAGACTTTAATATGGAGTTGGTACATATGAATTTGAGTTCATTCATTCTGTAGAGTATTTATGAGGTCAGGCACTGATGCTGGATGAGAAGGCCTGGCTCACAATCTCCATTCCAGTTCATCCCAAAACTGTTGGACAGGGTTGAGGTCAAAGCCAGTCAAGTTCTTCCACACAAACTCATCCAACCATGTCTTTATAGACCTTGCTTTGTACACTGGGACACAGTCATGCTGGAATAGAGAAGGGCGTTCCCCTAATTGTGTCCAAAATGTCTTGGTTTGCTGAAGCATAGAGATACTGGATCTAGCCCGAACTCTGAAAAACAGGTTTGTCTCAATACTTTTGTCCGTATGTTGTATGTTAGGAACATCAACCCCTTCATCAGTGGTTAATTTCTGACCACGGAGCTGCTCTTAGCTGGACATTTTTGGGTTGGGGACATTAATAACGTGATTCCCAGCAACAGTGCTGTGTCTGATGAACTCATAACATCGCCACATCACACAACATTGCTCTACCATGACCGTGTGTACTGTGTTAAGAATGAGCCACCACCCACATAATACACAATCAGCAGCAGTCCTGTGGTTTATTGATCAGCGATGAATGTAGTAGTGTGTATCTGATTCATTAATGGAGCATAAGCTGTAATTGCATATCTATATAGTGACCCTATAATGCAAGTGAGTGGAAAGCTGCTTCTAAACAAGAGGATGATAAGTGTCAATACTAGACTGAATACAGAGATTTTTTCACTCTGTTAAGCAGATTTGTTATTTTTCTGTCTAGATTAGGGAGAAATCATACACCTCCTGCATCAACACCCAAATAGAGTAAAATCTGGACAGTTATGTAAGTCCAATGTGCAGTACTGAACTGTGAATGCAGGAGCGTCTGGTAAAAAGCCTCCAAGATCACTCAGCTAGTAGCATTTTACATGTATTATAGAGAGATATTACTGTAGTTTTGTTGTATTGAACAAATGTAACTGCGTATTGTCACTGCCTAAGGACATAACATTGTCTCCAGAAATTAACAGTATGAAATACAGTACAATTCTACAGTACAATTCTACAGTAAATTGCAAGAAATATTTTTAAATTACGTTGTTTTCTTAAATTCCAGTACACCGAAATCCACTCTGAAAAGGTTCCCTGTATAATTAAAAGAAAGTTCTAATAAAAGTAACTGTCCCAGAATTAACAGCAATTCCAACAAAAGTAAAATGGGAAGAATGTAGACACAGATTTCATAACATTAATAAAAGATGTGAGATTACAAAATGTAATATATGTCGATTTTAAAGAGAACTTGAAACATAAACATGCATTAGAAATGTATTAGAAATAGTCAAGTGCGATAATATAAATCAAGTAGATCAGCATATGGACTATATATAATCTGTAGCTTAGTGTTGTGGGTGGACTTCTGAGTGAATGATGTATAGGCTGTAGCCTCCACAAGAAAGGGTGAGTTTTGCTGGGCTGCTCTGGGTAGTCTACTCTGATAACAATCACTGCTTCACTCCAATGGTTAAAGTTGTGTTCAGTAAAGCCTTTACTGTAATTTGTTGTGATTTCACTGATAAATCTAATTTGCTGTAGTTCTCATTTTTGTACTCTTTATCTTTAAAGATGTCCAGTAGATTGATACAAACGTACCATGTATTCATATTATATACTGTGATTTCATGCACTACTAATTATAGTACAATTACTGTTAAATATCCTACAGCTCAATACTGTATATTTATTGCACTAAGTACTATATTTACTGGTAACTATGCTGTCAGCAATTTACTGTATATTTTACTGTTTATTTTTTCTTACTAAGATATCTCCTTGACCACTTACAAACTTACAAGTTGTGTTAACTGAATATTTTAGAATATGCACTTCCTGCAGGATTATTTTAACGAGCTATGAGTAAGAATAATTACATATTAAATTCCTTTGAAATGAGCCTTTGAAATGACTCCATCTTCAGTGTTTGTGCAGTATTACATTGTGCACACCTCATTAGGACATAGATCTCAGTTCCTGGAACAGAGGGTCTGGTTGTTTGGATCCTTCCACTCTTAGCTGTGAATCACCTCACTGGCAAATAAAGTCTCACCTGTTTTCCATGAGAACGGATTCCTCTTCAGCACGTCCGCTCCCACAGTGGCAGCTATTAGTGAAAGGCAGAGCAGAGCGCTCTGGATGGAGGGGACGAAGAGCAGACCATGCTTCAGAAACCACATCCTCACTCGCTCTCTCCTCACTCACTCCTGACCAGAAAAACAGAAACACACACACAGAGAGCTCAGCTTTAAAAACACAGTGGGGTTGCTTTAATTTTCACCTTGTCTTCTTTTCATGTGTCTTTTTTCCACCTTCTATCCACCTGAATGAAAACATGACTGCTTTGTTGAAGTGTCAGGAGCTTGAAAATTATCCACCAACCTTATGAGTGCAAATTCATTTGGGCTTATAAATGGTTTTATATGGTTCTGAGCCAACCCTTTAACTAGCAAATTAACTTTATCTAAAGGTTCCTTAACTTTAAAGTGGTTCTTCACACTTCACACATTTTATTTACAAAAATGGTTCGAAAATCATCCTTTTAAGGGTGTTTCTGGACAACAAAAATGGTTCTTCTATGGCATGGCTCCAACGTGCACATCCATTATTGTCACTGTTAGAATAAAACTTTACAATAGAAGAAAGCGACCAGTGATGTAAAATATGTTTTACTAAGCCATGTTGGACCACTTTCATTGGTCCACTTATCATGAATGGTAAACATTTTGACACAATGTAAAGGGAAGATGACTTTAATAAACTATGTAAAACAAAGAAAAGAAAACAATAGGGTTCCTGCGCACTTCATGCTTGGACCCCTAAAAAATGACAAAAATACATATACAAAGATTTGAATGAATAAATTGATCTTTTGTGGTTAAATGGTTGTTTTCAACATTTTAGAAATATAGCATCAAAAAAGTTGTTACAAAGGACATACATTTTGTGTATAAAAGTACAACCCATCTGATTTGTGAGCCAAGCCTATAATTCTTTCAGCATCTCACAGTGGTGATTTTACACATCTGTATCCAGACAATAGTAATTCTATGCAGCTAACACAGACTGTGAACTAACAAATGGGCTACAGCCTCTAACTGTACACCACTAAGCTGGACCTACAAGGTGCATGTTTCTAATAAAGTGGCTACAGTTATATTAGTGTAAAATGAGCTCTTTCAAACGAGGAGAATTAACATTAGAAAGGATTGGTACACTACATTAACAGCCCTATTAAAGCGAATGCAGTGAGTGGGCTTGTGGATGAGGCCGAAATTAGATTTGAATCTTGAATATTGGAGTTTGATCCTCACCAGCGTTTAATGTCCCAAACGTCCAACTGTCAGCAGAATTAAATAAAGAAAGGAAAATGAAGGAAATGAATCGAAGAACACCAGAGGAAAGCAAAGCTAATCTCAACCGACTAAATCTGCTGCTCAGGCTGTAAGATATTGAGTGATTCTTGATCGTCACAGTTTCTCTTTAGGCAAAGAAAAAATCTGCATGCAGTCTATGGAAGTGTTTCGACCTGGCTGCAGAAAAGCCATTCTCGGCTAGAGAGGAGCTCAAAAGGAAACTCAGCGAGAGCGGAGTACAGAGAGGTATGCTGATTTTCATTCAACAAAATACATGAGTCACATTCACACCATGTCCAATTTGTCAGTCAGAAAGAGGCATAGAAAGTCAGAGAGTGTTTGAGAGAGAATGTGTATGTGCGTGTGTATGCGTGTGTGTGTGTGAAAGAGAGAGAGAGAGAGGGAGAGGGAGAGAGAAAGAGAGAGAGAGATCTGCCATTTAATGATAAGGCTTAGGTTGCTTTGGTCAGCAGGAGTGTTGAACAGAGTACTGATACTGACATTACAAAGATCTCCTCTAGGAAATTATTTCCGACTAGCAACAGGCATGTTCTGACAAATGTGTTTGAGATGGGCTTGTTTCTTGTAGTTGGTTTACTCAGGCTGAGTCAAGTGTCAGAGGCCTTAAATGAACCGAACACTTGCTCCTGGCTTAACTTGGCTTTAGTAAAAACAACTGTTAAAGTGGAGAGTTCAGCAATTCATTCATTTATTTTACTTGATCACCAAAGTTTGGCACTAAGAAAGGTTTTTAATGAGAAGTAAACAATTTCACTCTGTTTTGGCTGAAAAGAGCTATGAGCACAGCATAAAATAATAGTTTCCTTGAAGCCTTTTCTGCATTTTTGACCGTTTTTCTATATAACTGTATGTCATATGCTGCTGGACACCACACAACAATTTTTAGGATACAACACATTTAACGACAAAAAATTGTGTAGAAAATATTGACTGTTGACTACTCAGTAGTTTGCATGATCATTCAAGTATTTACTACCAGACATAAACTAGATACTTGACGTTTTCCTTTATCTTTAAATATTGTGCAGTGTTAAAGGTACATATGCATATGTACAGTAGCTAAATGTTTCATATTTTCAATGTTTAATGTTTCACCTTTTGTTTATTGAATATTTTGTGGTTAAATCAAGGATTGCTGTGATAGTATTTGCACAAGAAACTGTCATTTAAATGCAAACAGCAGAATAGGGCTTCCACTAACGTGATATACAGTAATCCCCCAGTTTTACGCGGATCAGGAGTTGCAGATTCAGTCACACGCGGATTTTTTTTTGAGAACAGAGTTTTATGTGGAAATCCCCACAATAACGCGGAAACAGCAAATATCCTCCGCCTTTTTTTTGCATTTTTGTGGCAATAACTATATTTTTTCTGGATGTTTTCACACAAAGGGACCCGTTCACCTCATCACGGTGTCCCAATACTTTTGTCTCGTGAACTTCTGAGTTGCATATCTCAGCGAGGAAAGCACTCAGAAACTTCAAACTCAACAGTTCGGTATATCTCCAGGGGACTTTTCCAATGAGCCCTCATTTGTATTTTTAGCCCGAGTAGATCAGGTTTTATTTCCACGGTTTTTGCTCTTGGAACATAACCCCCCGCGAAAAGCGAGAGATTACTGTACTGTTGTTTAAAAACATTGTTAAACAGTGGTTAAAGAAATCAGTGAATGGTTTTAGACTTACATTTAATACATTGAATGATTCTGTCCGTAACAGACACCTTAAAATGTCCCCAGTCTACTGTGTCCTGTGTGAGATTCACATTTTGTACTTGCTCTGGTGGTCACTGGATATGCCACTGTATTGAATGTGCTCGTCAGTCACCTCAAAGAACAATGCCCTCCATGTAGCAGATTGGGGATCAGTTACCCTGTTTGGACAAGCACATGACTATTATGGTAAGAGTCACTGGGAAAGACTGTGTGCTATGCTCACCTACATCTGTAACATGGTTAAATTATTATAAAAGTTTTGCCCTGTAAAATACGACTCCACAAGACCTGAAGGTGTGCTGTGGTATCTGGGACTAATACATCAGCAGCTTACAGTATACTTCACGTCCTGTAAATTAAGAGGTGGAACCTTCATGGATTGGCCAGTTTGTCCAGCACATCCCACGAATGCTTGATTAGACTGAGATCTGGAGGATTTGGACTTTTTGTCATGTTCCACAAACCATTCCTCAACAATTTTTGCAGAGTGGTAGTGTACATCAACTAGCTGAAAGAGATCATTGGCAACAGGTAATATCTTTGCAATGAGGTGGTATGCTTGGTTTGTAACAATGTTTGAGTACATGCCAAAGTAACACCAATACTGAATGCCAGAACCCAAGATTTCCCAGCAGAACCTTGTCTATATCATACTGCCTCCACCGGCTTGCCATATTCTGATAGTTTATGCTGGTGCCATGTATTCTACAGGCAAGTAACACACATACAGCCACCCACATAATGTAAAAGAAAATTTGAACCATCAGACTAGGACACCTTCTTCCATTGTTCCATGGTCCAGTGACTATCACTGGTTCAGTGCCTGAAGTCTAGAGATCATGTGTTGGTGGCACTGTGCAAGCATTTGCGTCTGTGTTTTTCTAGATGTAGGCAGTAAGTTTACCATTTTGGAAGATGGTAACACACTGTTAAAAAACAGTAGGTATTGAGTGCTAATTATTGGGTTGGAGACAGGCAATTCATCCCCCTCCCAACACTGTAGACGACATGTCCCCTCTGCACCAACCTTATATCTACAACTGTTGTCAGAAGGTTCAGATCTCCTTACCTCATCGGCCACAGGGCTGAGCCCGTTCAAGGTATGCTACAGCTTCCAACCAAGAAGCGGAGGTTGATGTGGCCTCGGAGGTTGACTGCCATCCAGGGGCCAACGACTGGTACACCCAGCAACCCCGCCGTCGGTACCCACCAGGACAATTGTTCCACAATGGTGAAAGGGTTTGGCTTTACACCAGGGGCCGTATTACAGAAACTTCCTAACTTAAGCATAAAGTTAAAATAAGACGATCTAAGATAGGATTTTTTTTTCAATTTGGTATTACAGAAGCAAGTCCTAACTGAATTTACATCTCCCAACTCAAGCTGGTGTTCTTCTCAACCCTGGTGCCTCAAGACGCTCCTCCTCCCAGGATCACTGACAGTGGTCCTGCCTACACCGCCTGGCGGATCCTCGACTTGCGTCGACACGGTGCTCAGTTAGTTCAGGCCCGACTCATCTCGACCCCAGCTGGACACGTGAGAACTCCGGAACTCCGGTCCTTTTCTACCTCCTCTTATTACCGTGTGTGTGTATGACAATAAGGAGTAGGGAATCCCTACTCTGTGTGGGGAACTGCGTGGCTAACCAACCTCCTCATGCTCAATGCGCCACTGGGTTCATCCACCACGCTACACTGGGCTAACAGTTTGGCCAGTTCCTGACATGAAATCAAAATGTGTTTTCACTACTACAGTGGTTCCCAGTTCTGGTGCTGGAGGTTCCCCCCTACTCGGAACAGTTTCTCTGCTCCTAACACACCAGATCAGTCAGCTAACTAGTCTTTCTTGAGTGGAAGTGGAAGTGCTCAAGCTGGGAAAATACTGAAATGTGTAGGACAGGGCGACTTCCAGGACAAGGGTTGGAAATCACTGTTCAGTGGGATCTGTACTCTAAACTTTACTTGTAGAAGACTCTGTTCACTTGTGTTTAATGTATCGTTCATGGGCATGTGCTCCACCATTAGAGAAGTTCTTCAGAGCATGAGCAGGAAGTCAGGCGGGAGGCATGAGGGTAATAGCTCTTTCCGGTTCTCTCTGGCTCTACACGTTATCTCAGTTTGCCTGCGCATCACTCAGAGACTGCAGATTGACACATAGCTTTAAAGCGCAACACTTAGTGCGATGCCTCGAGACTACACACTCACAAGATTCCCAGCCAAGACTGAGTAATTACAATGCTAATCAGTCCAGACACAGAGCCATTCCCACACAGAGATAGAGAGAGAGAGAAAGAGACAGAGACAGAGAGACAGACAGAGACATACTGGGCCTCTCCAAAATATTGCCTGATTAAAACTTTCAATCTTTTTAATTAAATTGATTTCTGAAGGTTACAAAGCAGAAGTATCAGTTGGAAAGTTTAATTAAATAGTTTGTCTGACCAATTAAAATAACATATTCTTTTCATTACACAGAGGCTCTAAACAAATGCCTCTGTGGGGCTGTGGGGAGAAGGGATGAGAAACTGAATCACACACTAATTTGTCCTCTTTTTTTAAGGCACCCACAGAGGCAGTTTAACCAACACACACGTATATATACACAAATTCCTTGTGGTGATGTTAAGACAGTTGGGAGGTGGAAATGTAAAACACACCTATCAAATATACAGACATACTGCGCAGTACAGTAACACTTAATAATACTTCTCTTTTATAAACCATTAATTAGAATAAACAAGCATTTTTTTTACATTAACCAACGTTTATAAATGACAATTATGTAGTCGTTGATGCTTTAATTTATATTTACTGTATTGTACCACACAATTTCACTGATGAATAATGAGATCAGTGCATCAGTACATGTATACAAATCCTCACAGCAACTTACTAATTTTCTAATAATGACAGGCATAATGCTTTATCCAATATGTGTGTATAGTATGTGCAAGAAATATCCAACACATTGCAAAAACTAAATTTAAAACATTTCCATAGCTGTAAAGTTTCCAAACACATATGCACATTGATGCAAAAAATACTACAAAAATCTAATATTAAAAAGCCATTTACAAATATGCACAATAACAGCAGTGCCAGCATTCTGTAGTCATCAAGATATACATTGGCCCATTCTTGTTGTTGAAGTTCTTTCAAATCAGCAGGGTTTCTAAGATCTCTTAGGTGAAACATATCATAAATTCTCAATGGCATTTAAATCAGAACCTCGACCTTTTCCTTGTATACTGTGGATCATTGTCCTGGTGGAAAGTCCATCGCCTTAGCAACTTCAGGACTCTGGCAGATTCCAGACTTTTCTCCAGAATGCCTTAATATGCCGCCCCATCCATCTTTCCTTCTATTACCTTAAAAGCACAACTACTTCAAAATAAAAATCAATCCCATAACATTATGCTGCCACCACCACACTTTACTGTAAGGATGGTATTATTTGGCACATATGCAGAGATCTTCTTCCCCTGTATATGCCTTACCATATTTATAAGTCTCTTTGGGTCACATCAGTTCTGGAAAGAAGCCTAAATCTTTAGGTGACGACAGGACACTTCAGCCAAGCTTGAATTTGTCAGCACTTTAACAGAGATGTCCTGCAGGGAGGTTGAGAGTGGGGACCATAGTGGCAGAGAACACCGGTGGTCAAGATTGGGTTCTTGACCACCACTGTTCTGGCTGCTTTCAGGACTTTGTGGATCTCTGCCCTCATTGTCCTAGGGCACATTGTCACCATAAACAATAAAGCTGACAGTACTTCCCGAAATTTTGTGAGGACATTCAGATCTTGGACAAGTAATAGTGGACCAATGAGCTTTGTTGCCCAATTTTTGTGAATTTTAAGCTGTTAAATGTAGTTTTCTCAATGTGTTGGAAACTTCTTGCACCCACCATGGCAAAATATTTTATGGCTAAATATTTAAATAAAGTGTGAACATATGTGTGTAAAATATGCATTTTTATTTACTGATATTTTGTAAGTGGCAGCTAAATTAAAGTTAAAAGTGTTCACAATTAGTTTATAAGGTTTAAGCCAAGTGTTACCTCAAGGGAACCAAAGCTTGTCTAAATCACACTGCGTCTGTTATGTGACTTTGCCAAAGAAGAGAAACAACACATTTCTACACTCATTTGACAGCAACCTCTTTTCTTTCTCAACCTGATTGTGATACACAGAATTTTAGCACCGTTTTTCCTGTCTCGAAAAAAAAGTGATAAACTCCACGTTCAACAAACACATCACATTTTTTTAGAAACATGAATTTATTACTATTTACTTTAGCTACTGCAAGTTACCAAACGTTTAAGCAATGTGTGTTCATTGCTCCGCTGATCATGTACAGTATATAGAACAAATGGACAAATTATTTTCTTACTGTCTTAACATGGTAATCATGTAATGTTATTTAGCTAATTAGGTAATAATAGTTAACTCAAAGTAAGACAATTATACTGAGTAAACTGTGTATCGGTACCATTGTAATATGTGTTATTAGATAAAATACTTACATCCTTCGACTGTTTACACATTTTTTCTTTATTAACATTTAGTTTTTATCTTCACTGGAAGGAAAATTATCTTCATATGGAAGTTTAGGCTCCTTGTAATGTGCATAATTTCAGATCTTGTGAGACATCTATGGCTTAACCAAAATGAATACAATGCTTTTACTCTTGGCAAAACATTTTTGTTTTCTTTTATACAGGACATTAATCTTCTCCATCAGAAAATAAAGACAGTGGAGAAAAATAGACTACAGTGACTTAGTGTAGAAGGTTATCTCAGCTTTGTGAAAAGGTTATTGCTGTACAAATATGTTAATGTTGCATTTAAGATTTTTTTGTTCTATATCACATATTTGCATAAAACAAAAGAAGCTATAATGCCCTTTCCAAACTTTGGCTCCCCTGGTAAACATGTGCAAAGCAGGCTGTAAAAATGTGTACTTTATTACCTTTTCTTTTTGGATGTTTCATTCAGTTTTTTTACAAATCTAACCTTTATTCAAAGTGCAATGATTCCCCAGCTGTTATCCTTGGAGATTTTAGATCAGTTGAACCACCCTTCTCACTTTGCCAGGGCTTAGTACAAACAAACATCCTGATTGTATTTATAGGCATTTTCAACTGCTGTACTTTTTTTCTTGTGATAATGTGTTGATATACGTTTTATTATTAATATATTATTTACCTATTGTGTTGAGTAATGTTTTTGTTAAATTGATTTAGCTTAAAGGGGACATATAATGCAAAACTCACTTTAGTTATAATAGATCTATGGGCTACAAAACATCTCACCAGCTCTATTCTTGACATCTTCCATACACTTTTATGCAAATAAGCTGTTGCTGGCCACGTCCCACCTATCCCATGCTAACGCTGCGCGTTTACTACACAGGAAAATGGCAGAAAACAGAGGTGCTATCCAGCCCTTTATGTTCAACCCCGAGTCGGGCCCAGAGCAAGATGAACACAACACTTCACGTGTGCCTTTACCTATGGCCATAGCGCTCAGAGTCTTATGCGGGCTTGTAAAACCAGCAGACAAAAATGATGGATCTTCAATTAATCTACTGGATGGGGGCTCGACAGATGAGGGGTGGTTCTATGCAAATTTCTTCATTATGACATCACAGTAGGGGAGCCATCCAAACAGCTCATTGAAGCATATGATTCCTGATACCAAAATCTTTCAATTGACTCACAAAAACCAAATGGGTGGTTTTTTTTGTGCTTGGCTTGTTTATAGGAGCAGTAGAGACCCAAATGGAAATACAAAAGGATGCAAAAAGTGAGTTTTGCATAATATGTCCCCAAAATACAAAATTTTAAAGCCAAAAATAAAGTACATTTTAATTACATTAAATCTGTCAGTGGGGTAAGAAACCCAAGCCCTACTCAAATGGCAAAATTAAGCAAAATTAGGGAAAAAAATCAAACATATCTACATTACACAACACTAAAATTAATTTATAATAAAAACATTTAAGTTGTTTAGATTTTATTTTTTAAGGACTGAAGTAAATTTTGCTTACCCTAGAATCCGATTTTATTTCGCTTATTAATAGACGCATTTGTATTTCATTTTAATTATATTTTCTCCAGCTTTTACACCGAAGAACAGGCACACTATATGCGGACATGAGGACATATCTTTTTATGGACCTCAAAAGAACCCAAATGACACATGCAATAATACTTTATGTTTTCATTTTAATAATCACTGGCTAATCCTCATACCTATTTGTTTTAGACACAGGGTGGTGCCTCATTATTCCTCTCAATAAGATGCCTGATCCAGCTCATAAAGAGCTTGTTAAAAGTGTGCTGGGGGAAGGGAAGAGTTTAAAATGTGCAGGGCAGGGAGGTCCCCAGGGCTGGACCTGAGAATCCCTGCTGTAATACACCCAACTCAGAAACAGCTTGTTAGTTGAAGAGGAGGGGTTTCTCCATGAAAAAAAAAAACGTGTTTTAACAGCTTGAGGGAGTATAGTGAGCTCAATCTATGCAACTTTACATTGCAGCTAAGTAGCATTAGAACATTTCAGACATTATATCAGCACAGGCATACATTTAGGGAGGGATGATAGGGTAGCAGAAACATCCCTGTCAAAATGTAGACTTGTAATCACGACTAAATCATAGACAATTAAAAAAATGATACTTGTACATGGCCTGAGACAAGCTCCTGGATTAGTATGAGGATGACAAGTGGTAACAGCTAGAAGTACGTAAAGAAGAACAAGAGCAAACCCTAATCTCAACCCTAAACATTATGCAACATGAACACCTTCAATAAGGGAAACTGTGAAACCAGGAGGAAAACAAACAATAGTCTGCGTAAAGTATAAGCAGCTGGAATCTGCAGTGATCCTTACAACTTAGCAAATAACCAGTGGTCCACAGACACAGACATGTGGCCACTGGGATTCCTGATGTTTATTTGTACCTAATTTCAACTCTGTGTCATGTCGGACTTGTGAGCAGTTGTGACACTTTGGGGAAATACACAGAGCCTTAGGACATACAAAGAAAATATATCATGATCCTTGACTACCTGTAATAGAAGACTCCCAGCTATTATTAAACATGATTAGGTAATAAAAATGTACATTTTAGATAATTAATAAAGGGCCGATAAATATTTTAAAGGGCGTTTCAGTTTCCCTAGAAATATACCAAATCATACAATCACTTATTTTATATGCATATAATATTATGTACAAGTATATATATATATATATATGTGTGTATATATATACACAGCAATCCCTTGATTTTTGCGGGGGTTACGTTCCAAGAGCACCCGCGTTAAGTGGAAAAAATGCGTTGTTGTGTTTTGGTAAAAAAAAAGCCAAAAAATGCCAATTTTTATAGTGTAAACCCTAAATATGCCCTTAAATATGCTCCCAGAACTCAGTTTAA
>JBBPCY010000037.1:16249658-16270723 GCA_037974405.1 Brachyalestes nurse
GCTTGTTCGTGTTCGTGTGGGTGGGGGTGTGTGGGGGTGGGTGTGGGTGGGTGTGTGTGTGTGAGTGTGAGTGTGAGTGTGTGTGTGTGTGTGAGTGTGTGTATGAGTGTGAGTGAGTGTGTGTATGAGTGTGTGTGAGAGTGTGTGTATGAGTGTGAGTGCGAGTGTGTGTGAGTGTGAGTGTGTGTGTGAGTGTGTGTGAGTGTGTGTGTGAGTGTGTGTATGAGTGTGAGTGTGAGTGTGTGTGTGAGTGTGAGTGTGTGTGTGTGAGTGTGTGTAAAAATAAATGACATTGACAGATTTTCATTCATGCAACAAACCAATGCAGGAGAGTCAGAAGCATTTTTAATGTGAGTGGGATACATTGGTTTGGGCGTGGGGTGGGGTTTGGTTGGGGGCGGGGTTGCTAGGTGCATGCAAGTCTCCTTCCTTTTAGGGGGTGGGGGTGTTTGGAAACCGCTGCTGAATCTTGAATCTTGAATCTTGAATCTTTCGCGAAAGAATCCATTCCACAGAATACACACACCACTGGAAATCTGCTCCGGGTTTGACTCCAATGCAAGTGGAGTAAATCGTCAGTGCATAGACAGGCTGCTCGGATTTCCAGTGGTGTGTGTATTCTTCTATCGATTAAGTGGAATGGATTCTTTCGCGAAAGATTCAAGATTCAACAGCGCTGGGTGAAATAATTATTTATGTTAAATATATGTTTATGTTAAATACGAATATTTATGAAACGTGAAGGGGACACGTCCCCTTCAGAGTGAATGGCGGTGACACCTATGAACCAGTGTGTAGATTAGCAATGAAATGTCTTTCTTGGCACCAAATGCAACAGTATGTTCAAACACCAGAGGAAACATGAAGAGGCGATACTGAGCAGAGGTTTAAATAATAATAGAGAACAGACATTCAGAACAGTCTGGAAGAGTCATGTCCACAGTGCAGGCTATATTCTTACCTCAGGTAAAAAGTTGTAACATTTATTGGTGAGCACCCACCAGTGCTCACTCTCCAGGCCGTCATACGAAGACTTGTGCTGGAGCGTCACCTCTACCTGCTGTGAAAATTGAGCGAGTGCTCAGTAATGTTTTGTGGAGAAACATTAACAGCCAAATATGATTAACCTGACTCATGACCTGAGTTGAGCCCACTATTAAAACACATAAAAATACACATTAAACAAGAACCTTGTTGCCACCAGAAAATGTTTTAGACAGTGTGTAGGCAAACATCCTCCTAGCACACTGGACGACAGTGCAGGTCTCCCGTTGGTCCTGAACAAAGAAAGAATGAAAACTGTAGGTAACACTGAAGGCCTCAGTTCTTATCAGTTAGATTGGTCTAACTGGGCCATAAGACTCGAAGATCGCCAGACCAACTGACACTGGGCTGGCTCAATCAACTTTTTAAACACCACCCCTTTTGGACCACCGGTCCATGAAACACTCTGAGACCCATTGATTATTTTCTTTATTGACACAGGGCTGGCCCAATCAAATCTTTAAACTCCTCCCCCTTTTTTGCTCTGTGCCAGTCTGCAGTCAGTGGATGAGATGGAGAGAGAAAACAAAAATGGGGCACAGTGAATCTGTGAGAGGAAAAAAAATAGGCACTTCAGGCTGTCGTTGCCAAATGTGCCAAAATTACAGACATTTTTGCTGCCAGTGGCGGGAGTTAACCTTTGCTAAGCTGAACTGCTTTCAGACCACTTAGGCTAACTTATGAGTAAAGGAACCCATTAACCACCCTTAGCAAATCTGTGCCATGTCGTCAGTGTTACCGCTAAGAGAACGGCTATTTATAACACATTGTGTACACTTGCTAAAACAATAGACATTTAAGTTAATGAGAACATTATTATGTTTAACCACCATTCATCAACACTTAACAGTGAAACAGCAGTTAATTACACAGGTCAACAAAAAAATCATCAGAAACCACAACACACTTTTCTAAACCAGTTTTTTTTATGGTGATTTCAGATCTGCTTTCAGGTTTTTTCAGTCACATCACCTTTTTGAATTATGAGTAAGATTAGATTTGCAATGGACTTTTTATTAAACCACAGGCACCAATCAAGTAACTGTTTCAATATTTTCAGTGTGAAGTCAGACAGGTGCACACTGTGGCATAGATATAATGATCAGTGTCAGTCAGCTACCACTGTTTCTTCAAAAACGCTCAGCATATGATTATTATATGCTAATTATAACAACTATCATGCAATATATAACTAGCTTCATCACAAAAACTACATCCAAAGGCCTAGTCATATTTTTACCCATTTTTTATTCATTTCAAGAAAGCTTAAATTCAATTTCATGTCAGTTATACATCACAGACCTCTGGAGTGAATATATTTTACACTGGAAACCTTTGTGTCAAATTAGCTGATCTTTGACATGATAATTGTATCGTTGAAAATAGTGCTCCTGCCTTGGCTCTGTTGACCTCTGAAGTGGCAGCCCTATATGTACAAACACAACCCTTTTAACATTTCACTTCTTACAGCACTTCTTATAAATAAACTCATGACTCATAGTCAGTCGAGAGATTATATCCACTTTTCTGATCTGAGTGGTTTGCCACAGAGTTAACATTCAGTTAGCTTGCCTACCACAAACAGTAGATAGACCAACCACACCAGTTACATGTACTTTTTTGCTAAAGACCAGTGTGTAGTCTATATGCTGTGTAGAGTGTACAGTTATCATTGCTGGTTGCTTACTGCTGTAACGTGGCGGATTTAGCACAAACCTAGCAATTTTGAGCGTTCACATGAAGAGAAGAACGAGAAAGAGAAACAGAAAGAGAAAAAAGAAAAATGCTTCAAAGATAGATAGAGCTCCATCTTTCTTCTGCTGGATTTTTCAGGAAAGCGAGACCATGAGGTGGCACAAGGGGGTCAAAGATATTTGTGAGTTCAGCACTGTAAATCACACACAACTTTCATCTCAGCAAATAGTCCTTCTGTACACACCGGGGGTGGAGCACCATGGTGAGCCTCTGATGTGTGCCAGCCTGATCTTACAAGCCGCAAGTGACAAAATATGGTCAAATAAAATGATCAAATGCAAAATCTGAAGGCTATGAAGGATCAAAATAATGCCCATGGGCTTCCTTTGGTTGCCTGACAGAACATGGGGGGGTTTTGCATTGTAGACAATGTTTAACCCTTCGAGCTGTTAGGGCCTGTATGTGGGCTCACATTTCAATTCCTTACTTTTGTAAGTACATGACTTCCATAGTGTCAAACTCATTTCTGAATAATGTACAGTATAATATGTTATTAATATAATTATTATTATTCAAATGAATATTGGACTAAATAGTGGCCTTCGTCTTGAAGAGCCCATGTTCTGGCTTTATCTTGCTAGATGTATCCTAAATCTCCACCAATGACATTTTACCTCTGATGTTTTTGTGGTATTATATATTTTCTAACAACATAAATCATTTTTATAGGACTTATTTATTAACCTCTCCTCATACTTTTGAATAACAAAAGCTGCTATTGGCTACTATTTGATCGAACTGTTCACAGATGGAAATCCAATGAAAAAATAACCTTAGCACTTCTAACAGATGCCTAGATTCTTAGAAAGGCTGCAATAGTACACAGAGACAGATTTGATCTGTCGGCCTCAATCAAACCCTTTTGATTTGAGCCAAACAATCTTGACTTTGTCTTAGAAAGTCTAGGTTATATTTTCCACATTGGTGAATATTTTCCACATATATGGTGAGAAGTAACTGTAATTTTAGCTTTAATTGACCATATCTAGAGGTAACTGTAACTTTTGAAGTTTTGTTTGATGGCCTAGTATCAAACAGATTACCTCCTTTTTTGGATGTCACAAGATTAAGATCATTCAAGGGTGGCTTTCAACATAAGCTGAGGTGTTGTAGAATATTTAATTTTAATGTTTATACAGTTTATTCTAATGTATTCATGTTTATTCATTTAACAGGTTATTTGTTTACATTTTCCATTAAAAGCTCCTATTTGGCTATGCTCAAGTGTTTATTAAACTTAGCAAAAGCATTCAAATGGCAGGAATTTTAGTAGCCATTTACGTGGCTGTAGGAGTGTCCACTTCTACAGCCACGTAAACGGTTATCCTCCAAGATATTTTAGATTTTCGGTGTTAAAGAGTAAACAGAACTATGATGCCTCTTGAATGAGAAATTATTAAGCAAACGTTTCACTGATGTTGCAGCCAGTGAACAGAAGAGCATAGGCACCACACGGAACACCACACCCGACCACATCATGGTTAATTTTGCACGCTGCCTCCAAGGAGTATATATAAAACATATCATATTTGAATAGTAGTATAAACCGTATTTGTGCATGATAAACAGAAGTGCAACATTTCCCTGCTTGGAGACAGAATTAATTAGTATGTGCAGACGACAATGGTCATTTGGACTCTTGGTCCATTTGGAGAGCCAATATTATGAAGTGTAGATGTGCATCTTGCATATTTAAAAAGTAGTGCTAGCACTCTGTTTGAGTTTGTGGCAACACGGAGGAGTGTGTGTGTTTTGGTTTACACTTGATCCCTGCAGGCAGTGCTTCGTAATGAGGCTAATTAGCAGATTAAAAGATATGCTCCACACAGGCGCATTTGAATAGCAATGAGAGCTAGCCCTCACTTGACTGATTTCAATACAAAAAATAACACACACACCTTTCCTCTTGTTAACTCACACCCTGTAGGCTTTCTAACTTGGAACTTGGCCTTAGTACAGAGACGTCGTGAGTTGAAATACTACTGTTGTCCCATGTGAAATCGGATAAAGAAGAGAAAGAGATAACTTTTGTAACTTCTAATGGACCCCGTGATGTGGCCTAAATCTTTAGACTGTGAGTGTTCTTATGAAGATAAGAGAAATTTCATACCCTCTGATTTTTTTTTATTGAGTTCTGCTCAGTAACTCAGAAGATTACCCCTCATTTGTTCAAATAGCTGGAAATCAAATTTCTTTTGGAGCCTGACTACTTTAATTTTGGAAGAATTCAATTAAAGCAATGAAATGGAGCCAAATTAGGATAATAATCATCATTAGTGGGTCCAGTGGGTGCACATGTGCATGTGAATGTGCACACAAATGCACAGGTTCTTTGCATTCATTGTTGCCTCCTTTAAGAGCTTAGATTTCCAGGTTTCTATGTGTGTATGGCGCTTGCAAGTGTATGTGTACCTAATATGATTTGCACACTGTCTACTGCATGACTCATTCTACCTACAATGACTACTATACACCATTCACTTGATTCACCTACAGTGTATACTTTACCCTCTTTATGAGGTCCATCTACATTTTAAGCCCACTGTATAGGTGTACAACTGCAGTTGACCAGATGTTATTTAAGTGGTGGCAGGAATGATATGCCTAGCAGTGTTGTTGGGTTTTTACACATATCAGTGCACCTACTAGGCTGCTATACTGTGTCTAAGTACTGTATATATACTGTATATATACACTATACTGTGTGCTATACTGTATCAAAATAACCATTAACTACAAGCAATTAATTTTCAGCATTAGAGAATACAGAGAATACATTGAAGTCTCAACAACTGCATATAATGTAGTATTCGGTGTGTCCACAGATATGGATATTGTCCATTACAACCCATATCCATACACCATACAAGTTCATTCTTAGAGGTTGGCTCCATTTTATGCATCTCATGATCCTAGTTAAGTACAAATTTTCACCCATTGGTCCATAGAGTCTCTCTCCACATGTGAGATGTCCAGTTTCAGTGTTCTGGTGCAAATGTTCTTCCTTTTCTCGTTTCTTTTTCTTACTACTGGCTTCCTAAACAGCTGCACATCCTTTCAAACCCACAGTGCTAAGTCTTCTCTCAGTGGAAGGAAGCACCTGTGGATTTTCTCAGATTTAAAGCAAGAACGAAGCTTGATTTTCTCTGAAGCTTTGAATAGTGTTTAGCTGGGAAGGGGGACTTTTGGTGTTCTCTTAGGTCCTATTTTCTATTCATTTTCAATTTCAGTTTTGGGAAAAATAATAATAAAATAATCTTTGACTTTGACCCGCTTCTTGTGCAGGTGATATAATATTCATAATCTATAATCTATCCATAATATCTAATCACCTCAGAAACCTCTTCTTTAGTCAGACTTCTCTGACTTTTCCACAGCACCGTATGTGAACAATTACAGCCTGTAGCCAATCTGTTGTCATGCAAAATTAATCAGTCGTCCTTTCATCATTGGTCAGTTTCTGACCACATGACCATTAACAAGATATTATTTGAGTGGAGAAACATTCTCACCACAGCAGTGACACTGACATAATTCTGGGTGTGGCACTGGAGGTTTCTATCAGACATAGCTATAGAAAATGTACAGCCAGTGATAAAAGACTAGTGGATGGGTTCAGTCTCCAAACTGTGCACTAGAAAGAAGGTGTTTCTTAAAAAGTGGCCATTGTGTGGATAAGGCTGCATTAATTATGACAAAGCCTATAAATACTTTAAATGCTCTTTTGTCCTTTAATCCTGCCAAAGCCACAGACTCACTCAGTTATTCAACCATTTGATGAATGCACACAACTCCAGCATCAATCTGTTTAACATTCAAACTGTGAAGAACAGCATGTTTGCAACAAACTTCTTCCTGTGCAAAATCACACCTGCAGTCATATGCATGCAAAATGTTGAACAGTCCTAGTCTAATTACACGTTTTGCTCATTTGAAAATAAGTTAATACATCCTCAAACTTGAACATGGCGTTTTTCATACACAATTTCCATTGAATTATGCCATTTCATTTCCATTTAACACTTCAAATTCAATTTTTTTTCTTCCTCTCTTTGTCTTCTTTTTTTAATAGTTAAAAACACATATTATTTGACCAGGGGTGCCCAAATATTGTGTGCATAAAAATCTGTTCTTTACAGAACACCTTCCCAAAATGCTCACACAATATGATAATGCTTGTTTATATGACAGGAGATGACACTCCTTAACAACACCGATGAACCAAAATCAATAACAAATAACAAAGAGCCACCAATTCTACAACTGCACAAAGAGCTGGAGATGCACACAAGAGAGACAAAAGAACTGGTGAACCACACAGGAAGAGGGGAAGAACTAAAAGACGGAAAGTAAGATTGTGGAGGATGAAGGAGAGGGAGGAATAGCTGTGGAAGTGTTAAGCATCCATCTGCTGAAACCACAGGTAAACCTACGCCTCAGTTAACCTTGGTGGAAAATTCAATTAAGACTCTGGAGGAAACAGACACAAGCCATATGCCTCTTGTTCAGCAGACGCTCATAAACTCCTACCAGCACTGCAAATTCCTCAACCAGCCATCCTAAACATTGAGAGAAGGGATATGTCCCAACCCAAGACATTTGTTGTTTCATTATAGAGGTCTTGATGGTGTGATCTTCACTTATTAACACTGACAGCTTGGTAAGTCAATACCCTTAAGAACCACACGGTGGAAAACAGGTTACCCCAGCCCAAACCACTTTTGGTTCTCAAAAGCACCCTGGATGGTTCTTTAAAAAAGGGAGATGTCAAAGTGTGAAGAACATTTTCAAGTTTAAAGAACCTCTAAAACATGCAAAACTTCTATATCAGCAAAAGGCTTTTATAGGACCTTTATTTTCAAGAGTGTGTGCTTATTGCACTCAACTGTTTTTCTTATAAACTCCACTTGGCAACTTGAGCGCATACATCAAACACACAGAATACAGAAACCCACATTCCCACATGCATAGTCTCAGTGTAACACTATAAGCAATAATGTCCCAAATTGTCTTATTAAATGTCTTATACACACAAACAAACATCATGATCTTACCTGTACTGTAGCGTCTCCGGGTGCCTCTCGCTCCTTTGTGATGAGAGAGGGAGAGTGACTAGAAGGATGGAGAGAGGGAGAGAGAGAGAGAGAGAGAGAGAGAGAGAGAGAGAGAGAGATGGATGAGAGAGATGTAGATCTGAGCACAGCAGTCAAGTGAGAGTCTGTGTGGGTGTGTATGAGTGTGTGTCTGCCAGTGAGGAGACTCAGAGCGCAGTGGTGGCTTTCTCTCTCCCTCCCTTTCTCCTTTACCCCTCCTCTCTCTCTCTCTCTTCTCTCTCTCTATTTCTCCTCTCTCCCTCTTCTCTCTCTCTCTCTCTCTCTCATCCATTCCCCCCATTTACCCCTCCCAAACATAATTTCAAGTAATTTAGCTTCATTCAGCCCATGCACGGTGGGCACTCAAGGGGCTTTGGTTTTAACCTGGGGCTTTGTAAATCTTTAAATAGTGTTAAAACCTGCCTTTTCATGAAATCTCTGCCCATTACAGGCTTCTTATTAGATTAACTCCTTAATGTTCACAGAATCATTCCTCACTCCTGATAAGAACTCAACAGGATATTCCATTGCCTTCCATGAAAAATAATCAGCTGTTTATGAAAAGTTTAAAGGACTACTTTACCCTTCTTCTACCTAGTATCTTTCTCTGTCTCTGTCTACACACCACATGTAGTTGGTTCGTTTTTTCTGTGTTTAGAAAATAACAACAACAAAAAAAACATGCATATACAGTACCATGCAAAGATATTCAACCCCCTTGGATTTGGCACTTGGTGACAAAAAGCTCAAGTTTATACAGAAATTGCCCTAATGATTTGTCTTTACCTGTGAATCAAAGAAACAAAGTAAACAAACAAATAAATAAATTGTAAAACAATTTTTTAAATTAATTCTGTCTAGACAAAGGTGCCTCTGAAAATGCAGCATCATTGCAAGAAGGGAAGCCACTGTGCAATCTGATTTTGACTTTTTGGTAAAATTCAAAAAACACTAACACTATCCATTTCTCAACAGTCCTTAACATCATCCCAACAGTGAGGCATCATACTGTTGGGATGCTTTTTCTCAGTATGAAACTGGACATCTTGTTAAAACTGAAGGACCGATGGATGGTGCAAAATGCAGAGAGATGCTGCAAGATGACCTGTTCAGTCCAATAGAGAATATGTGACACTATTTAAAATTTCAGTCCACAAGCAGCATCCTACCAACCTGAACACCTGGAGCAATGCGTCAGGCTCCAGTCCTCTCTAACCGAAGCTCAGCAGAGTTTAGCATCATTAAACACAACTAATCCAACCTAACAGCTTGTTAGCAAGGTCTTCATAAAAATCAATTCAAAGCATTAGGTGAGGAAAAGTCCTACTCTCTGCAGAGCTGGACCCCAATAGGAACCCAGACTGACTTCCCTGAGGGGAAATGTGTGATACAACAGAGCTTGCTATACTTAGCCTACTGGACATCCAGTGTGATAGTAAAATGTATATTTAACCTATATTATGTACACTTTTGCAGGCTCAGTTGATTCAATGTCTCTACTATTTTGCCAAAAAAATACTTTTTTGCATTTGAAAGCTTGCCTTATCCTGCATTTGACTCAGAAGTGGGAAGTCAAAGCTCAGAATTATGTCCTTTTCAACCTCATGCTTTCAAGTTAGAAGAAAAACGCATGCATGCCTCCATGGAGCAACCCAGATTATTTAAGTGATATCACGAACATACACTACATGGACAAAAGTATTGGGACCCGTCTGTTTTTCAGGATTTGGGTTAGGCCTCTTACTCCTAGGGATCTTAATGCTTCAGCATACCAATACATTTTAGATAACGCCATGATTCCAACTTTGTGGACACAGTTTGGGGAAAAACATTTTCTATTCCAGCATGACTGTGTCCCAGTGCACAAAGCAAGGTCCATAAAGACATGGCTTGATGTGATCGATATAGCAGGTATTATATAAACTTAGTGTATATTAGCGAGAGAGAGAGAGTGCATGTTTGTCAATGAACTTCCTTTCATGCTTTTCAATCTGACTACCATTCTAGAGTGGAGAGTGCCCCTAATGTTCATCTTTAATGGCCCCCAGACTACAGTCCACCCCTCAATAGCCATTAACAAGCAGCACGGGCCACATTGACACACTTCAGAGACATATAGGACTGCATAATTAATGCCTGAAGGAAAAGCCTTACAGGCTCTCTTCATGCCTGCCATTGAGCGGTTCCTGGGCCAGAAACATTAATTGTTTTTCTCTGGCACTGATGTTCACTCTGGATCTGCCCTGTATAAATATAGATCCACATTTATCATACACACAGCATTAGTAATGCTGCTTGCACACACATATTGAAGACAACCGAAAAGCTCATGGGAAAAAGAAATGGGTTTTTTCCCCATGGGACTTCACTGTCAATACAAAAAATATTGTATTTCCCACTCACTGGACACATGTCCCTCAGCAGATATAAACATTTCATTTATTCCATCTGATTCTATCTAGTAACTCCAAGAGTTTTAGCTTTGTGTCTTTCGAAGAAATGATAGTACTTATTTCTTTCTTTTTTTTGTTGTTTAGTAAAATAGAACCTATACTCAATCTGATTTAATTTAATGATAAATTGGGGAATAATGACTGCTTGGCCTGTGGTCATTTTCCTCCGTTATGAAGAGTTATGTCCAGGTGCCATGTCTGCACCTGTGGACGCCGTAGGCTGCACATGTGAACGTCTGAGTGCCTGTAAAAGGGCTTAGTATGGGGGCGGCGATCATTTATCCCAGTCTAAAAGTCTTAGGTGATGAATTATCGTCTTGGTTTCGACCGTACATAATATGGCCTCAAATCACAAAGCAGTGATGACCTTGGAGTAAACGATGGCAGTGTGTGGCTCCTTTTTATTTGACATTATCTTTTCATTTCACTTTAGCACCCCCAGGGCAGACAGTAATTCGCCTGTTTTATGTGGCCATGAATATTAATTAGCAAGCCAGACATTTCTGTCACTCATACAAGGATCTATAAATCTGCATGGATCAAGATGAAAAACAGGTTACCCCAGACAATAATGTGGCCAAAATGAGAAAGTAGGACTGCCTTATAAATGATGTCAGGCTAGATGTCTACTTTTTTCAGCAACAAAACAGGCCACTGATAGGGCTCTGTCAAAAATAAGTAAATATGTTTTTTTTAAAAGCACAATACAAAACCAAATCTGCCAATTAAAATCAAGCGTTCATACATATGGACTTATGGTGAAGAATCTACTGACAATACACAATCACAGTAATTTTTTAAATAATCTTTGTCCTTTTTATTATATTTTTCCTGCTCCTGAGAAATGTCACATTAAGGAAAAAACTGACTTAAATTTTAAAAATGTGTCATATTATTCTCTTCCCTACAGCAATATAAGAAACGTATTCCTATTTAATCAAACTATAAAACTATGTTTTATAATGCTTACCTTCGCCCTTTAAAGGATGAGTCCTCTGAAATATCAAAAATGGCAGTTGTCCTCATAGCCTGTTGATTAGTTTGTCTCTTTAGAATTGAAGTGGAGGTACAAGGTTAATGTGGAAATCTGCATCACCCTAAATCTTTACACTCACACATACACATACGCTATATGGACAAATGTATTGGGACACACTTCTTAATTATAGAATTCAGGTGGCCCCTTACGTCCAATGAAGTGGACCCAATTGTGTGTATCCAGTTTGTGGCACTTCTATTGCAGAATGACTTTGCCCCATTGCACAATGCAAGGTCCAAAAAGACATGGTTGGATGAGTTCGGTGTGGAAGAAAACGACTGACCCGCACAGAGCCCTCACCTCAACCCCATCCAACACCTCTGGAAAGAACTGGTACGGAGAACGCCAGGCCTTCTCGTCCAACATCGGCGCTTGACCTCATAAACACTCTAGAGAATGAATGGGCACAAATTCCCACAGAGACACTCCAAAATCTTGTGGAAACCTTTCCAAAAAGGGTGGAAGCTGTTATAGCTGCAAGGGGGGGGGGGGGGCAACTCCATATTAAAGTCTATGTATCTGAATACTGTGCCGTTAAAGTCCCTGTTGGTGTAATGCTCAGGCGTACACATTTTCTATATAGTGCATGAACCTCAACTGCAAAACTAACTGTCAAATGCATGTCACGTTCAACACTGCCACCCAGTGTTTATATAAGAAGCCTGGCAGAAATTCGTTTTCTTATTCGACAGAAATTCATTTTCTTATTTGACAGAAATTTCTGGTTTCTTGTTCAACCAAATGAGACAAAGGGTAAAATACACAACAAAAAGTTAACAAAACTCTTTAGAATACGGGTAAAGTGCTCTGGGGCAGCCACTAGCTGTCTTTTGACCATAAAAGTCCTCGTTGGAGAGTCTGAGGAATTTGCAGACACTCCCTAAGAGGCAGGAAGGGCGTCTTCACTGCCAGACCAGAGAGAGGTGGGGGAGAAAAGTAGAGGAGGATCATTTACCCCTTTTTTTAACTATTTAATGTAAACCTGTCGACTCTCCAAAGTCTTTCTGGAGTAGCTGTCTAATAGGGGATGCTGGGTGTGTCAGAAATGACGGGCAGGTAAGGCTTTTTTAATCTGAGCCTGGACTTCTCTCTTTTCACTAGCAAGACTTAATTAGCCACCGATGCTAACAGGCTAGCAGCATAACAACCAAACTTAAATGTGTCTTTAACCAACGATAAATAAACCTTTTTATTTTGGCAAGTGCTTAACGTACTTTTTTACTATACTTGCAACTTTTAAGGCAAATAACCCTCACATTTAAACCAACAGTAGTCTGGTATGTAGTTTGCCTTCAAGCTACATTTTTTTCCGGGCAGTTTTCCAGCAGCGTTGTTCCTCAGACAGGCATCTCTACGCCATAACGTAGCCAGATGTGTTTACAGGGTATATAAAATACTATATGGACAAAGATGTTGGGACGCCTGACCATTCCACCAACAGAGACTTTAATGACACTGCATTCAAATAGACTATAATAGACTTTAAATAGACTTTAACATGGAGTTGCCCCCCCTATTCCATAAGATTTTGTTTTGTAGAGCATTTATGAGGTCAGGCACGGATGGTGGACGAGAAGGCCTGGCTTGCAATGTCCGTTCTAGTTGGATGGGGTTGAGGTCAGGGCTCTGTGTGGGCCAGTCAAGTTCTTCGACGCCGAATTCATCAAACCATATATTTATGGACCTTGCTTTGTGTAGTTACTGGGACACAGTCATGCTGGAATAGAAACGGTTCCTCCCCAAACTGTGTCTACAAAGCATTGTCCAAAATGTCTTTGGATGCTGAAGCATTAAGAAGTAACTAAGGGGCCACCTGAAATCTGTAATTAAGAATTGTGTCCCAATACTGTTGTCCCTTTAGTGGATATGGGTTGTGGTTTAGATTTAAAATGATTTCAAATATTCTTGATGGAGGGAAGACAAATCTAGTGTAGGATCCACGAAGGAGTTTTTTGGAAGTTTAGTGTGTAAAGTTTTGTCACAAAAGTCTTAAGTGTCTTTGCATGACATTATTTGATTATCACAACTGACGAAACAGTAATTTAATGATAGCGATAATAATTTTGATCATCTGTTTATTTAATTGACCAGCCCAGTCATTAAAATTCTACATTCATTTGCTTAACTTATTATAGCATTACTCCTATTATTTCCTTTTTAGACCTATACAGGGTCAGTGTTCAATATTGCACATAGGTGGGAGCGTGCGATCTTGATATTTGGACACCTCACACACCTTCACTTGTGTAAGATTCTTGTTACACGCGCAGATGTTGAAACCCTTCAGCAAGCCATCTTCCATGGCTGTATTCCGTCTCTCCAGTGTGCCAAGAACAGGAGCACAAGATGGGACTTGAATTATTGGCTTCTCCAGAGGACGTGGCTCCTGCCTTACTTGTTCAGTTCTTCTGCCCCTGTCATGTTTTTGTTTGACACAGTGTGCACATATGCAGGAAGCACTGCACGCTTAGTCCGGCTTTGGGATTCAAGGAGTTGTTCCCTACTGTAGATTTCCATATTAGGAAATGGGTTGTTACCAGTGTCCTTATCCCTGGGCTCATCTTGCTGCTTTGCTACCATGGGAACAGCGAACGGAGCGGTGGAGAAATAGTAATGTTAGCCTGGACACTGCTCAGTATACTTGGTCTGATGTCATACAGTAGAAATAACTTTGGAGGGAACTACTGAGTCACTCAAGATGCAGCTGGGGTGGACATGTCTTTAATCACAGAGTGTCTGACCTGCTGCAGGCCAGACTGACCATGAGGTAGTTGTGTCCCTGCTGTAGCTTTGTCCAGTATCATGCAGCAGGAGCTGGCCTCTGAAATCAGTGTGCATTAATTATAGAGATGCATAAATAAATGCAGCAATATATTGAATACTTACCTGAGAATGTGACAGTTTTTACCAATATCATTAGTAACCAACTGGCATATTTATTATTATTATTATTATTATTATTATTATTATATTTTAGCAGTCCACTTTTGTTTTTAAAAAGTAATTTGTAATGAACCATGCTGAACCAGGCAGGAAAAAATGAAACACTGTACTAGAAATGAATATAAATGAGTTTAGTCCATTAAACTTGTTTTTGACTGAGGGAGAGGCCAACAGGAGAATTCAGAGTATGCATTATCATGTGCAAATTGCCAGATAATCATTGCAGATTCTTTGACAAAGTGCATTTTTAATGGTTCCTTTTAAATCAGGTAATCAACCCACTTTCAGAAGTAATTAGTTCTGGATTTCATGAAACAGTGTGTAATAAATGAGTAAACGTGTTTGCTGAAAACTGGTTTAGTTCCACTCTTTGCTTTTTTGGGCAGTGCCTTCTCTTTAAGCTGAAGTTTCCACAACAGAACTGTGATACAGAGGACTCTGCCATTTTTCTCATCCAGTGTCCAGTGATACACAGGCATAGTCCCTAAGGGAAATACTGGACATTTCTTTTGTTTCAAACTTCTGCCTTTGTATTCTTATCTGCATTCCCAACAAAAATACAACTGTCAGTGCATTTAGTCATGCACTCAAACTGCTGAACGTAACTATAATGTATGTTTTGTGTTTTCCAACTGGACTCCAATTGGACTCCACAGATATCTCTGCTGCAGTAAATCAGATAAGTAGTTAGCCTATACTTCCAGACATGATAGGACTTACCATGCAATAATAATGCTGCACTTCATCAATTCTGAAAGAGTAGGTAAAGTGCCCCCTTATAGTCACACATAGCACAGCACACAGTGTGAAATTCTTTCTCTGCATTCAACACACTCACCAAGTGAGGCAGTGGGCAGCCAGGAACACCGCACCAAGGGAGCAGTGTGTTGAGACAGTACCTTGTTCAAGGGTACCTTAGTGGTCCCACTAGCAGTCCCTAACCACCAGGATAGTATAGTAAATCAGTTTGTGTTACATGGGGGTAGTTCTTAGTATGAATGTGGGTATTATGTTATAAGGAAAGATCACAGGTCAGATGTATGTTTAAGGTGCATATAAATTGGACAGGGTAAGATTCATAGATGGCATTAGCAAAAATAATGTGGTATCATGTCCTGGGGAGAACACAAGTACGGAAATTAATGAGTGTCGTGCTGGTTGCTATAGCACATTCATTTTACATGACATTTCTCATTATGCTGGTATAAACAAACAGTCTGGACTTTTAAGATACAACCTGCTTTTTAATGCAAATTATGGCTTGTTAAGTGGTCGCTATGTGAGTTTGGTGTTGGCGGAGGAGATCAATGAAGCCTTATGAATTTATTCATTCTACACAAACAATTGAAGTAATTTTAGCATGACTATAACCTTTTAGTAAAGTAACTGAGTTTAGGGAAACTGCCCTCTAATTAGGCTGACTGAAATAAGTAATGTATATGTTCTTTAAAAAAATAAAACACATTTTCAATGCTGTCTTCACTTTCCATTTCACTGTTTTTCCCCACTGTTGAACTGTTACCTGTAAAGTGCTTTAGAATATGCTGTCTGTTTTACATAATGTAGTGCTTCGCTGAACCATAGACTCGAAAATATTCAGTAAAAATCTTCCTCAGTTCTAGCAAGTTTGTTAAGAGGTGACTTGATTTATTAATCATGTTAGCTGGTTACACATCAGTCAGACTGGGAGAAAATTAGTACAGCAGTTAATGCCTCAAAACGTTTAACACATTATTATTTTTCTCTTAACAGCAATATGGCCAATGCCCTGGCAAATGCCGCATGCGAACGCTGTAAAAGCGGCTTTGCCCCGGCAGAGAAGATCGTTAATAGTAACGGCGAGTTGTACCATGAGCAGTGCTTTGTGTGTGCCCAGTGCTTCCAGCAGTTTCCAGAAGGACTCTTCTATGAGGTAAAGTATAAATTATGAGTCTAAAATATATTGTGGTATGTGTGTATAATATTATTATAATTAAAGTCACACTGGGTGGTGGTGTTCTCAGGCTCTCTATAATTGTCCTCTGCCACTCAATGCTGTATAGAAAGCTTTGCTGTTTTAATTTTGCCTGCTGGAGCCCTGCTAAAACATCCTGTTGACTATCCACTTGCAGTGTTGTTCGTTAAAGTTTTAATTTTCTGTCTCTCTGTAGTTTGAAGGGAGGAAGTACTGTGAGCATGACTTCCAAATGCTGTTTGCCCCCTGCTGTCACCAGTGTGGTAAGATTATATATAATCAAGGACACAAGAATTGTGTGAACACCATTTATACTTTTGCTTCCTAAATTATTACCTGAATTTCATTCCAGCTTGGGCCTGTATAGAAGGACTTTATTACTGGTTAATGCTTACTGAGTGTATCTGCTTATTGAATAACTGAATTACTGGAGTTTCTGTTACTGGAATTTGTCTGTCATGGGTGAAGTACTGTACGGTTTCATTTATTGAATTTATTTCTGGCTACCTAAACATACACACTACGTATTGACAGGATTGACAGCTCACTTTAATCCTCCACGTGTCTATAGGAGAGTTCATCATTGGCCGTGTGATAAAAGCCATGAACAATAGCTGGCACCCTGACTGCTTCTGCTGTGACATTTGTCAAGCTGTGCTTGCTGACGTTGGATTTGTGAAAAATGCTGGCCGGTAAGCACTTAGACACTGTTTTCTGTAGTTTCTTTTGAAATCATTGCAAAAACCAGCCAGTGTACCATGTCTTTTCTTTCTCGTGGATGACACTATTTGATTATTGTAGTGAATTGTATTTATCAGTTGCCTCTATAAGATGTCGCAACTCTCAAGAGTAGAGTGAAATGTTAGGACGAGTTTTAACGTGTTTGTTTGGTTTTAGTCACCTGTGTCGTCCGTGTCATAATCGGGAGAAGGCTCGTGGTCTGGGGAAGTACATCTGTCAGAAGTGCCATGCCATCATTGAGGAGCAACCTCTGATCTTCAAGAACGACCCCTACCATCCAGATCATTTCAACTGCAGCAACTGTGGGTGAGTGAGCACAGACACACTGAATGCTGCATAAGACTAGAATAGATATGCATGTGATAGTCATTTAAACAGTCTGTCTGTATTCAGTCTGTCTCTACTGCAGGGCTGGTAGTAGTCAAGTGAACCTGCCTATGAACCTGATGACCACAAAGTTCAAACCCCCACTACCCACCATTGTGTTCTTGAGCAAGACCCGCAACCCTCAGTTGCTCCAGAGGGACTGTCCCTGTAACTAATTATTTTTAAGTTGCTCTGGATAAGGGCGTCTGCCAAATGCCATCTTACTGCAAAACATTTGAATATGCAGCATTTTCAAATATAACCATTTGCAACATATTCTACTAATTAGACTAGATCCAGGAGGCAGGAAGTGTCTGCTGTATAACATGAACATGCTGGACTGGTTTGTTGATTGGAGCTGGTTGCTTGCCAAAATAGTGCAGTTACTTTAGATTAAGAGAATAATTAAGAGAATATTCAATCTTCAATAAGCGTTCTCACATTTCCGTGGTCAACGTTGTCGCATTAATGCATTACATATCATTATATTTCATAAACAACTTTAGTGATAGATTAAATTTAGATCAGATGAATTAGGTTATATTTAACACACTGTTATGCACAAGTGTGTTTGATGTGAGATGTGTGCTGCTTTTACAGTAAGGAGTTGACTGCTGATGCTCGAGAGCTGAAAGGGGAGCTTTACTGCCTTCCATGCCATGATAAAATGGGTGTGCCTATTTGTGGAGCCTGCAGAAGGCCTATAGAAGGACGTGTGGTCAACGCCATGGGCAAGCAGTGGCATGTTGAGGTTAGTGTGTGCTGTGAAGCACATTCAGCAAAACATATTCATGTTTAAGTACTCATGTACTTAATATATGTGTTATGTTTAGTATATACTGAAATAGAGATTGCCCAGAAAAATGTTACAAGCTTGTATATTTTAAATGCTGCACAGGGCATCTCATATTTAAGCAATTCCTGCTAAATGGTCTTTAGAAAGCATTAAATTGCTTCTACTGGTGTCTGTATGTTTGTTTGCAGCATTTTGTGTGTGCCAAATGTGAGAAACCTTTCCTGGGCCATCGCCATTATGAGAGGAAAGGTTTGGCGTACTGCGAGACTCATTACAACCAGGTAAAGCAGTACTGTGCAGTCCAAACTGAATTGTATGTATACTCTAAAAGTGTCTTGGAGCATCTGATTGAACTTGTTCTTCCTATCCTTCTACCAGCTTTTTGGTGATGTCTGCTACCACTGCAACCGTGTGATCGAAGGAGATGGTAATGATCTACACTTCTAATAATTGTACATAATATTGTAGGGGTGTAATGATACACTCAGGCCATGATTTGATTCATGATTTTTGTGTTCAGTTTGATATTCTCATTATATTCTGAACATTTGGAATGAAGAAAAAATGACTGTGCGTAATCTACTTTGTAGACATAACTGACAGAATGCTCATTCGCCTTGATGCAGTTTCACATGTCCATGATGCATAATGTAATTTTGCATTGTGATATTACAATTATTTTTTATGTTGTTACACTCTTATATTGCCATGGAGCCCTTTGGCTTAATAATGACACTTTTTAAACTGCTGAATTTCCTTACGTAGTAAAAACAAATCCATACTTTGACTATTCCTTAATGTCTGTTAAATTAATTCAGAGGCACTATATTGAATACTTTATACGAAAACTTTTGCATCAAGGACGTTACACAAGCAGGTGAACTGAACATCATTATCGATAATTTTAGATTCTTTCGCTGGTATTTCTAAAGTTTCCAGCCACGATCATTTGTAGCCACATAAATGTAAAGAATCTATGACCCATCTACAATGCATGGAGTCCCTGTATGTTTGTAGCTGACACAAGTAGAGTGCTAGGTCAACCTCTGCTGTGGCAATTACCAGAGACACGTGAAAGCCTTGCTGTTGTGATCATGGGAGTGTATCTATTATACATAGACGTGTTTTTCATGTTATTCCACTTTCATTTGACTGTGTGAGCAGAAATCATCATTGTGGGTGATGATTTTCTTTACATAATATGGAAACAAGTCATTCTGGTAGAAAGGAATTGTGCTTGTGAGAAAGTCTTTCTGATATTAAACAGTAGTTTGTCTTCAGGAGTTCCGTCCATTCTAAGTATATTATATATTATATATACTTGTTACAAGGTTTATGGTGTATGTTACAACAAACTGTTAATAATAGCAATGTGTTTGGTTGTAGTTGTGTCCGCTCTGAACAAGGCCTGGTGTGTCAACTGCTTCTCCTGTTCCACCTGCAACACCAAGCTTACTCTGAAGTGAGTCCTTTGTAGACATTCCTTCTCTCACTTTTCTCTCTCCTCTCTTGCTCTTTCTGCCAGTCCCTGTCAGTGTTTGACTGTGCTTACAGTAACATGCTGTGTCCCTCTGGATGCTGTGCTCTTCTCTGCTTTTCTGCAGTCCATATTGTCTTCAACTCCTGCTGTTATTTAAACTTTACATCTCATCTCTGTTCCTTCTTTCCATTTAAAAACACCTTGTATTTTCCTCCTGCCTTTCTGTGTCTCTCTGTTCTTTCATCCGCCTTCCCCTCACTGGGCTGCAATGGTGGCCTCCTAGGGACAAATTTGTGGAGGTTGACCTGAAGCCAGTTTGTAAGCACTGCTATGACCGGCTACCTGAGGAGCTGAAACGCAGGCTGGCGAAACGCGAACGTGACACTCGTGAGCGGAAGAAGAAGACTGCTGCTGTCTGTCTGTAACTCCCCTGTCTCCTTCTCTCTTTCTCCATGCTCATCTTCCTTTTGCTTTTTTGGGTCAGTTTCTTCAACTTTCATCTTTACACTTTTTCATTCTTGTTTTTGATTTTTTGATTTTTTTTTTTTTTAGTGGTGTGGGTGAAACACATCTTCATTGTATTCGTCTTATGCAATGTTGTATTCTGTTCTTACATTATTTTTTTTTAATTATCCACAGTCATTATTCGTTTTTGACTTGACTTTATTGCCTGTTCCTGCCCAATGAATGTTTCTTAGATGGAGCGGTCATTGTATTAGTGAAACATATATATGTCTTGTTTCATTTACTTAGATTCAGATTTCAGTGTAAAAACTAAACTGTAAATGGCGGGTCACCATATGGTGTTACACTTTTTTGACTTACTCTTTGTATGAGAAGTAGGGTGATTAAGTTTTTGAGTTTCACCATAGTTGAACTGTATCTTACAAATTAATTGAAAAGGGATTTGATTATGCTTGTATGTGCTCCTAAAGAAAATTTAAATTGGACCATCTTGTTGCTTAATTGCAGAAACAAGTTTGTGGAGTTTGACATGAAGCCTGTGTGCAAGAAGTGCTACGAAAAGTTTCCCCTGGAACTGAAGAAGAGACTGAAGAAGTTGGCTGAAACTCTGGGCCGCAAGTAAAAGCCCAAAGCTACAAGAGTAATTTGAGGCTCGTAAAGTAATTTGCGGTGCTTAATATAATGGAGTCCATGCATTTCTGTGATGCAGGCCAATTATACTCCAACCCCACTTTCAGTGGTACAGTTTTCTTTCAGTTTCTTTTCTCCTAAATTGCCTTGTGTCCCCAGTTCGATGAGGGACAGCTTGATATGACTGAAAATATATGGGGATGCAGACCCACTTTTTAGCTCACCTAGCAGATTTATGCAGGCCTTTCGTGAGTGTATTCATGTGCCTCTTCAGTATATTCAGTATATGCAAAATAAATAACACAT
>JBBPCY010000037.1:16275366-16301909 GCA_037974405.1 Brachyalestes nurse
TCCATCCATCCATCCATCCATCCATCCATCCATCCATCCATCCATCCATCCATCCATCCATCCATCCATCCATCCACATCCTGCTTAAAAGACATCAGCTTCAAGAAGTGACTATGTACATAATATACACCCCTTTGACAGATGCCATTGTAACAAGGCACTCAATGTTTATCAGTGGATTTAATGTTTTGGCTGATCAAAGTTTGAAAGGCTGTCACACATCAACACAAAAATCTGTGCAATGGCCTATTGCTACTTTGCTGTGCAATTTCTTACCGGGTTTAGATACCTATCATTGCTATGATGTGCTGTGTAATGGATGTTATTTTCACATGTACCGCACATCATAGCAAAATAATGCACATAGAGATACACATATTACCATGTGCAGTATCATGTGAAGTTTTCTAAATGGATGAAGAATAATTTAATTATGTGCAATATCTGATACTGAATAGTCTTACCATGTGAAATATCACTACATGCGTCAATATTACTTACTACTACTACTTACTACTGACCTCTACTACATGCAGTTACATACTCCTAACCACCATTTGTGTTATTAGTATTTCACTTAACTGTAAGTTACTTATCTATAGTATTTATACCCAGCATTTGTAGATATAGCATAGTGTATGTCATATTGATCTTTTTTCTACAGATTTTAATTGGACTTATTTAGACTTTATATCTTATATTGTTCTTTGTGTGCAGTCCTAGCATAAGCAATTTCCTAATGTTCCAAATATGTTAAATTCATTTAAACATAAATCAACAACTCTGTAGAGAATTTGAACTTAATTTCAAATAGAAAATGCAATTTGACCAGGGGCACCTCTAATTTTGCAAGCAACTGTATGTAAATTACCTTTCTTCTGATTGACTGCCCTGCACCGTGCTTCATTTTCCTCTCACTTGAACTTGAAAGGGCCAGTTGAACTACTATACGCCACATGGATGGCAGCATGTAAATTGGTTCATGTTGTTTACATTACAGTGTAACTTTGTTTCAAAATAAGCTGTTTTTGGTGTTTAGATCTACATTAATTACTGGGGGAATGGTACATTTGAATCTTGTTTACATAATACATAATAATGAGGAAAATGCCACTAGTTAGTGACACTATAATGGCATAATACTGGATTTATTTATAAATAAGAGGATGTTATATTAATATGATGACTTAAAGAAATCAGTAAATTAATATGATGAGGAGCAGTGGTGTAGCAAGTCATCCCAGGACCCTTACGAGAGACCTGGCATAATGGTTCGAATTCTTTTCAGAAGTCATTAAGATATAATGAAAGAAAACATAAACAGTGTAGACACTGTGTGCATTGATTGATATTCCTTTTTATTATATACCAGGGGAGATTTCACTCTTCATTATCAGCCTATATAAAGTAAGCAGACAACTCTCACATCCAGCACGAACTCCCTGTGCTCACTACTGTAAACTGCACAGCAGGTGAAAAGAACAGAACAGAAACTCAAACCTTGCCATCAGTTCACTGCACAGAGCAGATCTGAACATTTCATTTCAGTTTATTGATCTGAGTCTAGTCAACTTCACCATAACCTACCTGTTTGTTGTTCATGTTTGGCTTTGGAAATGGGTCGAAATCATCATCCTCTGCTCTGTTACGGAGTTTGGTATCTTTGGTTAGTCTCCCCTTTTGAGTAGATTCAGATATGAAATATGTGTGAGAAATTCATAGAACACTGCTAAATAGCTAAAAGATGGCAATGGTTGCTAAGAACTAGTCGGAGGGCTCCGAAAATGAAGCTGAAATGATTTGGAATTGCCTAGTTATTATAAGAAGCAGAGGCTCTACACTGGTGATGTGACCATCACTGAACATCACTCCTCCACACTGACCCTTTTTCCTCATGAGCATGGTTGTCAGATGAAAATGGAACATTTCACTGTAGTGTTGACCTCAAGAGGAAATGGGCCTGTTATTACCTGCTCTCATAATCCCTGTAATTATCTATGTATATGAAAGAGAGAGAGAGAGAGAGAGAGAGAGAGAGAGAGGAGTGAGAACTTGTTTGTGCGTAACTATTTCCAGCCAGTGCTTTTTCTCTTTGTTTGGCCCCCAGCGGAAATGACTGTGAGGTCGCTTGTCAGCGAGATTAATGTTTTATTCCAGATAAAGATGAAATTTCCACTTCAGTTCACTAGCATGTTAAAAAAGCAGCCTGTGTGTGTATGTGTGTTGGGAGGGCAAGCCACTAAACCAAAATGCTTTCTTACCAGTTGGTTTTACATTTGCCGTGTAGATTGTATCCCATCTGGGATTTTCCATGTTTTCAGCAACGCATAGCAGATATTCCATTGATTACATAAAGAACATGTAAGCAATTAAGTTTCCTGCCCTCTGCACAGTTCACTATTGATTAGCTGTCACACTCGTGCTTTGACCTCGATAAATTTGATGTGATAGTTCCTATGGAAACATGGCCGTCTGTAGTAGGGTTTTAATGTGGCCACTTACATTAAAATGTCTGCAATGGCTCAACTGCCAAAACTATGGAAGTTTCCTCTTAGATTAATGATTTTATATGTAATCTTTTTTGTCCTACTAATATCCATTTTACCTTGCAGAGGTTCAGTTGAGAAAAAAAAGTAATTTTCTCTCCACCCTTCCAGACCTACAATGCTCAGCTAATGGAGTAAAGTATTTCAAACTACAAAGGTACGAACCAGCACGATAGCATACATCAGTGGTGTAATCGGTTCAAATCAGTCTTCAGGCACCTCCTGATGGTCCATATTTTTTCTTCATCCGTATGCGTTGTGTGCTAGGCTGAGGCAAATCGTGGATTATCTGGGTGTCCTGAAGAATGGTTTGAAGATCATTGTCTTAGAGAGTGATGATTGCCAATGAAAGTCAGGTCCATGAAAATTTGGATGTTGGCAAAGTTATTGTTGGCTATTACAGCATACTAGAGTTGAAATTATCATGAATATGACATGAATTTGACTGTCAGCTTTGTTTTGAGGGTATTTATATTTAAATTGGATGAATGTTGTAGGAATTGCAACCATTTTCATATGATGCCCCTGCCCTCATTTCCGGTGTTCAAAAGTAATTGGGCAGTTTTCTGCTTAGCTGTTCCATGGCTGGATGTGTTTCATTCCCTGATTATTTTTGTTACAAGTAAGTGGATAAAAGTTCTTAAGTTGCCATTTGCATTAACTCTCTATATGAAGCTGACCATCATTAGGTTGTAAAATTTAATCAAACTCATTTGAAAGAGAGCAAAAACTTTAGGTATGGCCAAATCAACTATTTAGTGCATTCTTAAGAAGAATGAATATAGTAACGATCTCAGAAAGGGGACCATGGAAAACATCTGCAGTAGATGACAGAATTAGTCTTTCCTCAGTGAAGAAAAACCCCTTAACTGGCCAGGTAAAAACATCCTTCAAGAGCTGGTCAAATCTTTGTCATTGATCAAGAAAAGACCCTACTAGAATAAATTCAGAGGGTTTACTGTGTGCCAAGCCTCAATAAAGGAAGCTCAATTTAAAGTCTAAGAAAAAGCTTGTGCAGTTCTGGGACAATATCTTCTTGACATATTACACAAAGATAATTTTAATCAGAATGAAGTGAATAGAAGTGCACTGACAAGGGAAGGATCTGCTCATGATCCTAACTATAACACCTTATCTGTGAAGCATGGTGGAGGCATTGTTATAACATAGGCCTGTATGGCTACCAGTAGAAGTGGTTCCCTGGTTTACCCATTCCTCAGATCTGAATCTACATTTTGAGCTCATATTCATTATTCATATATTTTTCAACTCCTATGTGCTGTCACTTTATTAGACATGGCTGGATTAGATCTGGATTAGAATTCACCGTTAGAATCAGTTCTTTTCAGTTAATTAGGAAACTGATTAGGTCAGTCCGTTTGAATACATTTGAATCAAAAGTTCAGCAGAATTTTTTTGGAGATTCTACCCAATATGAGAACCACTTTCAAATCACTTATTTTCCCTTTATTGACTGTAACTGGTTTTCTTTTTCTGTGCTTTGTCTCCATTAGCAAAAAAAGTAGCAACACCAGTAGCAACATCAAACTCACTAACTGAACCTCTAAATGAGGGAGTTGAGGGGTGTGACTGGGATGTTACTTCAGTATTTGATTCACTGAAACCTGGAAAGAAGCAACATTTTTGGCAAAAATAAAACTGACCTCTGCATCATACATAGGCCTACTGATTCGTAAATCAGGTATTTGTTGTTGAGGTTCACACTACACAGGCCTAAAATTGAGATTATTTATCAATAGAACATTTTTTTCTATGGTTTCATACCGTATTGCCTAGCTCTACTCTAGGCTAATTCCTCCTCAGACAAAGCGGACATGAAGAGAGAAGCAGTGTGGGGTTACTTTGTTCAGGTTTCTGGTGACACTGCGATAGCTTTAGCAGAGCTTAACCTTCTGCTCCCTTCATTTGCTCAGGTGTCGGTTTAAATGTCATTGCCAGCGTCCCTTGATGAAAGTTTCCTCCGCCTCACTATTTAAAGTGAAGTTATTAAGGTTTGGCAGTGGGCCATCTTGCTCCTATTTCAGAATCTCTATAGACACTGACATTATCCTTGGATTATAGAGAGACTACAGAGTATGTACTAATAACTTTGCACCAAAGCCCAACTCTCCAGAACTGCTGCTAACCCACTCATGTCATGACATTTACACCATTTTTCATTAAGTTTGCAATTCTGTAGACTATATTGGGCAGCATATTACATCACCAGGCATTAATTTCTCTCCATTATCTTGCTGTTCATCAAATGGGCATAGAGTAGGGCTGAATGTATGGACAAAATGCTAGTATTGTGATTATACTGATACAAATTACAATTAAAATACATCTTGGCGTATGTTAAAAATACAATGGTAAGTCAGTAATGTGACAAAATTAAAGGCCTGCTTAATTTTCTAAACTGTAATTGCTGAATTGTGTTGGTTTACATTAATACCTTGATTGCAATCAAGGTATTAATTATATATATTATTCAGAAGCTACAATTTTATCAATATAAAGTACCCACCATTACACAATGCCCACTGTAAAAAAATACCCTTATTGGTTAAAGGGTTCATATTTCAACTTTCTGCAACATCAATATTGCAAAGCATGAATAATTAGTTGCTACTTTATTCTAAATTCATACTCTATTGAGGCTTTATGTAAAAATATGCAGTTATGAGACCTCAGGGTCTCCTAGACTGTGAAGGGACCTGCATGTTTTTGAATTATTACTAATAAAGATAGTCCGTAGCTAGTAATGATCAGTTAATAGTTTTGTAATGAAAATGATTATAAAGTGTTGCTCCAAATAATTAAAAGCTTAAATGAAGTCAACTGTATGTTGTAGCTGTCACTGATTGTGAATAAAAGCCATAGTCTAAAAAAGGTTGCAACTGTTTTTAAGAAAAATTGAAAACAGGGGTAGCAGCACAATGCCAGGGCTCTTTACTGAAGGAGTCACAGTTAAACAGCAAACTTTAAAGGTGGAATATATCTTAGTGTCTGTTACATACTTCAGATAAAACAAACAGAATGTCTTTAACAAACATAAGATGTTTGTATTTAATCTAGAACCATCAAAAAGTATTACTGTGCACCAGGGTTAGCCTAGTGCTCCCATTCCATTAAAAATCCCACACCAGATGTTTTTTTGGCCTAGACTGAAGACCTTTGTTTTAATGCTCACATTTCACCACTGCAGATAATGACTGGCTTTCACATTTCAGTAAATGTAGTCAGTTGTTTTATGCATATTGAAGTTACAGTAAAAAGCCTCCTCTGATGTTTGGTGTTGACATCAGAGAACTACCTGATTTGCAGTAACCTTACCAGTCAGTTAACCTTTAAAGCAATGCATTACCGGCGGTCCACTTTAACACGTTCTGTCCTTTTCAATGAGAGCAAGAGAGACAACAGAAAAAGGCAGACCATTGATTTTTACATCCGACACCTCAGGCCCAATCACCTGATTATTCCAGACAAATGTAGAGAGAACTGATGAGAATACCAAATTAGAACATGTTCTCTCTGGGCTCTTTCCCAACCCAGCAATTCCCAACAAGCCAGGGTGTGAGGAAGACTCTCCCCCTTTATTTATTTATTTATTTATTTACAATGAAATGACTAATTTAAAAAAAAACACCAGACTTGCAGCCTACTCTCTATAGATGGACCATATCAACTGGGAAGAAAATGTTACATTTTGACATATTAACATATTCCTTTTTGTATAAAAGTAAGGGAAAACTCAGTTTTCATTATCAGAGCCCTTTTATTCAATTATATCCACAATTAAATAGGGTGGACTTTCTAGAATGTTTTATTTGCCAAGACAGGCTAAACAGTTTTAAATAAGATTATGTTCATGCTCCTAAATGGGACACTTCATGGCTCTTTGTTTTATTTCAATCCAAAGTGCTGGAGGACAGAACCAGTACTACTGTCCTTACAAAGCTTGTAGGTCTGAAACCTTGACAAAAGACTTGAATGCCCTTCATTATATGTAATAGGAGTTCTTTTCCTCACACCCAGCAGGATGTCCAGATATCTTCATTTCTCTGTGATAGCTGAAGCACTTTCTTGTTTATCTTTGAATGAGCCAGCAGGCTTTTTATATGGACAGTAATTATGAATTTTTCAGCTTTGATGAGTGGGTGTTGACAACAAACAACTATTTGCTTACTGTAAAGGTTAAGCATTGTGCTAAAAGAGTGTATTTATAAGTCACGTTTCTCGCCATGGCAGACATTATTTCTCTTTTTTTTTCCCGGCAGGTTTGGTTTTAATTGGACTCCTCTGGCACGTGAAGTTCTTTTGAAACTGGATTCATGGAGTCAGCTTCACATGACTGAGGAGTAGGTGAGAAGACGAGGTGAGAAAGGCTAATGCACTTTGTTATGGGTCCAGAACCATTTAACTAGAGTGCTAAATCAATTCTGAACTGTGAATGGATGTTGGGAAATGAATGCATGCAAGCACCAGCATATATCTCTACCACCCCCACATACAGCGCCGTCCAACGTTTTGTTGGTTTGGCATTGTACTCCATTCCAGCAAGTTATGAAACGATGCCTAGGGTTAAAGTGCAGAATGGTGTTTAGTGCATCTTGAATCCAAAGGTATTTGCATCTTTAATGACTCAGCCCTGTAGAAACGACACATACTCCCACAGTAGAAGAAGTGAAGTTTAGTCAAGTTTAGTACTTGCTTGCATTTATTTCAGACAAAAGCAGACACTGGGCCTCTTCCTTAGCTTTGCTCTGCCTAAACATTTTTAGACATTTACAGCCAAACCACTCTGACTCTAGGTTTATTGTTCAGTTATTATGTAGTAATAACATTTTTTGTTCTATTTTGTACTAGAAATTCTTCAGAAATTGCAATGAGCTGCTATAAACCTAATTTGTAAGTTATGTAGTATGATTATGAGTGGATTGCCCAAAGTTTTAAGAAACACATTCTGGTGTGAGTTTGAATCGCAGGACTGCTAAAGGCACCACAGAGGTACCCTTGAGCAAAGTACTGTGCTGCAGGTACTGCAGAGAACACATTTGACATTGTTTACACTATGTGTTGTGCTGTGGTGTATTCACATCTGACTATCAGGGACCACTTCACTTTACTTTACTTTACACCTTCACTTCCGGCGAATGGCTGGCGGTTTGCAGGTTGACCACTCTTTTCAGATGATTATTTTAGCTGAATCATGAGATTCTGTGACAACCAGTGATGCCATTCACTCTCCTGACATCTAGAGTAGTTTACGGTCTCAGGACTGGTTCTGGTTTCCTGTTCCAAGCACTATTTCAAGACTCTGAATGTTTGTGTTTGCAACTGGTAGATGGGGAATGGACTTTTATGTTACTGCCTTATCCTGACTTTGAACCTGAATTCTGGACACCTCAATGAAACATTAAACTTTTATCCACAACTGAGTTCTCGGTCAGTCCTTCCTTATGGAATAAAATCACAATCATGAAAAGAATGTTTTTCTATTTCTCTGTAAGACATGCATTTTAGATCTTACAAACTATATTGTAAGAGTAATGTTAAAGCTAAAAGTTTTAGTATTCCGTGTGTCCTCCTTTACCCTTATTACAGTTTTGATTCTTTTCAGGAGTCTAACTTTCAGTGTTTCTGCAGACGGATGTGTTTCTGCAAACGGATGTTTTTCACACTTCCGAGATTCACTCTTAGAAGTCACTCTTCTCCTTCTCAGAATCTAAAAAATACCAAAGACATTCAGTCATGTGTACGTCTTGACTACAATATGGCCTCTTCATTGTTCTGAGGAAACAAGCAGGTTCTTTGCTTGATTTGCATTTTCTCCTAAATTTAAATGGAAGCTTTAGAAACTGGTGCTGACAGTCTTGTTGATGTTGCTTAGTGGTTAGGTGTCCCATTTTCTCTGTATCTTTTAATATTTTTTATTAAACTCACATTTTCTATTAGACAAGAAGTAAACAGTCAGCTCTTGCAGGTCTTGTGTTGGAGGCAGGAAAAATGGGCAATCCCTCTGAATCTGTGCTGTGCTATCTGACACCAAGACATTAGCAGGTGATCCTTTAAATCCTGTGAGTTGCAAGGTGGGCCCTCCATTTGTTTGCCCAGCACATCCCACAGGGTCTCGAATGAATTGAAATCTGAGAAATTTGGAGGCCAAGTCAGAACCTTGAACCCTTTGTTTTGTTCCTTAAACCTTAAAATGATTTTTGCAGTGTGGCGGGGGCATTATCCTGCTGAAAAAGAACCCTGATGTTAGGGAATACTGTTGTTATAAAGAGGTGTGCTTGGTCTGCAGCAGTGTTTAGGTACTTTGTATATGTCAAAGTCACATCCACATGAGTGCCAGGACCCGAGCAGAGGATTGGGCAGAACCTCACACTGCCCCCTCTGCCTTGCCCTCTTCCCACAGTGCATCCTGGTGTCATATCTTCCCCAGGAAAGTGACACACAGGCACCTAGACATCCACATTATGTAAAATAAATGTGATTCATTAGACAAGGACTCCTTCCATTGCTCCATGGTGCAGTTCTGATGCTCATATACCTATATATAGGGTTCTTTCTAGAACTGTACTGTTTTCTTTTATGGCATTTGTGGTGTGCGGGGCAAAGTTCAAATTATAGTACTTTCTTTTCCGCTTCTTAATTAATTCATTTCTCATGTTCAAAAGAACACAGTGTTAGGAATGAGATTTTAAAAATGTATTCTTCTGCCACGTTTCCTGTTCCTTTCCTGACTGTGTCTCTTGAAATGAAATGAGTCTCTCAACATGTCTTATTTGTATTTAAAAGTAATAAAAAGTAGATCTGGGAATATTTGTTTTCTGACTGTGTAATTTGATTTGATTAAAATAAATTGTGTATAGTCTTGTTTTTGCAAAAAGAACAGAAACACAAAAAAGAAATTCCCTACATTTTTGCCATTTAAAAGAAAATGGAAAATGTGTAGGCTAAAAAAACATAGACAGAAGGTAGATGAAATGGAAAGGATGTAACTAAATATTTAACTGTGTAACTGCATATTTTGGCTGTTGGAAAAAACTCAAATCTCCAAAATAATGACTTTATAGAAGAAGGGAAAAAACATACAATGGAAAATTATATAAAAATTGATTTTTCAAGGACTTTTGGTCCATTCATCATGTTGACATTCACATACGTTAAAAACAATGAAAGATTAAAGGTTTTGTCTTGACAGTGATGAAATAAATAATGATATAAATCAAATCCATAGCAGGTATTGCTCTTATCAGTGCAAGAGTTTCTGCTCTCAAGCAAACGAAGACATGCTGGCACTCCAACGAAAATGTACTTGCTGCCATTTCATTTTCAAAGCACACTCTAATAGCATTTCCTTTTTGTAATAGCACTTTAATTGCACATTCATTTCATTTCTCCAAAAGCATAATCAGGCTTTTAAATAACTTAAATTCCCACCAGCCATTATGTAAAATTTAGACCCCAGAGATAGAGTTAGCAAATCATAGACTCTGCTGTCCTAGCAACACATTAAGAATCTGATCTGAGACACATTTTAGTTTAGGGGCAGTGTATACTCTTATAATTATTTGCAGCCATGGTCTTTTTTATTCTTTATTTTTCAGAATCCATTACTCTTGTGTACTTTTAGGAACATCCTGTTTCTGCGGATGGATAGCTGGAGGAGACTGCATTTCACCACCATGAGCAGTGAGAGTACTCACAGAAAAGCAGAACTGCAGCTTCCTCTGTCTTCTGTCTGTTTCACCCCCTCTGCAACATCATTCTCCTATATCTGTGCCCTCCAGGGGTTTAAACATTCCTCACCAAACAGTGAGTACACTGTGTCTCTGAGAAATATCTGACTGCAGACACTTTCCTTCAGCTTTTCTCAAATCAAGAGAACCAGGTGAATTTCAGGTTGCATTTTCATTCCACAATCATGTCCGATCAAAAAGTCTTCAGATTATAATACTCTTTACTGTAGACTCTTCCTCCCAGCTTAGTCCTGTTCTCTCTGTGCCAGTTCATCTTAAAAGAGATGACATGGACTTTTTAAACCAGTACTCTGTGTTCTTTTTAAACCTGTAATGCAGTCATCCTAGGAAAAAACCTCCATCCCTCTGTTCAAATGCCATTTTAATTTCTGTTCCCCTCCCTTTTCCTGGATCAGTTTGTTCTCAGTAAATATGATTCATAAACCCAAAGTGTTGAGAAGTTGAACTCAAATTAATGTATCTACACAACTGCATTTTTTGAAAGTGGTGCCTAGAATCTGATAATTCACTTCAAAACATTTTTAAAGAAAAACACCTAATACCCATCTGGGCAGGACTGCTAAATGTGACGAATGTGATTGTCTGAGTGTCTGCCCTGTGATGGACTGGCGACCAGCACAGGGTGTTTCTCCTCACTTCGCCTTATGAATACTGGGATAAGCTCCAGCACCTTCTGCATCCCCGGTTAAGATAAGTAGTTTAGATAATGAATAGATAGAGAATATCAGGACCTGTCTGAATTTGAGTTTACTTAAGTGATGTTCAGTGAGGACTCCACAAAATATACTTGACTGTCACTGAAATCACACATTTTTTTGTAGCTGAGTTGCTGGCAGAAATGTACTTTCTTGTCACAAAAACAGCTTTTTCTCTGTCTGTGTGTGACGCCCTGTGTAGGTGGATTAAAAATGCACTCACAAACAGGAAACTAGTGAAAGACGCATGTGAGATCGACAGAAACAGTGCAGTAGTGGAGCAGTGAAGTACCACAGGGATGTGTACAAGGGCCTCTTCTATGTTCTCTCCATTTCAATGACTGCATCTAAAGAGAACCCCTTTGCAAAAGTCGAAATTCAAATTGGAGACTGAGCAGTTGTTGTCCTGGTGCAGTCACAATAATCTGGAAGTTACTGGCCTGAGTATTATTGAGATGATTGTGGACTTTAGTATAAACCCCTTTGTATTTTTGTTGTAGGTATACAGGGCTCCACAGCTACCACAGCTTCCTAAGGACCATAATCTTGCAGTATCACATCAACGTCATTGCCAAGAAGGCTCACTACAGGATTCAAGTAAAAATATACCTGTTGGTACACTTCTGCACTGCCATAAGTGAGTCTATTCTCACTTCACCCCCAGACTTACTGCAAGTTTTGGATCAGAAAATGTGTGAACAAGCTCCTTGCCAAACCTTCTCACTTTGGCCTTCTGGGAAATGATTCAGTGCAATTCAAACCATGACATATAGATATATTTTTTTCATACAACTCCCTTATAAATCATTCTCAGTGTTTGGACATTTATCTCTAAGACTGAAGCTGAGTTTTCTCTTCTTGCATTCATCCTCTGGTGCTGGTTGGTGAGGGGTTGTAACTGGGTAGCCTTGTCTTTCTCTGGTTGCTGTCCATGGTTGCCTTTGCATTTTTTGCATTTGATTCTGAATCAAGCCCAGAAAGCAAGGCTTTATTCTAGTCTCGGAAAACAGAATGTTCAAGATCAAGAACAAGATCTTCTGACTCATGTGAGCATGCCTCATCATACTCTGAGAACAATTTCTTTTTATAGTAATTGCAGTATTGATCCAAGCCTCATGTGGATAAAAGAATGTGCACCTTGCACTAATGGACATGTATTTTGGGATTGCTGTGTACTCTTTTAAAAGCTGCAATGGATGACGCAAAAACCTCGAAACGGTCTCTCATAATTATAAACCCTTTTATAGTGCATGCTGTGTGACTGAATGTGGAGTATGGGTAGAGCTATCAACCAGTGGTCATATCCACTGTGAATTTTTACATGGACTCCCTTTAATGAGAGCAATGTATTTTCTCAGAAAGCTGCAGTGCCCATCAAAAATGTGGGGTATTTGCAATGTAACCATCATAATAAAGAACATTGCAATTATGTTGTGTATAGAAGAACAGGAGTAAATGAAGCTGGATGTTGCAGAATAAAAGTAGCAAATTTGTTTAAATGATTTCAGTATTTTTGATAAGTATATATTTACGTCTTGCTGAGGATCTTGTAACCTATTCCAGCTGTGTGCAGGTCTACATTCTTATCCCTGACATCCTTTAAAAGCTCTTTGGTCTTGCCCATGGTGGTGGAGAGGTTGGAATGGAAGAAACTGATTCTGTGGGCAGGTGTGCTTTATACACATAAGTTAAGATCAGGAGTGTCTGTAATTGATAGATTGATTGTAATCTGTGTGCAACATGGACACACAGCCAGTCTGTGGGAGCCAGAGGTCTGGCTGGGTTGAAGGGGATCAAATACTTATTTCACTCAGTGACATTAAAATCAATTTCTAACTTTTATGTAACATGTTTTTTCCTGATTTTTTGGTTGATATTCTACCTTTCTCCATAAAATAAATTCTCCTAAAACCTCATAAATTAGAGACTGTTCATTTTTTTGTAAGTTAGCAAACTTACAAATTCAGCAGGAGATCAAATAATTATTTGCCCCACTGTATATCCAAAAGTACAGCTGGTGCGCTAAAACAGTTAACCCCTGCTTTATAAAGCAAACATGAAAGTATAGATTGAAACAGTAGAATGTATTGTTCAGCCACAAGTGAAAAAATCAATTAAAATGCAATTATGAAAGATAATAGACTGTATGAAAAGAATGTACTTAGAGTACAAGGATAGGCACAGTGGTGAATGATGGATTAGTTACGGTTAGCATCAAATTCTGGGGAGCTCCTGAGTGGCACACTCATCTAAATGTTAACTTTATCTTCAGGAAACCACAGTCCAGGTATTGCTGCAGTGATCCATAGCTGGGAGTCTAGGAGAGCATGGTTAGATAGCTGTCCCTCTCTCTCCATCACTCAGCATGAAACCAGCTAACATGGCATATGTTGAGTGACATAACATATTTGGGGGATCCTCCAAGCACATTGGGCTGTTTGGTGACTGTTTGCACAGTCAGTCGGCTCTGTTCACTCACTATGTAAGTTGTGTAGGGCCCTGCAACTCTCCCTCCTCCTTGTGTCAAAGTGGCTCTCTGTGCTATGTGGAGAAGGTACAGTGCAACTTTCCTTCTTAGTGTGTGAAGTGTAACTGCCCCCCCCCCCAACCCCCACACCCCCCAAAATAATCCTTCGTAAGTATGAAAAGTTGAAATGTGAGAATTCACATTTCAAAAGAGGGCAAGCTGTCCTTCTTTACGAGAGTAGTCATCGAACTATGAACCCAACCTCACCGCTGCCCACTCAAGAAAATTCTACAGGGGGACATGATGAAAAAAGAGGTTTCTCTGTCCATCCAGCCCCATCAGAGCCACGCTGAGGAGAGGAATTAAATCGTCTGAGTGTTGGAAATGCAGCAGCGTGAGGGAGAGCCAATTTTGCACTAAATTTGAGCAATTATCCCGCTCTGGTAATCAATGCCTCACCGAGCTGTAAACAGAAGCTGGAAACGAGGAAAGGCAGTATAGCTGAGTGAAGACTGTGTGTGTATGTGTGTGCGTGTAAAAGCTGGAATGATTGTGGCCCCTCTGTGCTGTGGGTGGGCTCCAGCTTCTTCTCATATCCTGCCAGGTTTGCAGATTGAAGCGCCTGGTAGTTCAGGTAATGCAAAGGCAATGTGCAAAAAAAAAAAAAAACCCAAAAAAATACCTGCCTGCGTGAATGTGAAAATGATTATGTATGGAGGGAAGAGACCCAGCAACCTGGAGCATGCAAAACATAGCAGTGCGCTCATTACAGGAACGTGGCTGTGTTTCTGATACTATCATCAGCACACATGCACAGTGAGGAGTCCCCCTGAGCTCACAGGTGGATCCAGTTTCAGTACTCTTGACAGTCATTAGGTGGAATGACTGGATATCACTGTTGGAGTGTGTGCAATATACAGTGTTGGGCAAGTTACTTCAAAACTGTAATGTGTTATTTATTACTTGTTACTGCCATTTCAAAGTTATTCGTTACATTACAATATTACTGTGTTTAAAATGTAAGGCATTACACTACTACTATTACTTTTAAGTTACTCTCACCAAAATAACTGGAAATATGGATTTGGCAATCTAAATATAGCTCATGACACTCAATTAGCTCATTACACAGCCAGTGGAAGGTGATGTGGTATCTGACTGAGCCAGGCTTATGGTTAAAAACAGTACTATCCTACGTTAGATCAGTTGCTGGTTCACTAATCTCTCTGTTCTGTTTGACTACAAGAAGTGAAACATTTTGCGTGGACATTTCTCCTCTGCTGATCTCGCTGTGATTTTGGCGAATTTGGAAAATCACATCACTTCATTCCTGGTTGAAAATGCATTGTAACGCACATTACTGAGATTTGTACTGAGTAAAATATTACCTTTTTTTTTTTTTGTAATGCCTTACATTACCGCGTTACAGCAAGAAGCAGTGCATTACAGTAATTCTTACTTTTGTAATGCGTTACTCCCAACACTGGCAATATGTGTACAATATATTATTGTGCTGCCATATTTAACTGTCTGTTTAAAGAAGGCACATTCAAAAGGCCTAGATGCATGCAAACATGATAAAACTTTCTCCTTATGTCCTTACGGTCCATATGCTATGCTGAAAAAGAATAAATGTTTTTGTGACAAGACAGTAAATGTTAAAGCATTAACATATATCCTCCCATTTGGCTTGTGGATGTTTATCTTCGCCCACTAAATGTATAAAGGATAAATCTTTCAGCCTGGATTGCTGTTGTTTGTCTTCTTTGATGCATCGAGGCCCTGGATGAACATTATACCTGTAAAAGCTCTTCTCAATGTTGGTTTCTGGTGTATACAGTGTAATACAACTATAGTAATGCTGGAAAACCCCATAAAGACAGGAATACAAGTCATGGTTCATGTGTGCGCGTGTGCGTGTGTATAATGTTCACCAGATGGACACACTGCCCACAGCAAACCGCCACTGATATGGACATTCACATTTGGCAAACAAGCTGGACAAGCATATGGTCTTCTGTCAAATGCAGGTACTCTGATGTAATTAAATCAATAAATGTCACTGAGGGCACTGTAGCAAGAGCTCTACAAGATGTGTGCAGATCAATTTGCCAAGGCCTGCAGTAAAAACATAAAATTGCATATTCTCACGCTGTCCCAGTAACTTTCAGAACTTTAGACCCAACTCTTTTAAACCCATAGAATTTTTGTTACTGTGCGTTAAAACTAATATATCTATAATCAGGGATGCCTAAATCTAGTCCTGAAGAGAGAGTATCCTGCACAGTTTCCCTCCTCACCAAACTCTGCTGGACAACAAGACACTGAATGCTCTCTGTTCTGACTGGCTGTCTTCTTAAAACTTCAGTATGAATGGGTGGCGTTAAACAGCAGTAGGCTGAATAGGATAAACAATGCATTCATAACAGTTTGTTTTTGCAGCTTAGTTGACATACAACATCATTTCATAAACTAACTATACTGCAAAATATTTAGTATTTCACTTTGGTTCAGTACTCAGGTGCCATACATCAAACAATGTGACTAATTATCACATTTTTCACGGTGACATCACGTGCTAGGGGAGGTCTGAAGCACTCCAGTCAGTTTTCATTTAAATCTCTTCCCCAAGCAAATGCCAGCTGAAGTTAATTAGCTTTCTTGGCCTTCCCAGGGACTGATCGACACGCACATAATTGTTTTGTTTTTCGTTAAGTGAAGGGAGCAACGGATTCAATCAAGGCATTAAAGAGGTACCGTGGCAAAAGGGACTTTGTCGCTGCTGTTGATTTATTGTCCCTTCCAGGGGGTCGACTGTCCACTGTACGACCTATCAAAGCAGGGCATAGCTATACTTCGCAGTAATTGGTTTTGTTCACTAATAATCTATTAGTGTCCTGAGATGTGAGCTCAAATTGGCTTGTACTGCTCTAGGGGCGCTCCGAGACCAGAAACATACTCAAACCTGTGTTGTTAGAAAGGTGTCAGTCAGCTTTGCAGGGTGGTGAATCACTCAGTATGGTTTGTTTTAAAGGCACTAAATGCCAGCACTTCAGTTGAAGGGGATCATACACTTACACTATCAAAAAAGCACTGTACGAGTACATGTTTTTGTTCATCACAGTACTCCCAGTACACAGTACTCCTCAAAAGCACAACAATGGTTTAAAGGTCCAATTCTGTACCTTAAATCATGCCTATTTGTATCCTTTTTATAATATAACCTTTAAGTAGAGTCGAGAGAGAGTATATAGAGTCAAAGCACCACAAAAAATATAGCTGCAATGGAATATGATACACTGATGTGTCCTAAGTAAAGGTACTGATGCCATACTATTGGGGATAGCACACCAGGGAAATGATTCACTGGAATTATTCTGAAACCATTAGGCTTCTTATACTCTAGGTTGAGCATGTACATTGCAATGCTAAAGGTGGGAAGTACATTGGAAACAATGTAAATCTCAACTAGTGCATATTTTAGTGAAATGTGAAAGTGCAATGCAGCCATAGTGCAATTAGATATGATGCAGAGATAAAACTCTTATTAATGTCCGGTGTAAACAAGCTCTGCTGGCTGAAACTAAACTCTGCTGGAAAGTAAATCTTTAGAAGGAGCACTGAGGACCACTGCACTGGAAAATGTGACTATAGTTTTGACTGAATTGTTATGGTTTGGATGTTATAAACATCCAATGTTTAGTTGGCATTAGTATAAGCTTTAATGATTATTCATTTGCTTTATTATTTCAGACAGCCCCCCACAGCCCCTGGAACACATAAACATTCTTACCCGTTTTAACTCATTACCAACTTGGCCTTGATTTTGTTCATATAGAAAAAGTTAAAGACATGAGTAGAAAAGTTAAAGACATAAAGACAGCCTCTGCACTTTACTCATTTGGCTTCTTCATTTTCCAGCCTTACATGTGAAGGATAAATCGCTGGCTTTTCTCTCCTCTTTCTTCTCATCTTCTCTCTCTCTCTCACTCTCACCCTGTTTGCATACAGGACTCCAGAGTGGATTTATATCAGGACTCATGCTAAAGTGCTGCCGACAAACGCACTTCCATGTGTCGGCACAGATATTTCATACGCAGAATTTGGAGATCAAATCTTTTTTTTTTCCCGGGCAGTCAGTACATTTGGACTTAATTGAATTTTGGACCAGTCAATAATTCAATCTTCAGACTCCATTTTCTTTCGCCATTTCCTTTTATCTAGGCTTAGAGGGAATACCAGAATAGGCTTTTGCCCAGCACTTGTGAAACACAGCTTCTGCGCTTTTAGACTCTGGTTCCATATTCAGATTAGAGTTATTCCCTGCACCCACATTTCCGGACTTAATCCGCCAAATATTCGTCTTTAGGAAGGAACAGCTTGATGCAGGGACTGGTGGGAGTAAATTGGCAAATCCAGAGCGGTTTAAAGATCCGAAGTGGCTTTAATAGTAAATTTGTGATGTCCTGGCATCTCCGATTCTAACAGTCTAACAGCAGTCTCTTATGAAGAACCCTTGCATTGTTCAACAGCAGGCATGGTTTTAAAGTACACCCGAGTGTTGTGACAGGCTCCAGCACCGGCTCCGAGATGCAGCTCCCCAGTAATTTGGCTTTGTCTTCAGCTTGTCTGTTTCAGCAGATGGCCAAACAGAGGCTGTTTCATTACTGCCACATCCTTGGGGCTCTCAATCAACACACTCTCTCTTTTTCCGTCACTCCTTCTCTCTTTCATCACCAAGAGAGAGTAATTGCAGCCGACTCACTTTGGTTTTCTCTATGTGTTTGCCTCCTGTGGGCCAGAGATGATGACATCACACAATACGAGTTTTCACGCGAAAGGGGCGCTTTTACCTGAGGCTTCTGTTAATTAAGCGGCTCACACCGGAACAAGCATGATGCAATTTCATCTTATAGTGTTTGCCCATCACATTTTTATACTGTGCATATCAATACACTAGGGGTGTAACGGTACAGAAAGGTCACGGTTCGGTTCACACTATAGTTCTGACATCATGGTTCAGTACGGTTCCGATACAGCGAAGTTAAGTAAAAAAAAAAAATCTAAAGCATGAGGCTTGGTTTGTTTTCGTTTATTTTAAATTAACCAGTAAACACACACTTTTGCTTATATTTTCATGTACGGATGTACGGAACAACTGAAACATCTTGTGTTATTACTAGAAATTAGTAATTAATAGTAAAAATTAAATCCCTGACTAAGAAATAATTATTTCTCATATAATCACCTGTTACACAATTATTGGCACCCCTAACAATTCCTAGGAAATAAATGTAATTGAAGTATTTCTGTCATTTATACAGTAGTTTACAAAGTTGATCAGAGTATCTAGGAACATTTAATTAAATCTTGTGTTATTACTAGAAATTAGTAATTAATAGTAGTCTTACCTAATAGAAAGTAAGTGAGATGGCTAAACTTATCAAAGGTCGCTGTTTAATGTTTCCATATGAAACTGTTACAGGATGAGCCTGTTGCTTGAAGGAACCATACATGCTGGGGGATGTAGTTTATGGAGGGGTGTGTAGTAGTGCGGGGAAGTTTTTCTGAGTTTCTTTTCATGGCTGCTCCGTTGTGAAGTGCTTTTCGTCACTCAAATGCTCTTTTTGAAGAAAGAAAATAAATGCTCCCATTCTGAGGGAGGAAAGCACAGACCTAGTGCCCCGTATCGTCTCATTTTTGGATCTGCTCAGTTGCCGAGCAAACGACGCCTGGTTAGCAGCCGCTAACACAGAGGTGAGAAGGCAACAAAACTCACACTTGTAAATTTAATTCCGCATTACTTTAATCATGTCTTCTCTGTCGTACCGTGTATTCTCCGTACGACATCATGTACCGAACCGTGACCCATGGACCGTGACGGTTCAGGACGAATACATGTACCGTTACAGTCCTACAATTCTTACTGTTCACTGTTTGTACAATTTGTGGCAGTGTGTGTGTGTGTGTGTAAAATAAGAAGTTTGTTGTAAGTGCAATAGTGTTTGTATAGCAGCTATTCTATGTGCTGTATTACAGCAGCTTCACTCCTGATTCACTTTGCTGATGGGCTGAAACAGCTCACACATGCACACGCTATGCTCTTAACATTACTATTTTAATGGTTGCAATTATAAAATAATGTAAGAGTGTTGTGAAGTTTAACATTTCCAAATTATTTATATGATGCACAGAAGGCTGATGGAGAGACATGTGTGATTGCAATAAACCATATGACTTTAATCAACCAATTAATGTATGACAACAGAGCATTTCTTATTATTTTAAAATTTTCTCCAAACAGTTTTTGTTTGGAATTTTGAATCAAGTGTGCTCAATAGTGTATAAAACAATAGTGACGTGCACATTTTACACAGAAACACTGCCACAAATTGCAAAAGCAATAAAAGCAATAGTCTCTTATTTTTTCCATGGCTGTGTACACATACCCACACACACACACACACTCACACACAAACATTTATACACAGCCCTCCATAATTATTGGCACCCCTGGTTAAGATGTCTTAAAAGCCTTAAAATAAATTCAGCTTTTATTGCAGAAGCATACTCTCACACTAAAAATTGTAAAAAAATGTAAAAAAATCCCTGACTAAGAAATAATTATTTTTCATATAATCACCTGTTACACAATTATTGGCACAATAATTTTCAAATTTGCCCCTTACACTCAAAAAAAATATTTTTTTCAGATTTAATTATTTTTTTATGACACCTATTACCATCTAATGTAATTACGGAGTTCTAGCATAAAACAAATGTGTAAAATTGATATACTTTTATTGTGTAAGTTTAATACATATCTATTAATTAAACTGAAAATAATATTTTCATGAAGTTAAACTGATATATGTGTTATTTTAGTTAATTACAAATGCTTACATTTTCAAGAAAATTCTATTTAAAAATTAAATACATTTACGAACCAAGACCTTTTTACTGTTGATTTATTTGAGCCAACAATTACTTTTTTGTAACGTCCCCCAGGGGCCGCTATTGGTTTAAGTTTGGGGGTTTATGTGTGATTTATTTCAGCTGTTTTGAGTTAGTCTTCACCTGGGTTTACTTAGTGTCAAGTGTTTGTTTATTGGTTTGTTGGGGTGTTGCATTTTGTATATAAGGGGGTTGTGTTTTGTCTTTGGTTGTAGGTTCACCGTTGGTTCACCGTCGTTTTTTGCGCTTTAATGTTTGCCTGTTCAACCACAGTGTAAAAAAATTGTACGTCTGGATGACTATCCCATAAAGCAGGCATGGCTCGACTCAGTGATGACTGAGAAATACCCGATCGATCCGCGGGTTCACGCTGACAAGCTCCTCTGGCTAATTCTTTCATTTGCGATATCTACCAATAACGCAAGAGTATCCAAAGTAGATGTAGTAGCTTGGCCATTCTCTCCACTGTTTTATTGTTACAATTAACTGCAGTGTCTTTGATAAAGACCGCGACGTTTATGCGAGTACACAAAAGGGAAGCCATAGTACCACTGATTTGCCACTAGGTGCCACCCATTTACAAAAACGAGCAGAAACATGCGTACGTACTGGTTGGGGCTCCCGCGAGAATGTGCGTAGCGGTACGCCAAGTTTAGTCTTTATACATCTCGACGTGATCGTGGAAATGGGCGTACGCAGCATTTTTTGTGCATACGCACCATTTACACATGAGGCCCCAGGACACTTTAAAGCAAAATCTGGTGGCCTCTGCCCAAAAGCTGAAATGGGTCGTCACTTGGTCTTTCAGCAAGACATGTGGCCAAATCTACACAGAAATGGTGAACCAGACACAGAATCAAGCTCCTCCTATGACCATCTCAGTCCCCAAACCTCAATCCCATTGAAAACCTGTGGAGTGAGCTGAAGAGGAGAGTGCAGAGGAGAAGACCCAAGTCCTCACACAATTTCGTGCTGTTCACACTGTGCTGTGGTGGGGTGACGTATGACAAAAGGACACTTTACACTTTACTCTTTTACATCTTATCAAACATTATGTCCTAAAATGACATTTCAAAATAACATTTCATTATTGCATTAGAACAACAGAATTATAGAATCATATCTTATTGTATGTATATTTACTATTCGTTTTAGAGTTTTATTAGTTTTATAGTTTTATTTACTAAATATGTTACGTTTTATATGACGATCTCCAAACAATATGTCCTATAACATACAGTTTGGTGATTGTTCTACGTTATTACAACAAAATTGTAATTATGAGTTAATATGTTGGTTTTACAGCATAATCTCAAAGGATGAGATGCTGGAAGGTTTTTTTAGTTTGTAAATAATGTTTTTAGGTTATACAGGTTTTACTATGGAACATGAGAGCCTGACGGAGAGAACTGTGTGATTGAAATAAACCATATGACTTTTTAATCAATCTATTAATGCATCAAGTCTAGTAAGAAGCATGCCGGTTCTTACCCAAAGGTTTAGGTAAAAGAATAAAAACATTTAAACTCTGCATGTTGCCATTTTAAATCAGTTTAGGTTCAACTTGAGCCCTTAAGCCTACTTATTTTTCTAACATCTTGGGTTAAAGAGTTAGAAAGGACATCAGGAACAAAGGGAACAAAGGGAACAAATATTTTGAAAAACATAACTGAAATGGTTTAAATTGCAAGGGGTGTAGCATTTTCTAAGGTTCACTGAACAACACCACATTGGAAGATAATCTAACAGTTAAATGCTTTTCAAAACAACCACTAGTTTGCCAGAGCTAACTGTCCCAACATAATATGATGCCAGTGGCTAAACTAGAAGGTTAAAGATGTTCAGTGCCCACATCTGTCCACAATGAATGGTTAATGTTAGAGGGCTTGCTAGGGTGGTGTTACCTTCCTTCCAGGTGGCTTTGGTAAATGTGCTAGGTCATCATGGACATTTTTAAAGAATGTTTTTTGAGTTGTCAGAGTAGATGTACCTCTGAAGTTTGAGGAAAGTGGAAAGCGGATGACCACTTTTATTATCAATTGGGGAGTTTCTTAACCGTGTTATCACCCCTTCACAATACACAGGCTGAATTTTCTGCAGGCTGTGTTACCATGGAGACTGAGTGGGCAGACCCCGCTGCACCGTCATTTTCTTAGGATGAATGGGATGTAGGGTGAACTTGTGTTGAATCTACCACCACTTTGGTTCTAGAATATGCTTTGGAAACAGCATTAACCAACTATTTCCATATAATGAATGCATATATTTCGAAATCTGAGTCAGAACACCATTATCCATCTTACTTTTTAATCCTGGAACAGTGTTCCCATATGTTCTGGACCATTTCCACCCACGATTTTATCACATGTACCAGTAACATGCACAATATAGCATGAATCACTGAGACTTTAAAAAAAATCCATGTGTCAACTCCAAAATCAATGCCCAGAGAAAAGGAGCTCTGTACTTCCTGAGGCTATAAAAAAGCTCTTTTATTAAATATATTTATGAAATCGATATACAACAGTCATTTACAACAATAGCCATATAGAAAAATTAACTCCCGACTAAAAGAAATCGTTCTCAATAAGAAAAGCGTGTTGTTTTGTTAGAGGGCGTGACAGAGTTGCTTTCACCATTGGGGGACATAATGCACTTCAATAAGGAACATCTTGCCACGGTTGCCTTGGGCACATTCAATCTTAGGTTTTGTGCATTAAGGCAAGAGAGCGTATGAAGCTCACACTGCCTGACTTACTGGAGGGTAAGATACACAGAGCTTTCATATTACACCCTTCATCTATTGGTGATTTATGTAGACAGTGTTTTCAGTGCTAATCCTCCTCTGTGCTGAGCCTACTGTTTAAATTGATTTTTTCATATTATCTAGTCCTCGTTGTCAGCTGTGGACACTTTTTTTTGACAAGACAAGACACGATCGATTCTCTAACACAGTGGTCAACCACCCTGCTCCTGGACATCTTCGGCCCTACAATCCACCACACCTGATCCAACTCATTTTATGTCAAGTGTGGTGAAGCAGGGGATCAGGTGTGTCAAGCCCACTCAAAACTTATCCGACGAGATGAGATGTTTTTTTTTTTTTTACAGTGTATTAAAGTGCAATTTGATCAGAGTGAACTTTAGCTTCTGAGCATTACATGGCATTACATGGCATTCTGGGCTGGTGGTTGATTTCTAGACTCTGGTTTATAATTGCTTCTTACTTCTTTTCTTTGCTTGACCACTGAAAGTGGACAGAGCATTTGGAAAAAATGTATTAGAATTTTTTGTGAAGTTCATGAATTATTTGTATGACTTCAGCTATAAGAGTTCACGCAATAAAATCATGTAAGGGAACAAATGGCAAACAGTCAAACAATTCCATCTATCTTATTGATTACTAAATATTTGAGTCACTGAAATAATAGTGTCTCTTTCTTTGGGAAAATTGCAAGTTTGATTCCTGGTGATGCCACAGCCATGCATGGTTGGGACTCCAAAAGAGCACGATTGGCCTTCTTGTGCATGGATGGGCAGGATGGCATCCCTCCCCCACTCTCCCAGAATGACGTAATTAAATGTGGGCATCCGTTGACTTGGCATATAGTGGTGTTAGAGTGGACATCAAGAATGCTAAGCTGTTTAGTGGTACCGCATCAGCATGGATATTCTAGTATTAGTGTAGCATTACTGTGTTTTTAGTTCAGAAAAGATGCAGTGGCTGGTGTCATGCAGCTTAGAGGAATCACATGCTAATCTTCACTCTCTGAGCGGTGGTGGTCTGAGCTACTGGGTGGAAGTTGACATCAATAAATTAGGGAGAACGTTGAGAAAAAAAATACTGGGTGTCGTCTTTAAATACTGGGCGTGTTTAAAAAGTAATTCACACCTCAGTAATAACCTCCGTGTGAATGTGCGGGACAAAACAGTGGTTAGCTGAATATTCAGGTATAAACTCAGTGATCACTTTATTACGTATACATGCCTTCTATTTATTATATGACGTTCTTGTACCATATGGGTTAATCTGTGGAATCTGCCTTTCTTTAATCTATTCATCAGTGCTCAGGATAGGCCCACCAGTGTGCAGCGCACAGAGTGGATTACACACTGCTGGAGTTTTTAAACACTATGTCCACTCAGACACAGATCACCTGTTGTGGAATGTAAAGTTATTTGTGATGATCTGGGTTCATTTGATCCTGCACTGTTTATGTTGGTCACTCTGTAGTCTTTTTCAGTGGGCTGTTTCTGGCAATAGGACACGTGAAAAATTCTGATACAAATATGCCCCACTGCCTGGGAAAGTGAATGTAGCGTACCTTTTAAACCCATTTAAGGGACACAGTTGGAGCATGAGGACACCTGCTCTACCTTTAAGGGTATGCTTACATTGTTTACAGGCTTAAATTTCACTGTCTCATCTTGTCAGATGAGTGTGAACTGGGCTTAAAGTCAGGGTAGCTCCAGGAGGACAGGCTCGGTGACCACTGCTCTCAAACAATTTCTGAGAACTTTACCAAACCGCAATCAATCTCTTTGAGTGCTCCTCGGTGGTTTGAATCCATTAGTTATAGAGCCCACTCTCTGTTTCTAGGCTAGAAACCACGACTTGCTTTTGCTTAGCATAAGCAGCAAAGTTTGCTTCTTGGGCAAAAACAGCATCTTGCGTTTTTGTTGGAGATGTGTGTGGGTTGGGCATGACTTGCTTCATCTTAATGCATTTCAATAATATCATACAGCGCATAAAAAATCAATTTCTCCTCTCCACTGTTCTCTTAACAACATTTATCTTTTTCTCTTTTCTTCACATCATCCTTTCCATTAGCCAGATTTCTGCAAAGCATAACCAGCAACAGGGGAGTCTTTCAGTCCCACCTAAAAAAAACCCACGATCCCATCCAACCTGGATCAGGACTCAGTGGCTGCCGTTTGACTGACAGTCTGTAGTACAGATGGCGCAGAAGGTCGGAAGGCTTGGTGTTGGTAGCACACACACTTATGTGAGGCTATCTGTAAGCCTGACACAGGTGTGGAAGTAAACTCCCATCAGATGAAGTACTCCTTGCTGACGCGGTTTGAGTTGTGAGAGTCCAGGTTCAGCCTGTAGGCTGGGGGTTCTTGGCTGGGTTGCTGGCTCTTTGTGGTGATGACCGGTGGTGCGGAGTTCTGTCGGTGCCGGTAGAGGAAGTGGATTATCACAGCCAGCACACACAGTGTGGTGAACACTACAGCAGCCACCACTCCTGTCAATGAGACAAGGAGACAGAAGCTGAATATTAGTAATTCCACAAGATTCCTGTAAAATCCTTCACATTGGAGTTTTGAGTTAAAGGCTGTTCGACAGAAACATTGTGTTGTACCATAGAGAAGGGGTTTATGTGTAAGTGGCACACCTCCAAAATGTCACCTACATTTCATGTGAATCTGGGGGTTGTGTGTCAAGCTACCTCTGATTGGCTGAGCAGATGGGAGGAATCTCTTCACAGAATTTCATAACTTACAGAGGGCACCACACAGGAGGAAAGGAGGCTTAAGAAAGATCTAACCAAAACACAATTTTGATGCGTACAACACTCAAGTGATGTGTTCTTTACCATTTACTTTTTCCCCAACTTGTCCAATTGAGCAAGTGGTCTGAATGTTTACTGTCCTGTACGAGCTTTAGTTCTGTAAACACACATTTGCAGTAAAAAAAAAACCCTTCAATCCCAAAAATGTCACAGAAAGTAATACTTTCTAAAATTCAGTTTAAGCTAATGTATAAAATATTTATTCATACCATTTATATTGGTCCATTTGTCATAAAAGTTTGACACAGAGTAAATGGCAGCTGCTATTTTCAAATTATGGGACAAATATGCAAAATGTTCTGACAGCAACATGTGTTAATTCTTAGTTACTCCTCAGTCCATTGTTGTTCCTCTAGGAAAAAGAAGTCAAAGCAGAAGAATATGGGCACCTTACATTTGTAAATAAATATTCTGTAATAACTTTTGTGTGAGTATATGAGAGAGAGCAAGCGAGCGAGCGAGCGAGCGAGAGAGAGAGAGAGAGAGAGAGAGAGAGAGAGAGAGTGAGAGAGAGAGAGAGAGAGAGAGAGTGAGCG
>JBBPCY010000037.1:16315691-16327141 GCA_037974405.1 Brachyalestes nurse
CCCTCCCCAGTATGTCCTCTTCACGCCATCCCGGTCAAGCCACCAAGACAGAGGGGTCCCATCTGGAAAAGCAGCAGATTTTTTGTCAATGCTGCAACTTTTTACATGATTTCAGGGTCATTAGCCTGAAGTTCTATGCTAAGGATGATCTGAGGCCATGTATATCCTTTGAATACCATTTTTACTGTTACTGTGCATATAGTGGTGGGGGAGAGTTAAAAATGCCATCTCAGACCTCCTCCCTTAATGAGGGACAAATTTAATGCACAATTTCGTTAACCAAATATATGGTCTTTTTATATTTGTAAAAACATATGGTTGCAATTACTGTACATGTTTTTCTCATTCTAAACATACAATGCGTTCAGTAATACATGAGAACAATTTGGAAAAACAATACCGAGATATAAACCTCCCTGTAACTAAAACTTGACAGTTAGATTTAGGAATGCTTCAGAAAGATTGAGCCAAATGAACCCTCCAGTTATCTTTAATATACACAAAATCTTATGATCACAAAAAAACAGTGCAGTTTGTTCATGGACGAAAACAGCTGGTGTCGCCCTCTAAGGATCCATAATGGAGGTCCTGAGGTTCTATTCTGCCTAATGGCCATTAGAGTGCGACCGCTCCGGGTGAGTGGGCATCTGCTATCTCTACAGTGCAGAGCAGCAGCCAAGAGCCATGTCCCCTGCAATGCAAGATGTCTGCTGCTGGGGGTTCATTGTCCGTTTGAGTCCATTTCAAGAAGTGTTTGTGTACAAAATGATCAAAAGGTTGATCTCTTGCTCGAGGGCTTCGAAGGGGCTTTCAGTTTGGCAGATTGACACCAAACTAAGGCCAGGAAGTGATCTATGCCAATTAGGATCAGTCACAGGCTCTCCTTCAGCTAAAAGACCAAGAACATCAGCACAACAGAGTATATACACAGATGAGGATATGCACAAAAATAGTATAAATACAGAACCCCAAATATTGAACACTGGCATTTTGTTTGATATGCTTGATTGTTCCAAATGGTGGGAGTCATTTTTGTGGTAGCAGCATTGTTTGCAGTCATATATAAAGAGCCCTGGTCAAATTACATGTGGAAATAATTACACATACCCTACAGAGAAAACATTGTGGCAGTGGCTTCTCTACACAAAAACACAGCAGGTGCTGAATTTAACATGTTGCATAAAATGTGGCCTGTGCAAAAGTTTTTTTTTTCTGTTTCTTTTCAGCACGTTAAACAAATGAAAGAAAATAGATTGAAATAAAACTTGCAGAACTATACAATAAGTAAGTCTGTAGCCTGTGTTCAAACAAAATATAGGTTAGTCTAGTGTGTTCAAGCTTTTAACTGCATTTGTCTTGAAATACTGAAAACAAACTGTAAAAAAAGTAAAAAAGTCTGAGATTTTTGAGACTGCCAGAAGGTGACCTTAACAAGATCTTCCAGCCTCCTCAGTTTTGGACATAATGACTTAGCTGTTTTTACAAATAGCTAGAGGCAGCTTAATCCTCCAAAGATGTGTCTACTCTGTCAGTGGTCAGGGAGTATTTTGGTATTATACTATCCTTGTTGTTGGTTTGATAACATGTCTGAATAGGTGGACCACTTAATTAAACTGCACTTCATTAAACTAAACAGTGTGGGGTGATTTATATACTCAAATAACCACATTTTAATTATATCTTAAGACAAGAGGTAAGGTGTAGGATCTACATTAGGCACCATGACATACCACACTGCCTATTAAACCCACCAAAAATGCAAGATATGAGGCTAAATTACCTATCTAAGCTAGGCTATCACACAGTGTATTTATTGTTAAATAGATTTAGCATCATGGATCCCCCTTAGCACTGAAAACATTTGATGGACTGAAAGCATACTGGAAGAGCAAGAGTAGCCAAGGGGCTGGGATTAGTGTGGTTTACTTTCGCAGCAGAGTGTCGCACAGGGTTACTTTCGCAGCAGAGTGTCGCACAGGGTTTGGCGGATACACACAAACAACTGCATACATTTAATACCTCATGCGCTACTTAACTATTTCTATTATCTATTCCAGAGAGATCACTGCCTGTAGAGATTTACCTGCTCAGCCAATCTAACATCAATGTTATCCTTTTTGGTGGCATGATGAGTACTAAGTTACAAAGTAACAGCACTACATCCTGTTTTGCTTGTGCATTGCTTGTGGTGCACACACCTTTGTGTATCAATCATAAAGGTGCATCATTGCAAGTTTGCAATCACTGACTAACACATCTGCTGCAAAATTTATTCCTCCCCACCAATACAATCATCAACAGAAAGGGGCCACCACAAGACCAATGCTGACCAGATCAGCAAAGTCTCCAGCATGCTTGTGGCATGTGTTTTGCACAAGTTCAAGTCAATCAGACACGGCAGTGTCGCTGGGACACTCTATGTGCACTTTCTGGAGACTTTAACAGACCACTGCTTTTTCCATACACAGTTTGAATTAGTAACTCTCCAGCCTTTATCGCAATACAGACCCACTGCTAGCCATTTTAGTTCCTTGTCATTATGAAGCCTAATTTACTAGCAACTCAGTAAGAAAAGGAAAAAAGCAACTAAACTCAATAATTAAACAGAAGCAACATTCACCCCAGGTGTCAAAGAGGCGGGACTTCCTGCAGCGATAAGTCACTTCCTGTTGGCAGTACTCTGAAGATGCCACCAGAGAGCGGAGGTGGTAGGGTGAAATAGAGTAGTTGAAGATGAGAACATACGGGCTTCGGGGAGTGGACCCTTGAACACTGATTGGTTGGAGGTGATCATGCCCTATCACGGTCCAAATTTTGTCCTCTGTGAAGAAAACAACATTGACAAACATAGAATATGTTAAAAGCATGAAGCAAGCTCTGCAGTCCCCCATCATTTACTGCACCCTCCTGTTCACACCGCTCGAGCCTCTCAGACCAGCCTTTGATTGCCCAGATGTGCGTATGAATGAGAAAAGGAGATTAGCAATGTGATGGAGTGAGATGCAAATACCTGATGAATATTAAGTGGGGAACAGAAGGTCATTCATTCAGTGCTTGTGGAACGAAGAGAGTTAGGGAGTCCGCACTTACTCCTTCTCTCTATGCAAATTAAAATCCCCCATGTGTGATGGACGAAAGTGCCTGTTTGCCGAGCCTTGAAAAATTAGCATGGCTAACAGTTCCTGTAATTGGGGTCAGTCTGAAACAATCTCTTGCCAGCTCACCAGCAAACGCCAAGAAAAATGTCTGTTTGTGTTAGGGTTAGTTAACGTTCGAAGCTTAGCAAGGCAAGCTGCTGAGCAATCAGAGCTAGTAAAGTAGGCAGCCTAAATGCAGCTAGCATACAAGGCCTTAACAAAGCTAAAAAGCAAGGCTAACCACACCTGTAATTGAGGTCAGTCTGAAACAATCTTTGTCAGGTCTTGTTGGCAAATGCTCACAAAAAATGTCTGTTTGTGTTAGGGTGGCTAGATGCTGAACTAGTAAAGTAGACAGGCCCTAGCAAAACAGTCCCTAGCAAAGCCAAGGAACCTGGCAAAGCAAAACCTCCTCACCCACACAAACTTGCAGCGTGTGTGGTAGTGCCAAGCAGGCAGCCTCACCGTGCTTATTTCACCAATTCTCTGTTAGAAAACCAAGTTCCCTCGCAGTCATGGCCAACTTCCAGTGAAACTAAGAATAATGGGGCAGTTTAGTTAGGCCAGGCTGCCAGTCTCTGCGGGCTGACACGCTCTCTGATTTTCTCCTTTATCCACCCACATTTCTACCGCCTGCCGACATAATGGACCTCCCTTCTCCTGTGAGACGACACACTGTATTACAGACTCATCCCGGAGACAAATCAGCCCTGGACGTGATGGAAGAGGCTGAGAGGGATGTCAAAAGGTAAAAACCAAGACCGGTGAAATCCGTAATGAGTCTTGACAGAGGAGGCTGAAAAGCATGGCTGTCCCCATTCCAGGAGATACACCTGTATGCCTGCATGGTACATTTTTCACTGAAGAGGTCAACTACAGTTTTCATTGAATTGCAGCCATTTTTTCTACCCCGATTCACTGTCACCAGCCAACTCTCTCACTGTATTTGCTACCTGAAGTAGACATATGTTCTGTTACACTTTCAAATAAATGCAGGATTAGGGGGTGCAATGAAAAGGTTTGTATCTCAAACAAAAACCAAAAAGCTGGAGGTGGTTCGGGAGGAGGTGGCCTGCCACTCTTGGACAATAATGATGTAAAAAGTGTTCTTGAGCCATGGAAGAACCTATTTTCAATTGTCTTCTTAATGGATGGTTCTCTAAAAAACAACTTTTAAAACGAGATGTGTGAGTGTGAGGAATATCTGCATTTTTAGTTTTTTTCACCCTCCTCTCAACTGTACATTTGAGTTAAGCATCATTTAGCAATCTGTGTTTTTTAAGAGTTCTCTCAGTCAGTGCATACACAATCCAGGTTAATGCAGCTCCACTTATCCTCATCCAAGGCTTTTCAGTAGCTGATTTGCTGATTCAGGAGATAGTAAAGCTTGCTGAACTAGACAGAGATGTGAAGACATGCTGAACTAAGTTAATGAGATGTGTGATTTTGCACAGCATTTTCCCAGACCTGCTTGGGACATAGCTATCCTGCTATCATCAACCCTCAGGCTTATAAATGCAGCCTGATCTGTGAATCCGACTATGCGGAAAACACTAAATTTCTAGAAATAGTAAAGTGACCCTTTATAGTCACACGTGAACACACCACAGCACACAGTGTGAACAATGTGAAATTCTTTTTCTGCATTATACCCATTCACCAAGTGAAGCAGGGGCCTGCCACCAATGAGGGGTTCCCGGGGAGCAGTGTGTGGGGATGGTACCTTGCTCAAGGGTACCTCAGTGATGATGCTAGCAGTTGGGATTCAAACCCACAACCTTCTGACCACCTAAGCCACATACAATACGAGGAGAGGGCGATATGATGAAATATTACTGTTATGTTAATAAATTACATAACTGTACACATTCCTGATACATATCTCATCCATTTTTTAACATAAAGGTGTCAGAAAGCTTTCTTTGTGTGATGCCCTAGAAGAAGCACATTTGTTTCCCTTAGTAATCTTTCAACAGAAGTAACCACTTAATGTTTACTAGGGTCACAGCTAACTGGAGCCTATTCTGGGATCTGCGGGCAGCGACTCACCCTGGATGGAGTGCCTGCGCGGCCATACACCCACCTTTCACTCACACGCTCACACCTACGGTCAATTTAGAATCCCCAATTCACCTGACATGCATGTCTTTGGACTGTGGGAGAAACTGGAGACCCAGGAGGAAACCCAAGCCAAAACAAGGAGAACATGCAAACTCCACACACACAAGACCAGGACCCAACCCTGGAGATGTGATGCAACAGCGCTATCCACTGCGCCACTGTGGGGCCTCAGCAGAGTAAAGCAAATGTTCTTGGGAGAACTTCTAAACTGACAAAGAATCTTTCCATAATGTAAAGGATCATTACATCTTTAATGGATTCTTCACACTCACACATCTCATTTACAAAAATGGTTCTGTAGGGGGCTAAAATGGTTTAATGGCACTGCTCAAAGATCCCTTTATGGTGCCTTTATAGAGTACAGAAAAAACGATTTTGCCCAATTTTAGAAAGTCTGTAAACAACATCCGGAGCATAATAACTGACTGAACTATTAGCTGATCAAATATAAGACCATTATGCCATTATCAAATTGGATATCAGATCATGATGTTATTTTATTCATTACTTTTTTACTAGTTATTTAAATTCCCCCTTAATGCTTCTTAAATGGCTGATTTTGTTATTTAATCATAGTATAATTTTGGTGTTGAAAGTCCCTTGCAGATGTTTTGCAGAAGCACACCATGTTTTTAATCACCTTTCAACTAAATGCCTAATAAACACAACTACTGAACATTAATATCTATTAACATAATCAATTTACTGACAACTCTGTCAATGTTTCCCCATCACCAGGGTGCTGATGCATTTTTGCATTCTCACTCACGAATCCGCCCGAAACATGAAACATCATGATGCATATTTTGCATTATGGAGATGCTTTTTAAATATCATGAACATCAACAAAGAAATAGTACATTATATGGAATCATTTTTTTGGAACCTGTCCATTTTGTGGAGCTTACCTGCCAGGGTACAGTTCACTTGTGTGTGTTCCAGTGGACCACTACCATCAGGGTCAACCGTGAAGACCCCTGAAGGACTTCCTGTTTTCCTGTAGGCTTCACATGATCGCTCGTATATTGCTGCAAAAGGCCAAGAATGGAAGAAAATGAGAAAGGTAAATAACAAAAATTGCGTGGAAAAAATTGCCCTGTAATGGGTTGGAAAATGGAATCATTTTGGCCTATGCTGTTGCTTGGCTTGCCCTATTAGGTGATAACTGCACAAATAAGGTTTCCTTAACAGCATTTTTTCATCACAGTTGAGCGTCTAATGAACCGAAACAACACTTACACAAAAGCCTGACAAATAACTTCGATTAACTGAATCTTAAATGTGGCCAAACACATACAGTGGGATACAAAAGTCCGTGACCTCAAGTGAAAACGCTATTATTTTACATTGTCTTCTAATTTTATTTAACAGCATGAAAACCCTCTGATGGCTAGGTCAAATAGATGCACTTCAGTCGAATGGATTTTTTTTGTACAAAGCCCCTTTTGGACTTTTGGACTCAATGTGCGACAAGCAAATCTTTCTTCATTAAACTGAGGTGAATTCCTGTTGTGTCTAATAAGATGAAATGGCACATTTTAAACAATCCATTTAGTGAAAAGCTGCAATTACTCCTTGTACAGATCTGTTTGGCCATGAGAGAATGACCCTCTGTGTTGTGAAATGGCTAATTTACTGCACACACTAGCTGCCTGAGTCAAGACTGCAAGGCAGGTTTGGTAAGCTGTGATTTCTTTTCTCTCTCTCTCTCTCTCTCTCTCTCAGTCACTTAATGTAACAGATGGACTGCGTTGTGCCTCTTTCCTCAAGGGGCAGCATGGTTAATAGACATATGATGAGAATGAGCTTGTAACGGTGAAATAAAATGCACAAACTTATGTGTACATCTTGCTTATTATAATATTTACATTTACGGCATTTAGCAGGCGCTTTTATCCAAAGCGACTTCCATTCCCTAACTACAGGGGGCAGTCTTCCTGGAGCAACTTGGGGTTAAGGTTCTTTCTCAGGAACCCAGTGGTGGTTTGCTGAAGATAGGATTTGAACCCATGACCTCTTGGTCCAGAGGCAAGTATCCTACCCACTATGCCACCACCTGATGTAACACTATTTAAACAGACTATGATTATGATTATGGATTTACAAGTACACTGAGTCAGATGCCAGTCTAGTGGGGAAGGGGTGGGGCGGTTGGAGGATAGGGCAAAAATATGCATTGCACCCAAAAAAAATATGCATTCTGGACCCTCAGCCTTGGAGAAAATATCTCCAGGTGTGGGATGATGATTAATTAAGTCGTATGGCAGGCACACATCTAAAATGCCTTGTTCATGTTATCTCTGAGAACAGAATGGATTGCTATTGTTTGTAAGATTGTCTGTAGTTAGCTTCAGGGACAGTCTCTGGCAGCACAAGTGAATGTGTTGTGCATGTGGGCCTGTCGTGAATCCTAAAAGAGGCTGACAACACAATTGCAAATATTACACTCGTCTCAATGACCTTAAACATATTTGATTTTATGTTATCTTAAAACAGTAGGTTAGTTTTTTAAGTCCAAACCTTGTGAGACTATGATCAGGAATCAGAAAACATACATCTTATTCTTTTCATTACTGATAAAGTGCAGAAAAAAACAACTAATTTGAAGGAATGATCCGAAATGAACTAATCTCTTGGTTCCTTGAAGGCTGAGTTTGAGATTTATACAGCATGAGGGCAGAGTTCCTATTACTTTGAACTAGACAGCTCTATTATGAGCACTCTGACAGACTCAGTAGACTCAAATACTCTGAAAGACTTGCTTGTATAGAAGCTGTGAAGGTTGCTCAAGAGGCTGCCCTCACTCAACCCTCACGGGGTACTAATGTTCTTTGCTAATTTTATTCTAAACACTTAAAATATAAAGCATCTAATGACTTATTTGAGTTTACTTATAGACTCGTTTTACTTTCCATCATATAGGCGAACCAGTATTATGGATAAAGATTCCACAAATTCTACAAATACTTTAGAAGAATTGGTATTGAAGAAACAGAAGTTACCAGGATTAGACACACATTAGACATAGACACCCATGGTGTTTTGTTTGAAATTTAGGATTTGGTTGGTACTGAATTCTGTCTACTTCTTGCTTCACAGGGATTGGGGGTCAGGCCTGACCTCAATGCTGCTGATAAGTGATAAAGACTTTCCCCAGAACATCTGATTAACCATCCTATGAGTTTTACTTTGCAATAGAGCGATTTGTACTCAGTGTTAATCCAGATTGGGATCTGTCAGAATATCTTCACCTTATCCAAAACATGTCCAATCAAGGTTATCTCACAGGGTTTAAATTATCATACTGCCATGCTTATCTGATGAAACTGCCCAGAGACACTTATTAGAAGATAACATAATAATTCATCTGCAGCCCTTTGTTAATGGTTGCCTTCCAAAAATCAATTTTGAAAGGAGACTTTGTACTAGATACTCAGTTATCTATCATCTGACACTGCTTCATATTGGATATTCTTATTTTGGAGTGGGCCATTTCATAAGGCAAAGGCTAGAACAATTGCCTTTGTGAAATTCAGATGGTTATTGGATATGATATGGGTACGTACGTAAAGGAATTTCCTTTATTTTTGTCCCATCATCTGCTCATCTGTGCTACTGTCAAATACTGTTAACATTAATTAACCAAAAATACCCAAACCATATTTTGACACAGTTAAATGAGGTCTCTGAAAAGCTAGCTAGCTTGTTCACTGAGCGTCATTAAAGAGACTTTGGTTTGTTCTGTCAGTGGTATGAAAGGCCCTGGCAGGTTTGAAGTATTCTGATTGGTTTGAGAGATCACTTGTGATCCATATGTGACAACCCAACCCAATATACTCAAAATGACTTTTAGTTCGAAATGACTAATGCAGTTCATTTGGCCGTTATGGTAAATTCATGCTGGACTCTGTAACTGAAGCATAAACCCATTAACAAATTAAGTGGCCGTGTTTTTTAATCATGAGAATCTTATTTTTCTCACCGCTTACGTGATAATGATCACTTTGTTGGTAAAGACATAACTGAGAATAACACAAACATATTTGGTGGAAATATGCACATGTAGAATTCAAAAGTATTTTTTGAGTGTGTGGAATGCCATTTTGTCCCCAATTTATTTCCAGTGCACATTCTGTGATTTTGCTGAGGAACCAGGCTTGCAGTGATAACCTCTGGTCACTCGAACTGAAGTCCTATTTCGCAACAGTATCACTGTAGCAGACAAAATTTCACACTTTGGGCCAAGTAAACAAGATTCTTCTGCTCTGTTGGGTGCAAAGTGTGACAGGGTCAAGGTCAGATGATTAAACAGCCCTGCAGACTTTCCAGTGGGAGAAACTGTACATTGTTTGTGGAGCATGACAGAGCAATAGCCTACAGTCATTTTTTAATGCCAAGATAGAGAGCAAGTGTGCAATGCACACTGATTTTTAAGTGTGAGCATAATTTCCACATGAATAGAATTTCTATGGGAATATATTCCATCAGCTCAGCTCTGCCAAAAAGCATGAAAAGTAAAAGGCAAAACTATACTGAAATAAAATACACAGAGTAGCATGTTTACAGGGTTCACCCAAACTGGGAAATGCACAGCATTCTCATGGATCTGGGAAGCCCCTAATAGCCTCAAAATCAAAATGGAGTTCTATTTTATGAAATAAACCTTAATGCCAAGGTGTTATAGTGTCAAGTAGACACATGCTTATTTATACATTTATAGAAAATGTTATAGGGTTGTATTTTAGGCTGCTTGGTAATGGTGAATTTCAGTTTTTACTGTTAACTGGAGCAACACTGGTCCACCTTATGATTCACCCAATTCATATATTTTACTGCTACATGATAAAAGTGCAATAACACTTGCTTGCAAACACTTTTTTAACAGCAGTGTTAATTTTAACACAATTGCAGTTCAAATGTTTCTTATAAATCTCAACTTAAACATTAATGTAATCAATTCAAATATAAAACCAAAGCTGTTTGCCACTGCAGGGCATTCACATTTTATCTAGTTTATTATAGAAAAACTAGTTCCCCTCAGAGTCCAGAGCATGGGCGCCGGGACCATTATAGCAGCTGCAGAGGGGGAGCAATTCTATATGAAAGTCTATGTATCTGAATGCACTGTCATTAAAGTACCTGTTGGTGTAATGGTCATTGCTTTTGTCCATGCAGCCCTCTAGATCCCGGCTGGTTTTCGTGGGGGTCAGGTGTCACGCGGGAGTGCCTGACCACCGTGAAAACCAGCTGAGACCTAGGAGCAGTAAAACACAAAAAAGCCTAGAGACCTAGGAACACGAAAGACCTAGGAGCACAAAAACACAAAAAAGCAACGAACTTTCAAAATGAAAGGATGAAAAAAAAAATGTTGGCGTTAAGTAAAAAATATATATATACACATATAAATAATGACCCATTATATATGAGGTTCTAAGTTAACTTTTTTAATCAAACAGAACCATTTCAAATTAAGAATTACTAACCGAGCAATTCACTGTTAATTTACCCTGTTTTTGTAAGGTGTTAATTTAAAGTATCCTGGAACACCTTCATATAGGCATCTGTAGCCACTTTGCAGTCTGTCACATTTGTTTCCATTTAATATACTCAGTATGACAAAGATGAAGCAGTTTGATGATAACTAAAGTAACTATAAGAACTAAAAGCATTTTTGCGCCTACGAGGTGATTCAAAGTGTAGTACTGCAGGTGCATTGTGTGTGTAGAGCATACACCATTCAGCCATAACATTAAAACCATGTCTGATATTGTGTCCCTCTTGTGCCACCAAAACAGCTCTGCTCCATTGAGGTTTGGATTCTAGAAGACCTCTGAAGGTGTGCTGTGGTTAGGGGTGTTGAAATTATTCACATAATCGATGCATCGCGATGTGGACGTGGACGATGATGCAGTGGCAGGACATAATCGATTATATCATGATGACATCGCTTGATTTTAAAAATGTAGTTAAAAAGTAGCACTGCAGAATGTTTTGTTTTTGAAGACTGACCACATTCATTGAAGATATAGGCTAGGCCTATACTACTTATTTTGGTTACAATTTAACGTTATGGGCACAATTTCTGTTTACATTTTGATGAGCTATGTCTATATTTTTGTTGAATAAAAGCGGGAGCTTACATCTCACTGCTTGTATTTGAAAACATAAAAATGTGAAGTAATGTATAAAATT
>JBBPCY010000037.1:16327241-16355040 GCA_037974405.1 Brachyalestes nurse
TTGTTGAATAAAAGCGGGAGCTTACATCTCACTGCTTGTATTTGAAAACATAAAAATGTGAAGTAATGTATAAAATTGATGGCATGCATCGTGATGCATCGAGATCGAATCGAATCGTTGACATGATAATCGTAATCGAATCAAATCGTGAGGCCTGTGAAGGTTCACACCTCTAGCTGTGGTACCTGGCAACAACATGTTAGCAGCAGAAAACCTTCTGTAAGTTGTGAGGTGGTGCTCCATGTATCAGATTAGTTTGTCCAGCACATCCCACAGATGCTTGGTCGGCTTGAATCTGGAGGCAAAGTCAAAACTAACTCTCTGCAAAGGCACCTGGCCGTCCACATGAAGTAAAAGAACACATTAATCAGACCAGGCCACCTTTTTCCATTGCTCTATGGTCCAGTTCTGATGCTGGTGTGCTTCTTCTGCAGTGGGAGGGGGTCAGCATGGGTTCTGTAACTGGTCTACAGCTATGTGGCCTTTTACACAGCAAGCTGTGACACCTTTCTGTGGGAAAGGACCAGACAGCCTAACCTTTGCTCCCACATGCATCTGTGAGACTTGAGTGTGCGTGACCCTGTCACCAGTTCTTCTTCCTTGGACCAATTTTAGTAGGCACAAGCTTCTGCATACTGAGAACACCCAATACAACCTGCCATGCTCGCTGTGGCTCAGATCCTTCCCTTTGCTCCTGCTTCCAATACAGTGTAACAAAATAATCAATGCTATTCACTTCACAGGTCAGTAGTATTAAAGTTATGGCTGATTGTTTTTATAGTACATTTATATGTACCAACTGTGCAAAGTAACAATTTACTGTTTAATTATTTTAATATTACTGTTTTTCTGAGCAAAAAGTAATTCTGGTAAAGATTTAACAGTGTGTGTGATGTTCAGAACATAATGTGCAGCATTACATAAGGTTTCCTCATAAAGTATTTTGGATTAATGGAGAACTCACAGTTATGGCAGGTAGCTCCTGTGTATCCCGTTCCTGAGCAGTTACAGTGGAAATGGTCCCACGACTGGTAGCACACTCCGCCATGCTCGCAGAAATTGGGAACACACCTGGCCGGATTAAAATATCGAATCTGAGTATAATTATCAGTTCAGTTCAGCTATTTACATAAATAATGACTTAAATAAACTTAAATAGACTCCTGCAACCAAATACAGTCATATGCAAGACCTGAACACCCCAAGTCGACTACAGAGAAAACACATCTGCACATTTAAAGCAAACAAATTACTTTATATTTGCTGAATTTAATATATTAGAAGTGCAAATGCACAGAAATTATGCGCTGAAATGTGCAGAAAAAAATCCATATTTAAGTTTTTCTGCTGTCGAGAACAAGTGAACTTATTAACCCATGAAAAATCAACAAGACATGTACTTTGGGTATTAAAACTTTGCCATGCAACTGCAAGTGAGTAATTTTCAATGATACAGATACCAAAGCTGATCATCAATATCAAGCCATTTTATTGTTCCAACTCAATCAGTCATGCTCTAATTCGGTACCTGTCTCGAATGCCGCAGATGTCAAAGCTGAGCTGACTGAAGTTTGCAGGCTTGTCTTGATGAATCCTGCTGAGGCTGACAGGCTGGTTGTTGACAAAGATCAGACGAAGGCATCCCTGATATCCCACACGTGGTTTCTCACACAGTCCCTCAAAGTCAAGGTCATTCTGTGATGCAGGACAGGCTAGAACAACAGAATGCCAACACTTACAGCCAGCTCCATAATTACTGACACACTTAGTAAAGATGGATCATGAATAACATATCCATGTACTTGATTAGCTGAATCTTACACTAAAAATATGAGGAAAAAATACAAATTTAACCAAAAAAATGGTAGTAGGTGGTAGCAGCCTAGTGAGTAAAACACTTTCCTGTGAACCTGATGACCACATAGTCACAGGTTCAAACCCTCCACTTTTTACCATTGTGTCCTTGAGCAAGACACTTAACCCTCAGTTGCTCCAGGGAGACTGTCCCTGTAACTAATGAATGTAAGTTGCTCTGAATAAGGGTGTCTGTCAAATACCACTTTACCTTCACAAAACCATGTGTCACATTTCTGGGCACCCATAGAAATTCTTACAAACAAAAAGCAAATTCCCATTTATATTTCATTTCTTTTAAGAATACCAGTTCAGGAACACCTAAGTAAACATCCATGATGTTCTGTTTCACAGGTGTTTAAATTTGAGGAGTCAAAAAAACAGCAACAACATGGATTAGAGAATAGGAAAAAACCATTAGATAAAATTGTATTAATATTAATGCTTCATAAATCAAGCAATGGCTACAAAAATACTACAAATGCACTACTACAATAGATCGTATGCCAATATTTAAGAAGTTAATCTGGATTTAATCTGTAGGTGTGAATAATACAGTTTGATACCACCTCCATACCAATAAACTATTTAGAGGGCATACCAGAAGAAAGCAACAAACATGAACAGCTGGAGTATGAAAGACAGTACTGAACCAGTTCTAAAGTCAGATGAAACAAAAATAGACCTTTCTAGCAACAAACATTCAAGGTGAATGTGGCCAAAAAAGAAGGATGGTTATTTTTAAAAGAATCTTGTGCCAGCTGTTAAGTATGGTGGAGGATCTGAGGTGTTTATCTGCCACAGGCTCTGGGAACACATGGAATTATGGACTCCATCAATTAACATCAGATCCTGACAAAAAGTTGAAAATGGGTCAAGATTGAATCCAAAGTTGTACAAAATGGTTCACTGGCCACAGAATCAAACATTTGACCTGGTCAGTCTAGTCCCCTGACTTTAATCCTGTTTAAAGTCTGTGGGGAGGACCTAGGACCCTGGGGATTTGAAGAGATTCTGTTTCAAGGAGTGGTTTCAGACTGCTTGCTTTGTATTCTCATCAGACTGCACAGGAGGATTTATTGCTTATATGCTGGCAAAGCAAAGATGCAACCAGCACAAAAATGTTTTTTTTTTGTTTTGTTTTCTAAATGCACTTTAATTAAATGTATATTCAGTGCCAGACTGAGCTTGGGGTGCCAATCATTTTGGAGCTGAATGCAAGTCCTTAAATGAGAAACAATTAATAGTTAATAAATAAGTAAATCCTGAAAATAACTTTCAAACACAAAGCAGATTATTCCATTATTAGTGAAATTGCATTGTGCTAGAGTCAGATGGAGAACTGAAGGATTTAGAAAGTGACGAAATGAAAAGAATCAGAATTTTCTGACAGTTCATTTCTGATAAATAACACGTGAACACTGAGTGATAATTGGCTCTTTGGCTGGTTCAATTAAGTACAAACTTAAGACTTAAGGGGGCAGCTAAGCTGCAGTTCTGAGAAGAGTAATAACAGCTTCTGTTGCTAGCAGCCAGTAGGTCAGGGCAATTTGTCAAATAGGGAACAGTAAGTCAGAAATGAATTATCGAAATTGACTACTGCACTTTGCTTGCAGAAAAACTCTTTAAAGTAATACTGCAATAAAAGTTAAGAGCCAGGCATGAGAAGTAAAATCTCCTTAATATAACAATGTAATCGGTCTACTTTTAATTAAGTAATTAATTGATTAATTCACTAATTAATAACTAACGAATAATGAAAACATGTGTACATTTGAAAATAGACTGATAGACTGAATAGACTGAAAATAGGCTGACTTGTACAGTTTATTCTACTGCTTAGACAGAAGCAATAGAAAGCAATCAGAATGCTGTGATGATGTGTTTCTATGCATATATCCATGAAATTGTATAGAGGAAGGAAAACGGCCTTCAGTGTTAATGTAACATTTTATTACAAATAATTGTGGAACATTATTATCAGTGCATTTGTCTTGAAATGTTCACACAGTGTGAGGAGCATGTGGCATTCTAAATGGTAATATAAAAATAAAAACAGAAAGAATACATTTCTGAAATTAATTACTCTATTTTTATCAACAATATTGGATTCATATTGGCTTCGCCAGATCACTGCTTCAAAAATATAAAATATATGAATATTAGAGATGACTGATACTTCAAACAGACATTTAATGAGGTATTTATGAATCCAGATGAACAGAACATTTAGGCAATGATGGACTACCATTATATTTACTGTATTTGTAAAGGTGTCGAAATAAAGGTTATATTTATGCTATATTAATTAAGGTAGATCTAGTCATAAAGTTTCACGTTTTAGACATTTTAAGCATGCCTCAGCATTTATTTACATGAAAAGTATTGGGTATCACCAGCTTCCTACAGTTTATAGTCAGTAATCAGTAGTGTCAAATATGTGGAAAGTAATTCTCCCATTATATTATATTAACATATTATTAACATATTATAGCATTTTTATTTAAAAAAATTACCTCCTAGAAAGATGGTTGTCTTCTGCAGGCTTGGGGTGCGGCGAACAATTGCCATAACCATTGGCTTCTGATTGTCCACGGTTAGGTAGACCTGCTGATCTTTGACTTCTACCGCTACTGAGTGCCACTGTCCATCACATAAATTCTGTCCTGATGTCCAGAGAAAATACATGTTAGTCAGAATATTAGAAATGGACTATCATGGTTCAGAACTGCTTAGACCAGTTCATTAAACTCTTAATGATTTAGGCCATTCAACCAAGTAGAAAGTGGGCAGCGATGGTTCGGGTTCTCACAGGATTAAGTAAAAGAGTTCTAATCCTGAGTCCTGAGTCAAGATTAGAGTGCTGCAAAGGCTTTGAGTCGATGTCTGGCTGGAGGGGGGGAGGAGGATTAAATATATCTCCAAACTTTGATTAGTTGAAGTGAGTGTGGAAATAGTTTTTTTTTTCATGTATCTACAAGTAGAAGCAGTGAACTTCTCCACACCCATCACTGTCTAGTAAACTTGTAAGTGTTCTGGAGAAAAAATGAGAAATGTTCAGAAAGTTTGATGTATGGGGGTGGCTTGGAGTGCACCTAGCTTACAAATGTGGCAAGAAAAATGAATCGCCCCAACTAATGTTAATCCCAGTTTTAGCTCACATTGGTCCAAATCACTCCATTTAAAAATGCACCCCATTTAAACATTCATTAGTAGCAACAGAAATGATTAATATTGATTAAATTAGCTTCTCACCAGATAACCCTGTTTCCTTTTTTGTTCTGCAGTGAGTTTTTCAAGCACATTTTAACATCCATATTGTGAAGAAAACACGATTAACATAAAAAAAAATGTGTGATTCACATTTGAAAAAAAAAAAGCCGCAGTGTAAATGTGGAAATGAGTGTTGGGTTGGGTAACCATGAACATGAGCATAGTAAATCAGTGGAAATGGGTGCAGAATAAACATGGAAATAGCACAAATAGAGCTGGATAATATGACTATAATATCTTTCTGTCACAATATGTCACACTATGCTTTGAGCTTATCATGGACATAATTAGCCCTAATTAAATGGATTTAATGCAGCACAGTATGGGATGTTTAATAAGAATGATTTGTGCTCACAGTTGATAGTATTTTTCAAATGTGGCACAACTGCTTTATTCAGGCCTTTCCAGCTCATCAGATGGCATGAAAATTTGCTATGTTACCATGTAAACATGGAAAAGAGTGTTGTTTTCTTGCAGTTTTTCTTTTGGCTGCCCTTAAACACCTTGTGGGAAAAAATATATGTAGTTTATTATTCACCAAATCCTTACATTCTTTACTTTCCCGCTGGAGTTGGGATGGTTTTTGGCATGGTTTCATGAAAAACTGTTTGTTCAGTGGGATTACTGCAGGTGAATGATCGCTGTTCTCACCAGCGGAGACTTGAGCAGTGTGCTGTGGAGGTCCTCGGAGGGACAGGAGGAGTGACCCCTCGCTGAGCTGCAGGATGACAGATGTGGGCTCGGGGCCGTGGGTCAGCGGGGCAATGAAGAGTCGGCCGTCTCGGTTCCATGTGCGAAAATGCAGCCGCACGGACAGCCCCTCCGAGCCAAGCTCAGCGGGCAGAGACAGAAAACTGGCTGTTGAATTCAAAAACGTCACGGCAACCGGCTGCGACTCGGAGCACGAGAAAGTCACGTTACCCTGAGAATCAGAATGAATAATCTCATAGTAATCATTTTATTCATCTCATAGTAATCATTTTCATCATTTTTTGATCAAAGCTGTGGAGTTAAAGCATCCCCCTGTACAGCATTCGTGCTCATAAGTAGAAGGCATATTTTATTAGATTTAAACTTAATGATTAAATAGTATTGTTGTCTTGCTGTAATCACATTTTTGTTGCTTTTAGACATCAGAACAAAGGGGACATGTACTTATTAGATACAAATACATTATGTAAGTAACTGACTAATTAATTATGCAGTACTGGTACAAGAAAGGAATAGTAAATGAGGACATATGTCAAAAGTTTGGAATGACCTGCCACATTATTTTTGAAGTCATTTTCACAATGTCTAGTTCCTCTCACTGTATAAGACTCTGAGCGAATGCTAGAAAATGCATCCTCCAAGACAAGTGAAGTGCCAGTGCAATGTCAGTGACTAATGCTTAGGGTTGCTCAAAAAATTTAAATAGTGTAGATTTCAATGTTATAAACTAGACACCAAAAATTAACTGATGGTTTATCCACAATTAAGTTATGATGCGGTAGTAAAAATCTATGCAATTGGTATTAAATGTTCAATTGTAATGATAGAGATCGAGGCATTTTGAATATTCATTTTCACTGTACATTTATTCTTGATGCTATCCAGCTTTCTCTAAAATGGGATCTACAAATTACGAAATATAAAGAATATTAGCACAGTTTAATTATTTTATACATATAAAAAGAGTAAAACAGTATGTCATTATACTGCATTCACTCACACTAGTACTGTTATTGCTCCCCTCGACTGTACATTTCACTGCTTACTGTGTATATGGTTGAAATGTTATATTGTGAATACAGTATATTTTTGCTGATGTCTTAAGGTAGATACAGTGTGAAGGAATGGGCTGGAGAGAAAGAATGGAATAAAAAAAGAAGACAGGGAAGAGGGGAGAAACAGAAGGGTGATGAAAAAGAGACCAGGGATGCTGGAAGAGGAGTAGAAGACAAAAAATAGAAGCGTAGATGTGGGGAGTGGCCAGAGGAAGAGTAGGAAAGATAAAAGAGGCATCCAGTGAAGTGGGGTAGAGAGAAGCAGACAGAAAGCTACTGAAGGATAAAAAATGGAGGCATAAGTGGATGGGAATGGCAGAGTGAGCATGAAGGAGAGAATGAAGGGGGAAAAGCAGAAAAAGCTGCTTAGAATTAATTTGTCGTGCAATTCAGGTCTCTGCCAAAAATTGGCTTCACTCGGGTCGTTTATGTCATGCTTCACATCTCTCAGTTGCCAAGCTATTCTCAGGGCTGCTAATTGCATACATGCACCTGCCTGCAATTTACCAAAAGTGCAATACAGACAATATTTGGGGTTGAGATGTTATTAAGGCCAGCACGGTGCAGCAGTGGTTTGCGCTGACACCTCACATTTGGGTTCGATTGCTGGCTGGGGATGGTCAGGGTCTTTTTTGTGGGGAGTTTGCATGTTCTCCTCATTTCTGCTGGGACCTCTGGTTTCCTCCCACAGTCCAAACCATGTATGTCAGGCGAACTGGATGACTGTGCCCGAGGGATGACTGTGTACATGAATGTGTTTTTCTATGTGTCTGGCCTGGGAGACTCCAGCATCTGCTTAGTTAAAGAATGAAAAAACGAATGTTTAAATAATAATGACTCACAAGATTTCAAAGAAACAATTAAACTAATTGTAGGAGTAGGTGTTTCAAAGTGAGGTATCCTGTACACGTAAAGGACGGTACAGGCAGGTTAAGAGAGAAATGAAGTAATTCTTTTATACTGTGTATCGGTGGCTTGGAAGCTTGTCCCTGAGCTGAGAAAAGCTGCAGATCTAAAGCACTTTCCTCTTGGGCTTCAACACAGTGATAAGTGAAGGAGCTATTAAAATAAGCAGATTATTAAATCCCACAGAGAGAGGGAGGGGGAGAGAGAGAGAGAGAGAGAGAGAGAAACCAAGAAATGGCTCTTTTACTTTTATACCCCCCCTTCCCCAGACACACACAAACACGCATCGTGGTCTTGATGAAAAAACAAATCACTCCAGTTTTGCTTACTTAAGCTCACAATGTTAAAGCTCTGGTTAACTCAGTGTTAAAACTGGTATTAACAGGAAAAGACTAGTATTGTGTTGTATTTTCGTTTAGTAATGGGGGGGCGGTCAAAAATAAGGTTTTAGAATAAAAATGTCTGAAAAGAACTCCTTTAAAAAGAAACTATTCTTTTAAGTTATCTATCTGGTTCTCTTTACCATTGAGATCTCTTTGTCCACAACACAACTCCTTTCAAACTCCCCGGGCTGGGTAGTGTTGCATTATTGGAAATATTTTTTCTGAATGGCTGAGCCATGTTTGAAGCCAGGGTAAAATATTCCACAAAAAACGACTTAAACATTAAACAGTGATCTCTGATGTAAATGATTTTAATGAAAACTGTATTTTATTATACTATATGTTATGTTTGCTGTTTTATAAAACCAATAGGCCACTCAAGGCTGTGCTTATTTCTGCATTGCTTTATACTTATTATTTTGATATGCCAGCACAAGCAAATTACATAAATGTATGGACAGCCATTATCCTGCTTTTTACCCACTAAGTGCTGGAAGACTGAGGTTGTTTGTGTAAGGTACGGTGTACTAACAAGCCACACTATGACCACTTGAGGAGCAATTTGTTTGTATATTTGCATTTAGAGGGGTCTGAAATGGTTTGACGTCTTCACATATGTATAGAAACATATGATTCAGCAGTGTGAGAACCCTTGAAATATGTTAAACAGTGTGAAAACACCCTGAGAAAGACTGCAGAGCACATATGACAAAAAACAAAAGGTCAGCTCTGCACCTTATTTACTACGACCTGTCATCTATATGACGTCAACTGCACAGTGGCTAGTAACCTAAGATATTAAAATACAGATTCAGGGCACATTTCACCCAGCTCCAGAGACAGTATTTAAAACCTAAACACTTGGGTTTACAGGGTAAATCTAAGTGAATCTAAGACCTACCACAGTGTAGATCTGAGGTTTGCGTCTCTTGGCCATGTCGATGATGTTGACTCCGTTGTAGTAAAGGTTCTCTAAGCACCCGTGGAAATTCTCCCGCAGAAAGGTCCCCGGCTTGCCAGGAAGAGGGATTCCTCCAAAACTGAGCTTGAATAAACACACACACACACAAACACACCCACACACATACATACACACACACGCTGATAACAGATCACCATCATGTATAACACAGAAGTAAATGGCAAGAGAGATCAAAAATCAGTAAGGTTTGGTTAAATCAATAATCTCCCAAAATACTACCAGTGGCACTAATTAGCAAACATTTTCTAATAGAGAATGCGGTGGAAGTTTATTTAAAGTGATATCCTGGCAAACTAACAGAAATCCCTACAAAATGAATCTGCTTGATCAACCATGACATGTTTGGTATTCAAAATTAGCTTCTTTGGACTGTATTTACAGAAAGTTACTGGAAGTGTAGTTACCATACCATGTACTTACTACTCTACACACACACACACACACACACATACGCAGAGCCAACCTACCGATTCACTGACTCTTTCTCTTATTACTGTACTTTATAGATAACCAGGTGCCCACCCAAGCATAGAGGTCAATGCCTCAAGCCCTTAAGCCTCCAGGAAGCTGTCCAAGGTCCTGATTCAGCTCCTCGTGTTTACGACAATCAGAGCCAGGTGCTGCTTGGGCCGGGCCAGGAAACTGCACATGGCTTAAGCAGCCTAACTGCCTGACATAACAGCACTCGTCCAGCTGATCATGGTAGCGAACTTAAGCACTGCTGAAGACACTGCCGTGTCTCTTTTACTCCCATTCTGTCTCTCTTGACCTCTCTTTTGCCCCTGTAGTTGTCTGGGAGATACCAAGGATGGCAAACCACAGAGACTTCTCAGTCTCTCTCACTCCCTATCTTTCCCGTCTGGTTGGAGCGCACCACACTCTCTCCAATCCCTGGGGCCTCCAACCTTTTTCACCCCACTGGGGAAACCGGCGAGCCTGACTGCATTCCAATTCTTTCACCTTGAACTCTTCATGTGTTTTTGCTTTACCTTCAATAAATCACAGCCTATGGGACAGACTTCCATGCTTCAGATATGGTTTGTGTTACACCTGCATCCAACAATGCTCCAGACAGTACACACACACACACACACACACACACACACACACACACAATCACAAACCTGATTCACGGACTCTGCCTCTTTTAACTATAATCTATAGATAACTATAACATCACACACATACACACAAACAAACCTACTGATTTACCACACTAAACACACATAAACACACACACACACACACACAATTTACTGAATGAATAAATAATGAATGAATATAGTCTTCCTTATCTTGTTAGTTTCATATCTCCAGCGCGAAACAGACACTAAACATGTATTGGCTGGTAACTATATTTGAAGGATAGTATATAATGTTAATTTTCCCTCAAAAGGATCTATTGTCGCAGGACTAAAAGGATCTGCCACACATAATGGCTGACTATGAATGTAACCTCTTCTCAACCAAAAAATGCCATACAAGGGCCAATAATCTATTAAGTCTCTTCCTTATGAACTCAAGATTGGCATACTCCTTGTTTTTACCAATGACTTTCTACCTCAATTCTCTATTTTGCACTGCTGATTGTCTTGCTGCATTTACAGAACCTTATGCAGAGCAAACACATTGTTTTATATGTATGTTTATATGACAATAGATGGTTAATGACACATTAATTACACAGTTATATGTAAGAAATACATCGTATGTAGGTAATATTTATACTCTTGAGTATTTAATTCTAAGTTATAATAATTTTACCTATACTCAGAATATTTCTGATCAAATTATTTTTTTACTTATTAACACTTCAGCCATTTACACTGGATTTCTTTTATAAAATTCTCAATATGGAAGCCATTTTTACAATTCATTACACACTTTGCAAAATCAATACACAGTTTGACCATGCAATTCACCTAAGCTTTGAAAAGCACCACAATCTTCGGCAGGCTGTCTCGTTTAACTTAATCACACAAACAGGGGAGCTACAAAACACTGACAGTATTACAAATAACACAATATTGATCATGACTGGGTTTAAAGTAACTGATTTTCTTTTTATATTTAACCAAGACAAAGCAAAAACACAATTTCACTAGCAAATTCATATTGCATGAATGAACACACACACACATACACACACACACACACAAACACATAATTTTAGTGCTGTGAGCACACACCCACAGGCTGGGAAGCCTAAACATACACCCAGGAATGCACACAGACACCAGTGCCAGTGCACGGTGGAGCTTTAATTGAAAATAAACAACAAAACAGTTTGGAAAACCCACAAACAAAACCACCACCACTTTGGGCTGAATAACACACAGGCTTGCTTGCTCACTATCTCTCTCTCCGTTCTCTCTGTTCACCCTCCGTTCACCAGCTCTCCCCTCTCTACTCGAGGGCCCATGTTTTAAAGAGCCTTGGCTCCTCCCCTGATTCTGTTCCCCCCAGCTCTTGTGAAAGGAGGAGTCCCTTGCCCCTTGTGTTCACAGCATCAAGTAGGGACATTTGGTGATGTGGATGATGATTATAAACCTTCCATCACCATGCAGAGAATTGCTCTACAGTGTTTAGTAAGGGTGAGTATGGTTCCAGTAACAGTGAAGACATCCACAGTGGAGTGGTGGAATGCCACAATACTGAAGCATTTGCTCTCAGTCACTCACTTTCTGGTACCAGTATCCTGTGCAGTTCATCTATGAACAAGATGACCTGCTGTGTTTTGTCTGGGCCACTGACTGATTTATGCAACACAACACCATCATTGGATATCGCTGCACACATTGGGATATTTGGCCCTCTCTGGCCTGGAACGTGCACTATTGCTCTCTGTCCTATTTTATTTCATCAGCTGAAATCGGAACCAGCCATTTTATATATTTTATGGCTGGTATGAAGAAAGATAGATAGACAAACAGATAGATGGAATTGTTGTTTACATTTCATCATATATCAACAAAATGATGAAACAGGTTGCAGCAGTTTGGTTGTGGACCTATGTTTAACACTTCTAAGCAGTATGTAAGCATGTGCAAAATAGGCTCAAATATGTAAAGTATTGCTGCAGGAGTTTCCCTGAATTTTGGTGCTTGTAGCCAGTCAATGCATTTTGTGTAAAAGCAATGAAAAGCAATGTACAGTTTAAAGTTTTGAAAAAGTAGTTTCAGTATGGGGAAACATTATTCAGCAATTGTAATTTCATTTAATTATGTTAGCTCATTACCTAAAGCATTGTAATGGTTTTCACTCTTTCTTCGGATTTTCAGCATTTTAGAGCAAAATGATCACAAAACAGGAGAAATGAGTCTAACAAACTTCACTTCCCTTGATGATGGATACTTCTACTCAAGTTAGTTACTTTTCCTTTTTTTTAGATTAACACAAAAAGATCTGCAAATGATTTATAATGAATTCAGAATTTCATATTAGCATATCTTTGTCACACAAGGAAGTAAAAATAAGCACATGCTCTACATCCTCTTTATAGATTTTCAAACGTGTGTTCCTTGTATTTTACTTTTTGCTGAATGCGGTTTTAACGAAATCAATGCTTTATAGATTGTTGTTGGCCTGGTTTTAGAAATTGGGAGTGGGTATACTTTCGCTAAGCATTGATTTCAGAGAAGACTGCTTTTTAATCTGGCTCTACAGTCCTATAATAATGACACTTGCATGGAAAGAGCTGTAACTTAAGAATGGCCTGTTCTCACAGGTGACTCAGATCATGACCTGCCCCTGACCAAGGTTGAAGGACTGCAAAAAAGGGAAGCTGCTAAATATTGCAAATATTTGTAAAGAATTCTATTCCCAATAAATGGTCGGTTTCCATTGAAAATTGAATACATAAATAATTAAGGCCAAAGAGGCTTGAGAAAAAAAGCTTTGTGTGCTTTGTTGTCAGAAATAACTTCCAGCTAAAGTCTTGGCATAAGTAATCAAGTAGCCGTTGTCTACTCATAAAAATGCTTTCCTGATTGAATGCACCTCTGTTTCCTGACTTAACGTGTCCTTCATGCTCATTATTTGTTTAATAATTTCATGATTTGTTTAAGCTACACTAAAACCTATGAGTTAATAAAGGCTTAGTGTTCTGCAAACACTGTTTAATCTACATCCTACATTTGTTCTCATGCCTGTTTGGTCTAGTGTAAATGGGTAAGATTTCACTTTTTTTCTCCAACTCTTGGGATTTAGATGTTTTCGTAATGCAAAGCTGTGGCACAGCTGCATCTCAGAAGTACCCTCAAGTGTTCATTCACAGTTTGATCAGTCCTAGCAAAGTATAATGATGGCCTAAGCAATGGCTGATGTATTCCTCAGCCAATCAGTGCACTTTCAGAACAAGCTCACTTGGAGAAATTATGGACTCTTTACTTGTAGGTTAGAGTAATGTGGTACATTATATGGACAAAAGTTTTTCAGGGTTTGGGCTAGGCCCCTTACTTCCAGTGAAGGGTAATCTTAATGCTTAAGCAAACCAAGACATTTTGGACAGCGCCATGCTTCTAATTTGTGGACACAGTGTGGTGAAGGCCCTTTTCTATTCCAGCATGACTGTGTCCCAGTGCACAAAGCAAGGTCCATAAAGACACGGTTTGATAAGTTGGCTAGGCCGCACAGAGCCCTAACCTCAGCCCCATCCAACACCTTTGGGATGAACTGGAATGGAGATTGTGAGCCAGGACTTCTCGTCCAACATCAGAGCCTGATTTCATAAATGCTCTACAGGATGAATGGGCACAAATTCCCACAGATACTCCCCCAAATCTTGTTGAAGCTGCTACAACTGCAAAGGGGAGACCAACTCCATATGAAAGTCTATGTATTTGAGTGCAATCACATTAAAGTCTCAGTACTTTTGTCCACATAGCTTCCTAAAATTGCCACTCTAGGCAACTGAGCCTATATGGATTACCTACAAAAGATTTCACAGATATCTAGGTTAAATACAGAATTTAATGCTGCTCGTTTAAGTTTAAAGATTTAACAACAAATTATTTTGTAAAATTAACTGTAAACCAGATGTGGCTCTCACCTCATAATCCACCTCCAGAGAGTCTTCCTGACCCTGCGTGTGAAAGTGCTGGGTGTCTCTGTCCACTGTGAAGTTCACCTGCTTGTTAAAACGCTCTATGAGGACAGAGTGCCAGAGATGGTCATCCAGGAGACTGCCGGACATTACTGAGGTGTGCCTGCCACTGGACTGAGGCTTAGCATCATCTATGCAGAGAGAGAAAGAGAGTATGAGATAGATACCCAGAAATAGCTCCCTAACAGTTGCAGAAAAGAACTTTCACTCTAATTAAAAGTGTTTGCAAATTACCTCAGTGATATAAAATCGCTCATAATGTGTTTGAAGATCTCAGTCCACAAGCCATAAATATATATTTTTCACAGTTTTAATCCTCCAAAACTATAAAACACGTCATATGGAATTATCTTGTCACCAAATTCTACGTAATTTAGACTCTTTGCCTTGGTGGTGCTTTGTACACATTGTCTCAAATAGCTTCATAAGGAGACCCTTTTCAGACTTGAAGAAGCTCTCACATACACAGCACTTGTTGGCTGCTGATAATTGCTTCTTCACACTACAAAAATGATGTTTATACCATTTTAAATACAATATATATATATATATAGAGAGAGAGAAAGAGAGAGAGAGAGAGAGAGAAAGAGAGAGGGAGAGAGATGATATATAGGATATATATTGATCTGTATATTCTACTACTGTGTAAACAGTCCCTCCAATCACATTTGTGAATTCAATGTTTGTTTGGTTTTTACTGATTAACCTTGGAGTGGTTACTGGATCCATATCATAGAAACATTTTTTTTTATATGAGCAAACGAGGTTAATGTAGTATGTAAAATGTAACATTTCAATACATTAATTCATTAGTCACTATTAAACTATTACAAATATCAATACATTTGTCAATGAAAAATGAGTATGTAGAACCTTTTTAAAAGTACAAAAAATAGCCACTAATTAAGATAAAGGCTCTTGAAAGAGCCCTTAAATGGGCAAATAAATATTTACACCTTTAAAAAGTTCTTCATCTATGGCATCGTTCAAAGAAGTGATTGTGGTGTGTTTTTTCAAGTTTGTAGTAAAGTCTATACATCTGCGAAGGAACTAATAGCCTGCTCCTTTTTCCAGCCTTTAAATGTTTGTGTGTGTGTGTGTCACTGAGAATGAGTCGCTATAGCAACACCTTCCTAGGCCTTGTTGGAGGTGAGAGCCTGTGTGTGGGTACTTGAACCCAATGTCGGTGTAAACATCCTCATCTCTCCTCCTCCTCCTCCTCCTCCTCCTCCTCTCAATACTCTGTCCTCTTCACTCGTTCATTTCGCTCCCCCTTAATCCCTCTCTCCTTCACTCTCACCATCACTCTCTTCTCCAATTTCAATTCCTCTGCAAAAACCCAATCCCCTCTTATTCACACTTATCTGCTGTCCCATCTCTCTCTCTCTCTCCCTCTCCCGCTCCCCCCTCGCCCTTTCTCTCCTTATCACTGTCCGTCTGTCTCTCCCTCCCTTGTCCTTTTTGACTCTTCTTTTTTATACACTAGGGCTGTTAGTTATCGTTAGTTATTGTTTTCCTGACATTAACCTCTGCAATATTGATATCACAGAAAGCTGTAATATGCAAATACGCCCTCTGACTAATCACAATGTTGTTACTATGCATTTGACCAATCAATTAGAATGCTTTTATATGAGTCACATGCTAATGTAATCCAATTTGTTTTTAATTCTTTATAGACAAATGTCAGAATAGATCTTAAACAAACTCCAAATTCCACCATAAAATAGAGAAGTGGAGGTTTCTACATCTGCCTGTGCAATGTATACAGATAGAAGATCGGTAGTCAGTGTGTGTTTGTAACATACCAAATTGATATACAATGCTTGGAAATAGTGTATTATATCACTACTTTATAGCAGTGCTGCTATGTCCACGTGGACACTTCTAGGCTTAAACCCTGAAGGGTTACTATGTTGAAAGGCGTATCACAATATACAGCAACATAATTGCAATACTGAAAATGTGTGCATACTGTGCAGTCTTATGATTTCCCAAAGTACCGAACAAATAAGACACAGTATAGCTGCACCGCCCACTGCTATTAATGTTTCAACCACCTGTGTTTTAAATGTATCCCTTCTTACCTAAAACATCAGAATTGCTCTTGACTGGTGGTGCAACATGTCTGGATGATGCTTTTATTAAGATACTGTATCAAGGAAGGGTTAGACTGCATGTTTCTATGACACAAGACACCTCGATGCTTATCTCCCCATCGCCTTTTCTCCCTCTCTCTCCCTCATACCCAAGTTGAGATGCAGTGCGAGTCGGCCTCTCTGGAGCTCCAGGGTAATGTAATCTCCTCTCTGGCCCTCGCCATGAACCAGCACGCCCTCCGCCTGCCTGCTGCAGAAGCGCAGCGAGATCACATTCTTCACCGTGCTCGTGGACTTCTGGTTGAACCGGTAAAGCAGAGCGCTGCGGCCATCAAAGTCCGCCACATCTGACTCTGTGGGGCAAATCATAGCAAATCACTGACAAAAATGCACAGTTATCCCCATTAGCCCAAACGTGGTCGATCAACTGATATATGTTTGGAATTTGATCTGCTTTCGTTTAACTGAAGCCACAAGACTAATGTAGCTAAAAAGAAATTAAAGTGTCCTCACCCTCTTGACTCAAACCACACCAATTTATTACACAATCTCAGATAGATGTTTTTATGTGATTTCTAACACCATGTGGCATGTTGCATGGCATCAAACAAAATGGATCCATTTTAAGCTTATCAAAGTTAACATGTTAAAACTGTAATACATTGTTAAAGTCACTGTATGAGCAACACTGCTTCTGTTTTTATGGTGTTTCTCCAAACAGCCAAAAGGATCTGATAAGCTTTATTTTCAGCAGCCGAACAGCCACCGTTAACTTTATTTACCATTTTTCTGTCTGTTGCTCGGAAACAAGGTACTTACAATGCATACTGGTATATGTCCAACTTATGCAGTCATTTGCAGTGTTTACTAGAGCACAGTGGGAGATCGAGGTGCTCTCAAAATCACTCTGAAATTCCATGAAATTACACACTGGAATATACACACTTTTCATCTGAAAGCTTAAATTATAATAATTGATACTTAAAATACAGGTGTGTTATTGCTTAAAAGAATAGAATCTACACTTAGGACAGAATTGCCCTGCTGGCTCCAATGAGCTGTAAGTGAGAAACAATTTAATAAAATCTAAGATGTTCTTTCAATGCATTTATGCAGAGCCATGGAGCTCAGCTGTAGGGTTAACACATGTAAGATGTGAAGCATGGCACAATGCTTTTATAAAGCAGTCAAATCAACCAGTGACAGTTTCTATCATATAGAGGCTGTATCTGAGAGCACAGGGACATGTATCTACAATGGCAGTGCTGAATAAAATCAGTATCATCAATGAAATTAGGTTTGACTTCTAATCAGTATGATGTCTTCAAGGACACTAAAATGATGTATACATTAGGCAGCAAGTGAACAGTCATGTGCTGTGTCTTTAAGTGGATGTGTTGAAAAATGGAAAAACTGACAAATATAAGAAGCTGAGCAACTCTGACCTGAGCTATGAAGTCCAAAAGGTCTGCTGGGGTGCTCTTGGTATGCAGTAGTTAGTACCTCTAGGAAACATAACTACTAAACCAGTGACAGGTTCATGGGCACCCAAGAGTCATACGTATATATATATGAGTCATCTAAGCTCTGGTTATTTCTATACATACAGTATAAATGCATATATAAATATATAAAGAAAAAAAACACATTCTGAGCTTTGAGGAGTTAAGAGACTCTTCAGAGCTCTAGAGGGGAGAGAAGGTCATACCAAATCCCCTCAGCTGCGTGTAGTCACAGACCCCTTGAGATCTTTATTGAAAGAGGAATAAATAATCTTGCAAATCAGAAAAGGCTCAGAATGCACGAAGGGGCAAGAAATTACTTTCTTAATCCTCTTTGTAAAGTATGTATATTGCACACAGACACATACAGACAGAATCATTAATATTTTTGAGCATGTTGTTAGTGTGTGTGTGTGTGTGTGTGTGTGTGTGTGTGTGTGTGTGTGTGTGTGTGTGTGTGTGTGTGTGTGTGTGTGTGTGTCTGTATTCTTACTGTACGTGCAGCCGTAGATCTCTAGCCTGAGTCCCATGCCTCCACTGGGACTTTCTTCTAGAGGCAGGAGCCGCAGGTATCTGGTCCTGATGGAGTGAAGGAACTTGTGCTGCACAACTGAGTCTGTGTCTGTGTTGCCTGGAAAGATCTTTGGACACATACACACACCCACACACAGATACACACACGCATACACTTTAGGTAATCTAGGTACATACTTTGCATCTCCAGTCATGGGTCATTTATCTGACACCTCTACCAGATAAGTGCACCTCATGATTTTACAGTTACTGAGTGCAGCTTTATTGCTGCACAATTCATCAAGGCCCTCTAAGCCACACGTCAGTGGACAGGGCCCAACATAGATGTACCACTAAGCAGACATTATTTGGGTGGTGGACCCAAATTATTTAGACAGTATCATAGTGTGTGTTGCTCTGTTACACTAACACTGGGATAACACTCATTGTTATTGGATTGAGAATAGATCCACCCCAAACAATATATCTATTCAACTGACCACTGACAAAAGGTTAGGGAACAAGTAATAGGAAGTGGCCCCTTATAGTCACGGGTGAACACATAGCAACACAGCACAGTGTGAACAGTGTGAAATTCTTTCTCTGCATTTACCCCATTCAACCAAGTGAAGCAGTGGGCTGTCACCAAAAGGGGGCGCCAGGGGAGCAGTGTGTGGGGATGGTACCTTGCTCAAGGGTACCTCAGTGGTGCCACTGGCAGTCTTGGGATTAGAAACCTCTACCCTCTGATCGCATGGGCAACTCCCTAACCACCAGAGGCACCCAAAAAAGTATTTAACATGCACATCAAGAAGGTGGATCTACAAAGAAGGATTTCTAGTAAAATCGCCAACGAGTGCAGAGTGTTTGAAACCCAGCAGTGTAGCTGTGCCTGCTTTACTCATACCAGCACCACATACACAGTTTGTTTAATCAACAAAATAATCTCTAAAACTAAAAGTGGCAGCCCTAATTTGCTGAAATCTAAACATCTAACTCATGCAAATGTGCCAGTCCTTTATTTTTAATTAAAAATATGCACCCACCTTCATCAGGATGGTTACGTGCTGCAAGGTGAGCACTCTAGCCTTCTAGCAAGTTCTCCACCTGGCTGTGAGGCTGTGGCTCACCTGGAGCAAATCTGACAACACAGTTGTGGAATATTAAATGTACATGCATAATTTATTAAAAGTGTTTCGCTCCTTTCGTGAAAAAGGAGCACCAAAGGACAACCAATGTCCAGGTCTTATCATTTGGGCGGTGGGTTCAGCAACATCGTAATTATGTGCTAGTGTGTTTACCATGTTTCATATTTGCATCAGACAGGTGTTTAGATTTCATCAATATTTGAAACCATATCAGGGCTGCCACTAATTTTTAATCTAGAGATTATTTCAATGATGAATCAGGCAATTGTATACACACAATTTGTAACAAACATTTTTGTCATTATGTCTTCCTCTCACTGGGAGACTCCATTTGGAACTGTCCAAGCCAGACTGGCTCACTTTAGCTCGTGCTCCGCCCTGGCTTCACTCTTTTTTTCAATTACACACACCTGCAGCTATTTTGGACTCATTACCTCACATACATCTAAACCTCACCAGGGCTTTGCCAATTGCGAAGTCTCTGTGTTTCTGCTGGAGTTCAAAAATGATTTGAGCACTAAAAGCGTAACCAGAGGGGGGATTTTGATAGATTTACTGAATATTGTAAAGTCAATCTGCATATGTAGTATTTCAAAATGTGTTTGAATTCACTGTATTGAAGTCTGTGTTACTAATAGAGGCGTTCCAGTACTTTGAGAGTGAAGCATACTGTACAAATTGTTCCACTTGATGTTTGCATCTTGGTCCCACAGTGGTGATGCAATTAGACTCAATGATTTCTGATGAGTGTCTGCTGGCTCCTCGCTTGCACTGCTAATGTGTGCGCAGGCCGCTTTTGTTTTGTCAGTTTTATTAAAGTGTCTGTAGTTATAAATCGCCTCGCCGGGAACAAGGCACCGGGTAGGGTTACAAATATGGCTGCCATTTCAGTGGTGTCTCAAAGGTGAGCAGGAGAGACAGCAGTCAGAAAAGTGTCAGCAGATACTGGGCATCTTATGTGCATCATTAACCATAATGAGACATGAGACGAGTGACGGGCAAAACAGGGAACAAAAATGATGAAAGAAAGGAGGGCAAGAGAACAGATCTCAAAACCAGCATGTGATGTTGAAGAGTTCCGGCACGACACAGAGAGATGAGATGGAGGGGCAGAAAGATGAAAGAAGAAGACAGGGAGAGCAATGAAAGTGTGTGTGTGAAGGCAGGAAACAGTGTCTGGTTGCAATAGCTTTAGCACGGGGGAATGATTGCAGTAATGTTTGCTCACTGCAAGGCAATTTCGAAACACCGTGCACCAGCTAGACTAAATGTGGGAGAGCACTCTGGGCTCCTATAAGACTGTGGAATAGTGTAAATGAACTGGCCTTGGAGAGGTGCTCTCAATTCCGAAGGTATGTGGGTAGTTCACTACACTGAATTGACTTCACCTATAGCCAGTGTCAAAACAAAAGAAACAAAGTGAGGTCGTTTTAATTAATTAATTACTTTATGTTTCCAATTAAGTCATATCCAAATCCACTCACTAGCCAGGACACCTCCAATCCCATGATATCACCAACAACTGGAGGGTGAGGGCTAGCACATGTTTCCTTCCAGTCACATGAAGCTCCACCACACCTTTCCGAATGGCTGCTAGTGCAACATCATTGGACAGTTCAAGATGCTTGGAGGAGAACATTAACTGTCAATTTTGTTAGGTCAGCTAACAGATGCACATGCTGTTAGTTGTGACAAAGTTAATTGTGCTTTCTTGGGCTCCTGGTCATGGATGGCTGAGGCACCATCAGGGCTGCTTGTAGACTTCCAGTGATCGGGAACCAATGGGCCAATGCTTAGACAGTTGTGAACTTTATTTTATAGTGTGAAAAATATCTAGAAATAAATGTAAATCCAGACCAGTACAGTTTAACTATTTATGTCGCAAAAGAAAGTTCTAAAGTTCTGTATTAAGCTATTAGTTTTATGGCCACATGAGCAACTCTTTTTTTAAAAGGTCAGAATAAAAAAATATATAAAGGATGTTGTGCTGTCATCCCAAATATGTACCAAATATTACCTGTAGTCACTACATATTTGCATTTTTAAATGATGAATGAATGACTGTGAATAGAGGAAGGAATTTGTTCACTGAGAGATGTAAAGAGTAAACAGAGAGAGAAACAGAGAGAGAGCACAAGAGAGAGAACCGAGAGAGAGAGAGAAAAACAGAGAGAGAGGAAAAGAGAGCCTATAAAAGCAACAGGGATAGAAGTACAGAGAGAAAGCTTGATTTATAAAGAGAATGAGAAATATATATTTCTAATGAAAGCTTAATGAGACAGCATGACTAATTTTCTTTGCTTAATTAGCAGTTATTACAAGAGGCCTAATTTTGAACACTGTGCTTTAGCTGTCTTAAAGCCCATCGTACTTGATACTAATTCACTTTTATGGTGTAAGGAGTTCAGAAAAAAGGGCAGCAAATTATGCAGAGAGAGAGAGAAAGTCTGCAGCAGAGAAAGAAATTCCTAAGCACACTCCTGAATGGACAGCCCTAAAATTCAACTTGTCACAAAAGAAAGTGCGATTATATATGTGTGTGTGTACAGCAATATTTAGTGCTATTCAAAGGTGAAAAGTGGGGAAAAAAGCCCTGTTAAAATTCACCATCACATTCTTACAAATACCAACTTAATTTACAAGTAACTCACCTTCTTATGCACAGATGAAGGCTTTTGTGTCTAATCCTCCCACTGAACAAAACGCTACTTATGAACTCATTTAGCACTAGCAGCAGGGTGGAGGTGGCACCACTATTAGCCTGCCCCTGTAAATCCACTGTAAATCTTTTCAAATTCTACATGTGCTGGGGAATAATGAATGTAGTGTGGACATGAAAAAAAAAAAGGTGCGATTGAAGTACCTGACTATTATTAGCGAGAATTTTCACAGATATCTGGTGAGAGAGTGAGAATTTGGTGATGGCTGATAGATGCGATGCTTGTGAAGAAAAAAGCTATGCTTGTGTGTGTGTGTGTGTCTGTGTGTATGTGTTAATCAGACACTCATAAACTGTACAATATTTAGCATATGATCTGTGAAAGTACAGTGTTTTCATGTATCTACCCTAACACTCACCCAGTTTAAAAGACTGTATCTTCTTGATTAATAATGTCAATAGGAATGTTGAGATGGTAAACAGCAAGGACACAAGCTTTAGAAAAAGTAAACTGGAGCTTTGTGTGGCTTGTTGTGCAGTGGGCTACTGAATTACATCAACTGTACTGGGCTGCTCCTGATCTACATATATCGTCCATTTTATCAGCTCCATTTACTATATGAGACCTGAGACAAGTGACGGGCAAAACAGGGAACAAAGTGATGAAAGAAAGGAGAGAAAGGAAACAGAGAACAAAACACGAATGTGATAACAATTATCAGTGGTCAGGCAACCAGCAATGAGGTATTACTTGGTTAGTGGATCATTCTTGGCACAACAGCAGTAACATGGACAAACCAATGGCATGAGTACTTGTGTGCGTGTGTGTGAGCGCAGCACAGACAGGACAACATGAAGTGGAATATTACAAAGTGTACCTGGGTTTTAAATATACACTACGCTGCTCTTTCAAAATTATATTACAAGAAAACATTAGATACTTCAAACAAATGCAGCTGCCTGATTTGAAGTATACACTGTAAGTGCAATTTAATGGATGTGAAAGCTTATGAACAAATTTAATCAAAATAACCACCCTATGCCAAGACATAATTCTCAAAACCTTTTGCTTTTCTTTGGCTGGACTGATTGCTTGGGATTATAAAAGCAGCGTTTTTCAAAATCCAATGTTGTTTTACAAAATCCAAGTTGCGCCTGAGATTCTGGCCTAAAGTATATATTTATAGAATGTATTTGGCATTTTTCTGCAAATTTTAAAACACAGTTACTTCTCAATTAGTCCTCCAAATAATCAATTTCTTAATCAATTATTGATATCTTCAATAGGGACAGACCAAGATAAGAAAAGTACTATGAACAATAAAAGGTGTTCCGACACAATTTATTTAAAAGTCATCTGGCTCAAACACTGCTGATTTGGAATATTGTCCCCTTTTATCCCCTCTCACAGATGAGCTCTTACAGAAGATAAGCCCCGTTACAAAAACTTTTACAGTGCTCTGATCTGACTGAGCCATTGAGCACAACATTAGTCTGCTACAATCAATAGCTACTGGGCGTTCAGAGTGGCTCCTTCCTACTTTATAGAAAACAAAGACATTCTGCTTATCGTACTTAATGAATAGGGAAACAACTTTAGAACGAGGCAGATAGAATGCCATCTCTCTGAAAGGCCAGGAGAAAATATCCATAAACATGGTTTTGATTTGATTGACCTTTTTAGAGCCTGGTAATGGGATCTGTCACTCTGTGATGAATGTTCCTGGCCACATTAGCTACCGTTAGCGGCTCGAGCTGAAGCCCCTGCCGGTCAATGCCATCGATCTGGAGTGGGTGCTGACTTGGACACCAAAATCTTATTATGTGGGATGAAGAGGGGGTGGTCTAGGCAGAGGATGCACCAAAGTACCTAACAAAGAAAAAAAACAGCATGACAGCTAGGCTGAAAATGCTATTAAGGTGAAGAGAGCTTTAATTTCCGCTCCTCTATAATAATCAAGATGGCAATAGAGATGCATGTTAGAAAATATGACGCCACACTTCTGTAGTTATTTGATGTGACACTTTTGGACATCATGGCATGTGTTTTTGATGTCGGAGTAATAGATCAAGACATCTATAAGCATTCTGTGGTTACAGTGCAGTGGTGCAGAAGAAGAAAAAGTTGTGTTTGAGATGAATCTGCTGCTTCGGATTCTGAAGAAAAAAAGTATAGCAGTCGGCACTTCCAGAAATTGATCTTAATGCATACTCAGAAACTTGAGGAAACCAAGTGTGCCATGATCTCTTCTATAGCTTTCAAAAAGGCTCTTGGCCAGTCAACAAGTTTTATAACGAAACAATACAAGGACAAGACATCTGAAAGAAACATATTCTGAACACTGCGTCAACCTCACCTTCAGTCGGACTATTACAAACCGCAGTTTTAAACACCTAGCCACTCCTAAACCTCTGATATGAATATGGCCAAATAAAACCAAAGTAACACCTCACTTGAAAGCTTGTGAGGTGTAGTCAGGACAGTGGACAGTGCTCGCACCATCTCCTCTGATAACTGCTCTTCCGGGCACTATGTTCTTTTCCTTGAACTATAAAATGTTATTACAAACTATAAAATGTTACGGAAACACAACACAAAGCAAATGTCAGTGAATGCATAAGCCATATTGGTTACAGACCAAATAAAAATATTCCCATACATATTTGTATATTACAGAGATCTTCTCGCAGCAAACTTGTATGACATTCTCCTGGGGCTGTGATTGATTGATCCCCTTGTCAAAAACACTGTGATTAAATAAAGGCTCATTTGCACATATTCACACACACACACACATTTATATATACATTTTTTTTTAGTTTGGCTATTACCTCTGTTACTACAGTTACTATGACTACTGAGACTGTTGCCAGACACCTGAATTAGCTTGGATTTGCATATTGTTTTTGAATTATGCTTCCTCACAGTTGTGATGCTACGCTTGGTGGAGGTTCTTTGATTTCAGAGAGAATGTGAGAGAATGTCTGTCTGAAGGCAGTTTGCAGTTTTTTGTGTGGTTCCTTCCAAGCCATGTCTCATTACACAGACGCAACAGTAGTCGTGGCAAGATACAGAGCGGTGTGTTTCTAATCAGCTTTTGCTTAGAACACACACACACACACACACTGGTGTGCGCAAACACATGTGCACGCACACAGAAACCCAGCATCCCTGTTCTCGCTCGCATTCAATCCAAGACTTTGTTCATATTATAGATTTCTCTCATTTGCTTTCTATTGCACACATGCACACACACGCACACACAAAACACATACAGCAGGCACAATATCAGTGTGCAGGTGGGGATGCAGATGGAAAGAGAGAGAGAGAGAGAGAGAGAGAGAGAGAGAGTGAGAGAGAGAGAGAGAGGCTGTGTGCTCCACACCTTCTTGCTGCTATATGATTGAAAGGCTTTTAAACTAACAGGCCTAAAAAGAAACCCACTCCAAGGGTCTTAAACCAGCAGAAAAAAATAAGGCCTTTAGAAAGATGGGGTGGGGGTGAAATCTCCAGTAATGGCAACCGGTATAAGAAAGGAAGGGGCAGAACACCCTTCCAGGAATCTGACTGCTTCATGACTAGTTCCCTAGGTTTCTAGCCTCCGCTTTCGCCACCCATTGGATCTGCTCTTTTCAAGAAAGAAAGACAGCAATGTAGGGGCCTAAGGACATTTGTCATGTTACAAGTGACCAGGTTCCTAATGCTGCTCGGCTGTGTCACAGAAAATCTGGTAGTTTCCTGTTGATTATATTACATCAGTAAGTTTGTCAACTATTTAGCTGATATATACATTTATACATATCATTTATTCAAGTGGAAAGAATCCACACATTTGGATTATGAGTAAATACAATTCACTACTAATTTCCAGCCTACTGAACTTGAAATTGAACCATTTGTCACATGTGAAATCACCACAGCACAGCACACAGAGTGAAATTTGTCCTCTGCATTTAACCCATTCACCAAGTGAAGCAGTGGGCGGCCGATAATGGGGCCCAGGGAGCAGTGTGTGGGACGGTACCTTGCTCAAGGGTACCACTAGCAGTCCTGTGATTCAAACCCACGACCTTCCAATCAAAGAGGCAATTCCCTAACCACCAGACAGCTGCCTGTGGATTAGGGCACCGTTTTTTACTGCTAGTGACAACAAAAGTATGATGTAACTGGATATTAATTATTTCAAACTCGTAGAAAAAAAAACAGGTTTGAAGATCAGGTTCATATGTAGTTTGTTAGTTTAATAGTAGTAAATGTTTTTTCATGTGTCTATAGGCTTATCATGTGTTGTTAGGGCTGCACCAAATTTGGGCCTGACATTTATTGTACATATCTGCTCATGTCGAAGCTGACTGAACAGCTGAACATTTATAAAGAGAGAAAAAAAATGTCATGTAAAATTATAGTCTGCCTGTATTAGAATTATGGAAAGGATACTTGTAAAATAGGATTACAGGGGGTCCTTGTGTTGCAACAGTCTCGATATACGATGTTTCAAGTTTACAGAATATGCAGTAACGCAGCGTATGAGTGAGTGTACAAGTACAGTATATTCATGTCCTTTTCTTTTTTCTGTGGTGTCATGTCCCCACTATTGAATAGTTTTGAGTTTTGTCACCTTTCTGTTGGGATCTTGGGTGTTATAATCAGTTTCAGGTGTTTTTGGTTTAGTTAAAGTACTTGTGTTTGTTTATTGGTTCGTTTGGGTTTTGTGTTTGTATTTAAGGGGTTTTGTTTCACTTTATGGTTGCGGGTTCACCGGAACATTTGGTCTGGGGTGGTTTGGTGACTTTGCTTGTGTTCTGAGTGAACGTATCAGGCCCATGAGCCTATTTGAGTTCTGTTTTTGAAAATAAAACAAGGAAAGCAAGATGGAAATGTGTGCCTCCAGCTTCACTTCCTGAGACCCCGACGTGACAGATGAACCCGCCCAAAACAAGAGGCTTGGTAGGAGATGGGGGACGGGGTGCGAAGAAATCACTCCGGAGGAAGAAGAATGGCTGCTGGGAGAACTATCCCTTCTCTCCCAGCAGCTGATCGCCAGGGACCTGGCTGCCTACGGCAGGACCAGCCGGCGAGCCTCTCGGCCAGCGAGGAGAAGGCGGGCTAGGAGACCCACCATGAGCGCTCCAGCGAGGGAGCTGGAAGACGGAGCCTGCTGCTTTGACGAGGCGGAAGCCTGCAGCTTTCACGAGGCTCAGAGAGACGCTCCTCATCGGCCACAAATCCCCATCGCCGCTCCTAAGCCTCAAATAGGCTACGCCACCAAGCTGCGAGGCTACGCTCCCGCGCTGCGAGGCTACGCTCCTGAGCTACGTGGCTACGCTCCCGAGCTGTGAGGCGATGCTTTCGAGCTGCGAGGCGACGCTCCCAAGCTGCGAGACACTGCTCCCCAGGGTCCAGCTTAGGGCTGAGCAATTAATCGAAATCGTATTGAAATCGCGATGTGAATATGCACGATTTCTAAATCGTCTTACAGCGCGATTTTTTGCACGCTCCCGACTTTTCCTGCGGTATGCTATTTGAACCAATCACAACGCAGCGCGCCTAAACAGAGCACGAGAACAGGAGACTGAGCTTAACGACAAATAGGCTGCAGAAACAGGGAT
>JBBPCY010000037.1:16359447-16410385 GCA_037974405.1 Brachyalestes nurse
TAAATACGACCATTTATACCTAGAACCGCCGAGGAGTCATTTTTACCCCCTCATTTTGATCAGCTGTCATTTTTCGCACCACACCCCGCCCACCGGCCCGGTTGCTTAGCAACACTAGACGCTTATGACATCATTGGACTTTTACATTGCAGTATTTGATTAAAATACTGCGAAATTTAAGACATGGACCAGTAAAAAAGATTTATGACGACCAAAGAAGCCTGGCTATTGTACCAGGATCTAAGCAAGGGAGAGTTGGAAAGAGGAAAAATAAACCCGCAAAAATATATTTTTTAAACACATTTCGTCTCCATTATTATTTAAAAAAGAAGATGGAAATGAGCCGCTTCACAGCTCCAGAAATTACATCTTAGCATCACTGACGCTATTGCAGCAGGGGGGTCAAAATTACCCCCCTTGGCGGTTCTAGTGTTAATGATGGCTCTCATATTGGCCCCAGTGCTGAGGAATCACAACTTCCATCTGCTGTTCTTCCTACACACAAACACCTTGGAAACCGCTCTGGGGGCTGTCCTGTCACAGGTCTTTGACTGGGAGGAGCATCCAGTCATTTACGGGAGTAGAAAACTGACTACCATCAAAACCCGGTATATGGCTATTGAAAGAGAGTCTCTAATCAATAAATCGGTCTTAGAAGAAACCTGGGATTATCTTAGCAGACGGCACTTCACTCCTATAACTGACAATGTGCCACTACAATAAGGGAAAAACCACAATAGCCACATAACATGTTGGTTCTTGTCTTTGCAGAGCAGGGGTCCACCATGGGAACCAGGAGACATGTGCTCTGGGCTCACTGAGGCAACATGCTTACAGTCCCACTGTGTCAGGCACGCCATGCTGTGTCGTGACCAAGGTGCTGAAAGGACAGCTCCCATCCAGTGTTACAGGGAAACTGACAGCCCTATACCATTTCAGGACCTCTGTTTTGGACCCACTGCTGGCATGTGGCGAAAGGGCAGCTGTGCCTGATGCAGTACACCTGCCAGGAGACAGGGAAGTATAAAATAGGCCCTAGGTGACACCCGTCCAGGCACTAATATTGTTGCATCTCTCATTTCTCTCGATCAGACTCCAGCCAGGAAGACAGACCCTGCTCATTTCAGAAGGAGCCCTCGTCTACTACTGCCACCAATAGCTGTGCTGTCTCTGTTACCAATGAAGGGAGCTGTAAAAACTCGGTCACTTAATGTTTGGCCATATGCTTTCACTGCAAGAAAATGTAAAAAAAACCTTCCCCGGTGTGTCCAATTGTGTCCAATCATTGCTGTATTTCACTTGAATGCTATAAGCTCCAAGTGGCCATCTGCTATATTACCAACCTTAGCTCGGTGTAACATTCTACCCCTGCATTGCTTCTGTCTTTGTTTACATTTTCCATGTGTTCCAGGTCCATGTGAGTTTTAGTTTCAGTTAGCCTGCCTTGAAATGTTACACTGCCATGTAATGACACATTCACAATTTCATTTTATTTAAATATTAGTGTAGACAAGCTCATATGGGTGTCTTTATGGAGTGGTCTAGCTCTGAGTGTGCCTCAGCAAATAAAATTTCAGACCTGGACTTATCCTGCTCTGACTGATGGGGTGGTGGTGGCCTAGTTGGTAGGATACTTGCCTCTGGACTAAGAGGTCATGGGTTTGAATCCTACCTTCAGCACAGAACCACTGGGTTCCTGAGCAAGACCCTTAACCCAAAGTTGCTCCAGGGAGACTGTCCCCTGTAGTTAGGGAATGCAAGTCACTTTGGATAAAAGCATCTGCTAAACGCCGTAAATGTAAATGATGGCAAACTGTCGGAAGATGGAGCTATACACTATGAGCTTAAAAAGTGAACAAATCAAGGGTTAGTTTTACTGTTGCATAGCCCTCAAAATCGAATATCTTAACCAGCGTATATATACTTAATGCAACCCTTTGGTGATGCTACTCTTCTTGAGTCTATGTAAGTGTAAAATTGTGTAAATTATAGTCATTTAGTAAAAGGGAAGGCCTAGTTCTCCAAGCCCATTTATACCAACTGCCCCTGTGTATGTATATGATAATTACCGCGCTTATCTCCTTCCCCCGACGCTAAGAGATACTTGTTTTTTACCTCTCGGCTTTATTATTCAGTGCATTTGTGTCTTTCTTGTTTTCAGTCAATTCAAGAAGGTGGTCTTCAACTTTTTGACATTTTGAAACAGCTCTTTGAAGTGGCTTGTCTTTGATCTCTCCTCCGCTTTGCCTTTGATTTATAGCAAATTCATTTTTGATCACATCCGGTGCATGAAACATTAACTCATGCACATGTAAGTTAAAAGGTTAGGTATACACTTATTTGCAGGCATATTCTGAAAAAAGCTGTCACTATGTGTCTGAGTCCGATGTCTTCATTAATGAACTATGCAGAATACACACTTTGGGCCTGTATGGAAATATATGCATTGGGTGTACACATGGAGCCATTATAGCACTTTTCAAAATCATTCATTTCATCCCCCCCATTTTTTATTTCCCCGACGACCCCCCCCCCACCAACGACCAAGACTTTGCACGTATGCAACCCCCCCCCCCTTTCCTCCTCCGGCAATGACCGAGACATTGGACGTGTGTTTGGACATACCGCCACATTAAAAATGCTTCCGGCACCCCTGGGTGTACAGAATGTGTGACCTGTGGTTTCTATTGCTTGTGTATTCTTTTTTTTTCTAGCACAAACCTATGTCTACAACCTGAGTGCACTGTGCATGGATATATTTGTTCATCAAGGTGCAAATGTACCCTCAAAAGATATGACAGTCTTTTTTAACTTTTTTTTTTCCACAGAGGGCCCTTGAGGGCACCACCCCTATAATGGGAGAGATACCAGTTACAGTTAGCACCATTTTCTGTGGTGCCCTTTCTGTTCAAAATGTCTTTCTTCAAGACTGAAAGGGAATTTGTTCATCCACCATGAGTAGCCTACACTCTTACTTCAATGAAATAACGACTCAAGTAAAAGTAAGCAACCTAGCAAAAACAAGTTGAGTAGGAGTAAAAAAATAACAAGCAAAAAAAAAAATCTTCCCAATTGAATTGCAGTGGAACTGGCATCTATCAGCATAGCAACTGAGGGTAATTAGGATCTATTCTTCTCTGTTTTGGTTCCTAAATATTTCTCTATTGGATCCTTAAAATTAAATGTGAAAGCTCAAAGTTAGAAGTGAGCGCTATACCAAACAGTGAAAAGATAAATTATATAATAATAAAAGTACAAATACATTCAGATCAAAGTATATGTAATGGAGATAACTGCAACATCTCTCCCCGTTACTGTGTGATTTGCCAAGAACTTCACCAGTGCCTTCTTGCTTTCTAGCAGGCTACCAAACAGGAAGGGTACATTTATTTGAGGTGAAATATGGGAGCTATACAAAGAAGATTCCTAGACTGTTTGGTCAGGTGCAGATGTAAAATCTTTCAAATTAAAAGTGACATTCTGCACTTCAACCTCTTACAAAACAAAACCTACATCATGTGGCTTTATTGCTGAGCTACCACAGAAAACAGGACAAACTGCATGTGTTACTTTTATGTTATAGATGTAAAGCTGTAGGGTTGTGGTGGTCTAGTGGGTATAATCCCAAGAGGTCATGGATTTGAATCCTACCTTCAGCATACCGCCCCTGTAGTTAAGGAATGGAAGTCACTTTGGATAAAAGTGTCTGATGAATGCCATAAATGTAAAGAATTGGGCAGTTAGAGGGTTAACTTCTGACTCATTTCAGATCTGATGTGTGGGACTCCAGGAACAGAACTGCAGAATTAAAGGAAATCACTGTCCGATTACTTATGGACTGAAGTGCATAATTTATAAAGCATTTTAAATGCTGTTAACTCAAAATGACAGTGGACAGGGTGGGCAGCAGGGAGCTGTGTGTGTGTGTTTGTGTGTGTGTTTGAGAGAGAGAGAGAGAGAGAGAGAGGGGGGAGTGGGGAGAGGGGAGAGGGAGAGTGAGAGAGAGTGAGTGAGAGAGAGAGAGACTATAAGAGGCTCGGTGGAGATGCTGAGCGCACAGTGGTGGTCGCCCCTCTTTGTGACTCGAGACTGAAACGCAGAAGACTTGGAGCTGTGTCTGTACAGGCTGGAGATACCGGGCTGCAGCGGAAAGTGGTCTTTGCACTAAAGCGCTAAAGAGGAGTTCTGTTTTATACATTGGGTCCGTCAGACCACGCCAGGATGCTCCTCGTCACGTTGCTGAGTATTCTGACTTCAGCGCTGGGGGCCAGCAACTGTAAGTGTCTTCAGCATCTAACCGAGCTAACAAACCTCAGGCTGCGCGATGTGTGTGAATTTGAAGGCAGAAGAGAAGTGCAGTTTGACATGTATGATGGTCAGAGTCCGTGGCGGGGAGTTTAGACTACTGTACATATAACCAGATCCAGAACGCGCGCATCATGGTGCGTGTGTGGATGTGCGTGTATGTTGGGGGCGCGGGAGCACGTCTCGTTGTGAGAGGTGAAAGTTGGAAAGTTTATTTTTAATTTATTTATTTTTAATTTATTTATTAACTTACGTGCTCGTAACTAATCAAGCACTTTAGACCGTCTGCTCACTTCGCTAAAGAAAGTTCTAGCCGGGAGGACTGACCAGATCCTTGGTCGGAGTGTTGAGCTTGATGATGCTCTGCTTTATTCTGAGGAACACCACGCAACTTTGAGCAGGATTGTGAGTCACCAGTCATAGAGCATCACAGTCCCCCCGATATACTGTGGATCAAGAACCTATACAGGTCTTCTGGTCTGGAGCACTGACAGGTCAGGACAAGCCGGAACTGCCCGGTAGGTCAGCCCGAACGCAGCTCAGAAGCGATGGGATGAGTCTCACACGAACACTCACGCAAACACGCGCTACAGGCTGGGTGCGCATTCTATTACGAGGACATTTGGTGCTCACAGAGTTAAATACAATCACGCGCACACTCTCTGATAGCATAATTAGCGTTGTTCGTTTTTATTTCTGTCATCCCTGAGACACGCTGAACGGAGACCCTCTCTTTCTCTCTCGAACGTTTCCCCATTCTAACCGAAGAACGGAGAAGCCGTTCTAACCGGAGAAAGGAGTCATCTCCACTTTTTCTGCAGTTTACAGGATGTATTTGCAGAAGGCATCTGCACATTTAAGACAGCCGCACTTCTTCTCTTCATGCTTTCAACGAAGAATTGTTTTAGAAAATGAGTAGCGATATTAAGAGTACGGTTGATCACACAAGTCAGAACTTAAAACCAGGAGCAGTTTAGTGGCAGGGTCTCAAAGGGGAGTGTTCCTGAAAGAATTCCATTGACAATGTGGCTAGACAGACCTGCTGGCTAGACAGAGGCAGGAGCCCTGACCATGTGATAAAAGAACATTTACACAGTTTCAGCTTTTACAGTCAGATCAAAGGCAAAACATGCAACCAAGACATGCACTCTTGTCCTGTTACTGTTTAATAAATTATTTTCCTGTCTGAGTAGAATTAACTTGTTAATGGCCCCTATAAACTATGTACATCATTACGCATGTATACATGTCCTTCATTAGGTGCTTTGTGTGTCTGAGAAATTTAAACCCAATTAGTTCTGAGTAGGAATACTCCAGTCACCCTGAAATACTGTGGTATAAGCAGCAAAGGTACTATTAAGAGCCTTGAAAGGAAGAATTGCCTTTCAAAAAAGAAAAATATTTGGTTAGTGAATCTTATAAACTTATAAATTCTAAATAAAATCATGTTGTATTTTGTACAAAATTGGTACATGTCCAAAAAATAAAAAATAAAAAATAGTTTATGGCCTGGCTGACAACTAGCAAGTCGTCTTCCCTAGAGCCCCTCAAACCAGTCCTCAGGGACCCTCAGTTTAAACTTTTGCTTTGAGCTCTGTGAATGCCCTATATTTCTTTAGTTTCTAAAGTCTGAATAAAGAATGAAAAAAGGTGTACACAAAGGGTATTCCCAAAGAAAAGGCATAGACAAAAATGGTAGATATACTAAAACAGAGAACTAGTGATTATTGCAGAAAGTAGCAAAAAACAGATACAGCCTGATGTGTAAATGAATCTTCCTCTTGAGCCGCTTCCTTTCAATAAAAAAGCCAAACTGATTCACAAATCCAGCTGAATCAAGCAATTTGTAAAGGATCTTCTTCACAGTGTCTGCAATGCTTACATTGTGCTGTTGTTTGAAGATATCTAGTAAAATTCATGTGCTATTTTAAGTAAAAACAGCTTAAATGAATAACATGTTCTCTTGAAGCTGTGGCTGGATCATTCTCTCTGTCATGTGTTTATTCTGTTCGGAGGTAGACTTGCTCTCCAAGAGACAAATCTAGAGTTGAAAACTGGTGTAGCTTTTGTCTTTTTCATTCACCAGAAGACCATAAAGTGAGATGACCCACAGAACATTAAGAAGCTAGGAATCTCTAAATATTTGACTCCACAAGCTTTTTGGGGGTGTGGTGGGGTATAGGGGGGCTCAGAATATTAGAATGTTAGACTAATTTGAACTGCTGAAATGCTAAAATCCTTTGGGAAATAGTTTTGGAACATTTTTGGGCTTTGCTGTACTCAAAGAACATTTTGAAGCAGACATTTTTCTCTGTCCTTCCTCGAACTTAATATCAGTCAGAGTTTTTCTGATTACTTCCACACCAGCTGGGAAAACTCGAAACTGTGCGAGGCAGGCCTGGAAAGCTCTGATATAAAATATGTCAAACTAACTATGTACTTCACGCTTGGGGAGCTGATGTAGGCTATGGAGCAACGGGTTAGTTAGGTTCAGAGCACACCTTATTAGAAAGGTGGTGAGTGAACTGTGAATAAGTCTTCAAACAAGGGAAGGGCTGTGGAAAGGACTGGTAGTACAAAAAAAGGCTAAAATCCAAAAAGCAGAGGGTCAAATTCTTTTTGTGTTCTTCTGTTCAAGGGATCTCAGAACATTTGTCATTTCCCTGTTTTGATGTGAAAAGCGCATAACATGACAAAGCAGATTGGAGATTTAATAATTTAAAAGCTGTCTACAGAAGCACTGAATAGCTTAGCCTGTGAAAGATGGCCCTAAATCTAAGTGATCATTTGATGGCATTTTGAAGTCAACATATTTCTTCTTAACTAAAAAATCACCATTGTAACTTGCTATACTATAACGGTGATATAAATACAACAAATGTCCAGTTTTTTACCACAGCTGTATTTCAGACATTGTCAGCAAGTGAATTCATTATTTGACAGGTATACTATTATATGCAGCTCCTTATTATATACACTAACTGTGAGGCGCTTTGACCAATGGAAAATCCAGCTGTTAGCTCACAGCTGTTTTAAAGTACAGTTCAAATAAACTGAACTTGGCCTCTTTCCGTGTGTTTGGGCCTTGTTTACTGTGATTGCTTGCATATGTGGGTGGATTTCTGCCGAACACATCATGAAAGATCATATATACCTAGGAATTGCCACATTAATCAGGTGGTATGGCTTAAAGTAAGCAAGATCGGGCCAGGAGAGGGGAGTGGCTGTTTTTCAGATGTGAAATTAGCATGGGGAAGAAAATCTTGGCATGTAAACTGAAATGAACATGGTTTCTATTCAAAACAAAGCTTTGAGACATTACTTCCACTCTATCTTAACACATATGCAACAGGACAGTTCTGTTGGTTTCCAATTCCCCAAGAGAGTGTCTAATTATCTAAGGTGTGTGACCATGGTGGGTTTTTTTGTTGTGGTTATTGTTTTTTTTCCCTTTTTTGTGACAGCAGATTTATCTACCCCTGGATCTCTCCTGAGATGCTGAAGCTGTCTTCATCTGTAATTACAGTTCTGTCTGAGACAAGCTTCAGCAAAGACCTTGAGATGAAGATAATGCAACACCACAGAAATGAGACAAGAAATATTTTACAGGAGGGATCATGCCTAGCTGTGTACCAAATACACTCTGGCAGTTATATCAACACCTGCAAATCCTTACGAGAGCAACAGAATAGCTAAATTCAGCCGTATAAAATAAATACAGATGGTGGTGCTTTATTTTAGGCGGCAATTATATTTTCCTTGTAATGCCTGTATTAAGCCTTATGCCTTAGTACTTTATTAAGCAATATATTTTAGTTCATTTAAAAAGTAGATTAAGCATTTTCAAAGGCTTTTATTTGTAAATTACACCTTGCTAACCAGTGCACACCCCTTACCTAAACATTGGTTCTGTGTGGAGTGTAGTTTTATTCCAATTGCAAAGACAACCAGGTTTGTCCCGTTTGTCCCCTAGAAGTCCATACTAACATTTAGGGAGCCAACAAAAATGTTTGTCTTAAACATTCTGCTCACCATGCGGTATCTTCTTTCAGCGTGCCACATTTTACCATTAAATCACAGAGACAGGTATTAACTTGGTGTCTAATACCAAGCCGTGTATAGTTAAGGACAGCTACAAACTGGTGGAGTAAACTGCTCTTGCCTGAAAATGTGTGGAAAAAGCATGGATAGCCGCGTTCATGGTCTTAATTTTAATTAAAGCAAACAGTTTAATGAAAAACAAACAGTGATACATGTTTTTTTATGTGTGACCTGAGCTTTATTGTCTTGAAGTCTGTTTATGAGTCTGTTGTGTGTTTAGCTCCGCAAGCCTGATTTGTTGCACTGCATTTTGGTGCTTTTTGGCCGTCATAACTGTGAGGTCTCAGTACACGCTCTGAGACATTCTCTCTCCAAGACACACTTTTCAGGCGACTTGGCCCTCTGCTCTCTCTCCCCATACATTATGGAGGCAACTTGACCACTGAAATCGATTTTAGTAGTTAAGATATGAACAAGAAACTTACCCAACTGAACAGCAATGCACAGCTCAGACCACATCATTACGTTCGCTAATGACATGACCTTGGTGGGTTTGATCAGCGGGAACAATGGGGTCGCAAAAAGAGAGGAGGTGTAATGGTGGACTTGTGCTGAGCCAACAACCTTTCTCTGATTATGGCCAAAACAAAAGAGATGGTTGTTGACAATATGACATCATCTCTCTCTGCTGAACATCAATGGCTTCAGCACTGAGTTCCTTCGTGTTCACATTGCAGAGAACCTCACATGGACCCTAATCACGAGTTTCATCGGCTAGAAGGTCCAGCAGCGTCTCCACTTCCTGTAGCCCTCCAATCCTGACCATGTTCTACTGAGAGATTACAGATAACCTTCTCTGTAGTTGCCTCATGTCTTGGTATGAGAAGATCATTAGGGTCTCTCTCTCTATTCTGCCATAGTCATTTACACCATACGCTGCGTCCACAAAGCCACCAGCATTGTGGATAACCCCACACACCTCTCATATGCCCTCGTCTCCCTCCTCCTGTCTGGAAAAAGGTTCCATAGCATGCAGGCCTCTAGTGCTAAACAGTATTTTCCCTAAGGCCATTAGACTCCTCTATCAGAAGTGAAACATAAACTGTACCCCCTATTTATACACACACAAAAACACACACCTGAACTGAACCTCTTCCTTCTCCTGACACAATTCATATACAGACTGAATGCTTCTGCCTTAACCAAACAACTAACACCCTAACTGCTACTTTAATTACCCCTCTATTTATTAAATACAGCACATTCTCTGTCCTGCTGCAAAAGTATAATTCATTTATTGCTATCTACCTGTATTCTCTATTTTTGCATGCCTAATGACTTCACTGCAGGGAAACAGTATTTGCCATAATACTGAATTCATTCAAATCTTGACTGCACAATTTTTTTTTGCTCTGTTATTTTGTTACTCTTGTGTTTTTTTGTTTGTTTGTTTCTTGCACTCATTCTCTTGCTCTCCTTTTTTTTGTCCTGCCTACACTGTTGTGTCTTTCTGTTCTTGTGTTGCACCATGGTACTGGAGGAATATTGTTTCATTTCACTGTGTACTGTATATATGGCTGACATGATAATGAACCTAGTTGACTTGACTTAACTATCAGTGAAATGCACTGTGATGTATTACATGAAGTCAAACACCCCTGGACTGATCCACTGTCCTGCAGTCACTACTATAGGCCAGATTAGCATGATTCATTGGACATCCAGCCAACCATCAGAATCAGAGAAGAGAGAAGTAACTGCTGTCAACAAATTTGAGGTCTGGAATGTCTGTGTAGGGAGTTAGTAATGTAGAATTTAATATTATTGTGTTCTCTTGCTAACATTATCCATGAAAGATATAACCTAAAATAAAATATCCCTGTTATTTTAGAGAGCTAGACACACAATGTTAATGCTAGCCAAGTGCATTTGCATGCTTATTGTTAGATAACACCACAACTCGCTAGTAGGTTAAAGTGCATTTTTCTATCAAAGGACTGTCCCTTTCAAGCTGCCATTGTCCTTTTTGTTCTACAAGATCATTAGGATGCATAAAAGCACAGAAGAGAAAGGCAGGAAGGCAGTAGAAGATTGACTCTTTTTCAAGTCAAATCATGTAAGTGGAGCTATAATGAGAGTGGCGCTAAGGCTTGCCTGGTGACAAGATTTTTCAGCTTTTATTAGTGTTGCTCTTGCATCTCTTAATGTTATGTTGGTGTTCATGTAGGTAACAGACGATTGTTTGTTTGAGCATGGTAAGTATTAAGTAAGCAATAATGTATGACACAGAGTTGTAATACATATTAGAGGTGGTAAGGCAGTCTTCTTGTTTTATAGGACATTACATTTTACAGGCACTTAAAAGTCTGAGGTCTGTACTTAAGACATGATGTTATGTTGTGAGATCACTTTGTACTTGAAAATATGGCAGATTTTGTAGTCACACACATAGGTAGTACCTGACATAACTGTGTATATGCTAAATATGGTATGGTGTTTTGTATTTTGTTTTGTCCATTACTTTAAGGTATTTTTTTAAATAGACATGTCCTGTAAGATGAGAATTGAAGACCTATGTTGCCTTAAAAGACATGACCTTTACCGTATGACACCTATATTTGGTTACAGGCTATTGATGGCACAAATGTAGTCCTACTTATGGATTGGACGACTGGTTTTACAACCATGTGGAGGTATAAAGAGAGGGCCCCAGGAGTCCAAGGGCGTGGTTCCAATGACTGGCTGGGTGTTGATTGCTGTTTTGTTACCTTTGTTGGCAAAATAAAGAAAATCGTCTGTATCATTTTCTGTTAGTTGTTTTTATTGGATTATCGCAGAAGCTTTCTCCCTCATCAAAACAAACTGTAAATGTTAATTTTTGCTTTGTATATTTCTGCTTTACAGGGTCCTTTGGTAATGTTTTTGAAGGGGCTTTTAAGTGTGGTGCTAGTGTGTGAGAGACTGATGTAATGTTTTAGTTCTCCCATCCAATATTATGACCAGCCGTCACATTCTAGAGTTTTAATGTCAGTCTCTGGGGGTAACTGTTGCATCATAATCTGGAACTCTTTGTTCTCAAATGTTCTAATTCCATATTTGTGATCGTACTCTCCAGGGATCAGCCAGGGCTTATCACATATTTCTGATTGTGCTCCTCAGTGAATTAAACTGGGGGGCTGATGACTTATTTTCACGTTAAAAGATAGCTAGTAGGCTTAACTGTTCCTCCATAAATATTTTGTTTTGGGCTTTGAATTTAATATTTACTGAATGATTCATTCTAACATTGCGATATAACTTGAATGTCATATGTGCTTAAATGTCATATGTGCTTGAATGTCACACATGCTTTATTCGTCCATGTTTTGGTTAGATCTGCCTCAAGCAGTATTAAACCAGGTATAGAAAATTAACCAGGTATAGATAATTGCAAATGCGTGATCTTTGCAATGATAATTTGAAGATCATAAACATACTTACAAAGGGAAGATCATGACATTGCTTCAATACACAATGAAGAACAACTGAAAGTTCTTGTCTTACTTCAGCAGTCCATGTTTGCATGGCAATAAAATCATACTGCAGCCACATTTCTTGATGTAAGAATTATTTATTGTGAGATAGCTTATTATAAGCGTTGTTTGTTATTATTACAACACATTCTTTTTTCATATTTTATGTTTTTGCCATTTTCTAACAACAGTAAACTGCTTGTGGCAGCAAGTTAATTTAATAGTGGGTAGGAAGGAATACCTTTTACCCATAAGCTCATGGCTTATTGCTTTATACATGCTTGGGTCTGCATTGTCTTTGCTATAATAATGTAACAGTGGGGTTCTTTTTGTAATATCTAGATGTTATTCTTGCATATATTTAGTTATAAAAGATCATGACAAAACCTAATGATATAAAACCAGACTAACATAAGAAGGTGTTTAGGCCTAAACTTTTGTACTAACATTGTGGTTAATCTAATTGAAGCACCAGCAACAAGCCCAAACTATACTGTTACTTGTCCAAGCTTGCTCAACAGCTGGCTTCTTCCTGCAAGCAATCACAGCAGGCTTTGGCAGCATCTCCTCCCTTTAGATGCAGTTTTCAAAGGGATACCTTTTTCTGTGATGGACATAGATAGCTCTTGCTGTTGTGTTTTTTGTAACTGACTTGAACAGCCTAGGAATGAATGTGTCTCCTTTATATTGTGTTAAAAAAATAAATCGTATATTCACAAACACAAACATGAAAGGAGAAATATCACTCATAAATGCTGCAGCAGGCCATGAAAAAGAAATGCTTAAAAATTGTGTAATATTATACTATAATAAATTTGACTTCAAAAGTTTTTGGGATTTTTTTTCCTGCAGTTATGGGGTCCATGTTTGAAATGTGGAGTTTTTGCAATTCTGTTGCTTGATCTTCTTTGAAGCATGGCAGCATGACCTTGAACATTCTTCCTCTGTGCACTCTCTTTAAGAAAAGTTATCATATTCATCTTAGTTTGCATATTTTGCTCCTTTATCTTTGATCAGAAGTTACACAAAAACACTGTCACCTTGAGCTTCTATTGTATCCTCCTGTTTTCTGTATGCATTCATCAGCATTGCTAAATGTGTGCAGATGATGCTCCGAGCTGTCTAGCTCTTTCACGAAGTGACTTTCCTCCCTTATATTTATTGTGTCAGTGCCTCAGTGAAGACTGGATGCATCAGAACTTTCTCCAATTAAAAAAAAAACTGAGATTGTCTCCTTTGGAAACAAAGAGGGAAGATCAAATCTCTGTTCCCACCTGGAATCTAGAGTACTTAAGACATTATCCCATATAAAAGGAGGATCATGTATAGAGATCTTAGTTTTACTTGCCATATTAAAGCAAAAGTCAGCATTTGGCTCATTAAAACATTACTAAAGATAAAGATTTTGTGCTAAAATAAGACTTAGACAAGCTTATCGATACCTTTATTTCCAGCAGGGTTGACTATTGTAAGTCTCTCCTCACTGGGATTCACAAAAAGTCCATTAGACACCTCCAGCTCATTCAAAATGAAGCTGCCTAAGTTCAAACCAAAGCAAGAAAAGAGAACAGATATCCAGTTCTCAGGTCTTGCACTGGCTCCCAGGTCAGTACAGAATTGATTTCAAAGCATTACTCATCATGTATAAGTCACTCAATGGTTTGGGCCCGAAATACATCTCTGATATGTTTGATGGACATAATCCTGATAGATCGTTTAGATCTTAAGGTCAGCTTGTGGTAAAAAGATCTGAAACTAAACATGGTGAAATGGTGTTTAGCCACTACACTGCTCACTGCTGAAACTATCAGATCTGCCCCAACTGTATCCAGCTTAAAAAAAAATAAAAAATTAAAAACCGCACTATTCTCCTCTGTGTTATTTTAAATATCTGCACCTCTATTGCATTTTTTTTCTTTTACTGATATTCTTACAAATTATGTGTATGAGCAAGGACTATTTAAATAAACTTGACTAGACAAATATCAGTGTATTCGTATTTCCTTCTTCCAGGAGTGAAATAAATAATAAATAAATCATGGTTAGTCAAAATGTATAACCACCTGACAGAGGTTTTTTTTTTTAACAAAGGCAATAGCATGATCCTATTTCCTACATATCAGATAAGCTTTGTTCACACTGCAGGGCAAATCCGATTTGTATCTTAAATCTGATTTTTAGACCAGGTGTTCAGGTTTCAAGATACCCAATCCAATTTGTGTGGACAGACTGTAGTCGCCTTTGATCTCCTAACCATCTACATGCATCTTGGCCTGCCTTACTGTTCTATGGATATGTTTGAACACCCCTAGTCAAATTGCACGTTAACTTGATTTTCTAAGTAAAAAATGAATAAAATGAGACACATCCTGTAGAGGGAACAATATGTCCTTTTTCAGTTTATTTTTTAGATGTCAGAAAAAATCAAAGCATCATAGATAAAATTTGCCATAACCTTTGCATAAACCACATTTTAAATCTAAGTTTTTTTTCTCCCAATGTTAAATTGAGCAAATAAAAAGCAATTGTGCATTAAAAATAAATGTACAGACGCTCTGTAGGGGATGTGAACTTCTTTTAAACAAAACATGTACCTTGAGCTGGTTTGTCTAAACTGCATATGACTGTATTTCGCTTTGGTGTAGGAATTGTTATCTCTAAGTGTGAATGACCTTGTGTTTGCAGAAATTCCATAATAAGAGCTATACATGCAGCTACCATCTCCTCGTTACGCTGAACTCCTTTGAAAATGTGCATTCAGAGGTTTTACTCATGCTGTGTCTTGATAGCCTTCAGTGAAGTGAAAGCATCTGCTTGGCTATGAGCTCCCTCATTTGTGATCTCATTGTATTTGAATCTCTGACGGCTAGTTCATGTCTGAGTTAGAAATAATGAGTAAGATCAGGTAGCATGTCTTTCTGAGCCTTTGGCCTTCCTTACACGATAGGTTCTCATTAGTTCTCGACAAGATTTTCCTGTTTCTGCAAGCATTTTTTAAACAACACACACATAGCTCCATACATAGTCCTTATACTTCTGCTACTCCTATAGTTTCTGATAATTTAGATGAATTAATTGTCTTCCCTTCAAGTAAACTCTGCACCTTTTGCCAATGGAGTCTTTCCAGATCCCAGTCCCAGTCCGTGTTAGCCCATTACTGCTCTGCACAGATTTGTGTTTGCCCCACTCTACACACCTGTCCTGGCCCATGAGGAGCTTATCAGTAATTTGTAAATGAGTTGAGTCAGATGTGCTAGATGAGGTAAAGCACAACAATGTGTGAGTGTGGGGTCACCGGGATAAGACTGGGAACCCCTGTAGTACTTTGTAGATATACCTGTGCAGATGTTTGGCAGTATGGCAGCTTACAAAGAGATGTTGCAGAAGGTCATTAAGCCAGCTGAAAAGATTATCGGCTGTCCTCTACCCTCCTTGGATGACATTGCGAGCTTGCTCTGCTTTTCAAGGGCAAGGAGAATTATCAAGGACCAATTCCTTCCTGGACACCACCTGTTTAGTCTGCTGCCCTCTGGAAGGAGATACAGAACCAACAGACTGAAAAACAGCTTCTTTCTGTGGGCAGCTAGAACACTAAACATTAATTCTAAACATTAATACATGCACTTTCAGTGAAGCTCATTGAATTTTCATTGTATAGCAATAAACCTACCTATCTATCTATCTATGCTCCTGAACTGTCTTGTCCATCAAGATGACACCAAAGCGTATCAAAGGCATGGATTTTCTTTATGTGGATATCTTCATCTTTTATTTTCTCATATGCACTCAGAAGCAGGGCAGGTAGCTTTTGCCATATGACAGTCTGTCGAGAGACTTGTCAATCTGTCAGCGGATGTCTCTTAATTCATGAACGGCAGCGACAGCTCAATTATATCAGCTTAACTTCTTAACTTTATTTAACAGTGTTATTTGCCGCATTGCATGCTGCTTAATTATGTTTTGTGCATTTGGTTTGCAAGTCCACAGCCATAACAGTGGTGTGTGTGTTGGTTCCATCAAGTTTATGTTAGGGGTTTGGTTCTCTGTCCATTAATGTACTTAAGGAAATAAACACCTTGGTAGATAGAGGTCTACATGGCCTTGATTTATACTCTCACTTCAGCAACATATCATTTCTGCTCATGTGTGCTATTTTTGCACACACCACTTGCTTCAAGCACACACCATGTGTGCAACCCCACCCACTCATCTACTTAGGGCTTCTGTTCCTGCAGCACAGCCTCAAGACTCATTGTTCACCCAGCAGCATTAAAAGTTTGAATCTGGTAACATAGGAGTTCTGAGGGGCTACACACTACAACCTTGATCCACCAACAGAGGGAGGAATCTCAGATGAGTCTCTGTACGACATTTTTTTGTCATGAAAACACATGTAAAACGTGACGGGGAATGACGTGATACCATACACTCGACAACATTTTTTTTCTTACGAAAAAACACAAAACACCTGCTTTTAATCAGTCTTCATTCCTCGCCAGCCGAGGCACAGGAACGAGGCTGCACCCAGTGACAAAACTAAAGTCCCCAAACTGAAATAACAGCGGCCTCTAGCGGCCACTGAACCCATGCCCTAACAATTCCTGTATATAAATAAATGAATCAGTCAATAAATACATCAATCAATAAATATTAATGCTTAAGTTTAGATATTTCCCTCCCTAGTAAAAGCATGTGCAATTTTTGGTTTCTCCTGTTTTTCTCAATCCTTTTCAAGCCCCACGTTTGGAAAGGTAGCTTAATGGGCTAGAGATTCCCATTGTACGTTTGAGTTTAGGACAATTCTTTATTTCCTCTTCTTGGTACAGATTATATTTCTAGTTGAAATGTATATCAAGAAGGCACTGGCAACATGCTTCTTAAGACCATTATGTTCTCCTGTGGGGAAAAGGTTCTCACTTGTGGGCAAGAAGGAAGGGGTCTATGCCCTGTATTGATTATCACAGTCTCAGTAAGATCCCTTTCAAGGCCTGTCACAACAGAACACTTCCATTTTCACCAAGCTGGACCTCTGCAGTGCATTTAACCTGATTTTGGATGAGGCAAGTTTGCAAATTGTTTAAAGTTTGACATAAGGGTCCAATTACTGTCTAGGTCCGATATGCCTTTCATGGCTTTAGCCTTTGAGGCTCTGCAGAAAACTTCTATTTTCACCAACTTCCACAGTGAATTTAATTTAATCCAGATGAGACAAGGGGATGAATGGAAGACCGCTTTCCTTACACCTTCTGGGCATTTTATGAGTACCTCATCATGCCTTTAGTACTGGCAGTTAATAAAAAGGGTTTTAAGATCAAAATGTCGTTAATAAAAAACAAAAAAAACCAAAAGTACACATTTATGAATACATACATTATGTAGTAGTTGCTTAGTATGGCATACACAACATTTGAGCCATTGCAAATAGGTAAATACAAAGACGTTTATCAGCGTTAAAATAGAATTCACAACCAAAGACTGGAGCACAAGAACATATATAAGGTAAAGTAAAGTGGCACCATATAGTCATGGGTGAACACAGCACAGCACACAGTGTGAACAGTGTGATTTTTTTTCTGTGCATTTAACCCTTTCACCAAGTGAAGCAGTAGGCTATATACTGACAAGGACAATGGAAGCACATGGTAGTGGGGAAAAGAACATGACACAGAACAAAACAACAACAAACTCACATGGCGGTTAGACACATGGAAGTGGTAAAAAATAACATAGTCAAGCAACAGAAGACAAAGTAGGGGCACATGTTACATCCAGACATATCAAATAAACAGCCAACCAGTTGCAGGCTTTCAAGCCATGATAGCCTAAAGCCTGCAACTGGTTGGTCATTTACTTGATATGGCTGTGCTTCCTCAAAATTAATCCGATGTACAAATTATAGTTCAGATTCAATATTCAAGAGAGTTTTCTGTTAGCCCAGCCACATACACAAGTACACAAAAGGTTGAAATAGTATTTCGCTTGAAGCAAATACTGTACATTAACCAGGTCACCAAAAAAAGAAAGACAAGGTGCAGAGACAAAAACTGCGGCAACATTGCAGCATCAAAGTACAAAACAGCAAGTGAACCTGCTTTGTGCGGACCTCTGTTGATAGATTTATCATGTGAAGCCACAGCAGTGTAGACAGTCATATGTAAATGTTTCAACACGCCCAGTCAAATTGTGTGTTTTTATTGTTGTTTAATGAAAATAATTTTTCATGATTTATGATCTTTTATGATTTTATTATTGAAAATAAGTTGACATATCTTATACAGTGGACTTAAACATGGCATTTTTCTCCAGATTTTAATGCAGAGTTTCTGTGTATTTGCATTTATTAAAAGATTCACAAAAAAATAAAAAGCTGCTTTTTTATATGTTAAATTCAGTTGATAGTATTTACATAGTTGATAGTTTCACTTGACTGTAGATGCTGTAAGATGGTTACAGGTTCTGGAATTAACTCTCTTTGTATGCACACATTGGTGTGACCAGCATCTTAAGTACCAGTGCAAAGAAAAGAATGGAATCCATTGAATCAAGCTATACATGACTCATGAGTGTAAAATTGAATAAGAAGTCATATAAGGTTTAGCAAAAATGTTAAGCCCCTCACCACATAGCTCACAATTTGGTAGGTACACAGCTGTATGCTTCAGTACTTAGTAGTTCAATTTTAGTCTAAGACTGTTAATAAATAACAGTGTTAATGTTAATGTTAACTAATAAATAACGTATACGTTTACGGCATCTAGCAGACGCTCTTATCCAGAGTGACATACATCAGTCGATGTCTGTTCTTCATACCTGTAAAGCAACACTAAAATCAACACCTGCTTTTTACCAAGTTACTGCCAGCTAAGTTACACACCTTAGCAAACCCTGTCAAAAGAAAACCACTCAAACGCTCTTTTCTAGTGCTAATGGTCTCATTAAAGTTCTAACCAATTAATTCAAATGTGGTCCACTGCAACATTGTTTAGACTACTCGAGATTCATTTGCACACCACTATTTAGTGACAGTAGTACTATTGGACTTGAAGTACATATGGTACAGGCCATTATTAGATCCCATTATTACAATACGACAAACATGAATGACAGATGCAAAGGCCTTGCACTTGTGCTGGCAGGAAGAGACGTCCCTCATGTGAAACATTTAATCAGAATCAGATAGGTAGGTTAGTATTGTAAAATGCCTGGAAATGTATAAAGGGGGCTTCAGCAAGGAGTTAACTCAGCCCAGGCTGAAATGCATGTTGATGGGCTAATCTTTTATGCAACTTTTGTAAAGATTTAATCCATTAAGGGTGACTAAAGACTACTTTTTCATGTCCGATACTGATGCGGATCCTGCAACCTTGAGGATCTGCTGATACCGGTACCAATTCAATACTGTCTCTTTACTTGTCTTAAACTACTAAGCCGTTAATAATGCATTTGTCTGGATGCACTTTGCTCAACCTAAATTTAACCTATATTTTAATTTCTAAAGGATGCTCCAGGGAGCCATTTGAAACACAACCTTGATGCACGTGTGTGTTACCTGTCTCATTTCTGTTTATGGCATGTTGCTTAAAGTTAAGGTAGGCGTTTATATAATACTTTAGACTTTTTTATATCCAGTCCAGTAAATATGGCCCATTTTGGACTGGTACTGACTCAGTGTATCAGATTAGCACATTAGTGATAACAAAATAACTGGCAGACTGGTGCATACAGCATTACGTCTCAAGTCTCAAGTCTGGTTGTGTTGGTTGTGCTGGTCTTCTTGCTAGAAAAAAGGCATTGACCAAAATTTCCTCAAAAAATAATTGTGTTGTAAACATAATACTAGTCAAAAATACATAATAGGAATTTATAGATATTACCCCAAAGTTATTCAGCTCTATTGCCATGTGCATGTAAGTAAAGTAAGATGAGATAACCCTTTATTAATCCAAAGAGTGGGAAAGTGGACAGCACAAGAGAATAAAGTAGAAGCAGGATAACCTATAAAAATAAAAAAATATACAATATAACAATATAATATAAACCAGAACTGTACACAATACAAAATGTTACTATGTAGTGGGTATCAGTGGGTATTTTCAAATGTCTAGTAACAGCAAACATTGAATGATACCCAGTAATATTACACCAGAGATACTGTACACATTGCATGAGAAATACTGCACATGAAAGGACCATCGCAGTTATCAGTCCTTTGTGTGTGGATGTGTGCATTTGTTTGTGTGTGAGTGTGTGTGTGTGGTATGTTACTGAAGGAGCTGCACAGCGCTGTCAGCGTGTCCTGCATGGGGTGAGAGATGTCTGACAGGGATGACAGCTTAGCCACCCTTCTCTTGTCACTCAGTACCTCCACTGGGTCCAGAGGGCATTGTAGAACAGAGCTGGACCTCTATATACGCCTGTTCGGCTTCTTTCTGCAGACCATACCATAAAAGATGGCTGATGCCACTACTGAGTCATAAAAGATCTTCAAGAGTGCCCCCTGCACTCCAAAAGACCTGAGCCTCCGCAGCAGGTACAGCCTGATCTGTTCTGCTTTGTTGAAGGCATTGGTGTTGTGAGTCCAGTCCAGTTTATTGTTCAGGTAAACACCAAGGCATCTTTCTACTACCTTGATCTCTATATCTCCAGTGGTTGAAAGTGAAAGATGTTTGTTATTGTGAAAACCTACCACCAGCTCCAAGGTTTTTCCAGGATTGATCTGAAGGTAGTTCTGCTGGACCAGTCCACCAAGTCCCGGGTCAGTTCTCTCCATTTCCTGTCGTCCCCATCAGTGATGAGGCCAACTATTGCAGAGTCATCAGAGAACTTTTGCAAGAAGCAGTTGGTGGAGTTGTAGGAGATGTCTGCAGTGTAGATTGTGAAGAGAAAAGGAGCCAGAACCGTTCCTTGTGGGGCCCCTGTACTGCAGACAGCCCACAGCCTTGGATCCTTCATATACTGTAATTGGTTGGTGAGGTACTGCAGAATCCATGTGGTGAGATGATAGTCCGCTCTTGTGTACTCCCACTTGTCCCCCAGGATTGTGGGTAGGTTTTCCGTAGCTGTGGTACTCTCCCCAGTTTCAGGTTAAGACAGAAGATGTCCTCAGTTATCCCACACAGTTGTCTCTGGTGTGGCATGTAACACACTGAGTGAATGTGGTAAAGTGAAGTCCAGGGATTCATAGTTAAAGTCACCAATTATGAGGATAAGAGCACGAGGGTACTGTGTTTGCTGCCTGCTGATGACAAAGTAGAGAGCATCACAGGCTGAATCCACGTTAGCTGAGGTGGGAAGAGATCTTATACTTTCACCATGATGATTGTGGAGCTGCACATCAGGTCTCCATACATAGGCGTAAAAAGTGAAAAATAAAGCAATAAAGCAGCCAGTACGAACACAATACCATAGTGCAGTAACAGTTCTTAGTTCTTAGAGGTACTGAACAAAAAATGAAAGAATAAAAATAGGAAAAAAGAAAAAAGCTTGAAAATGACCAGAGGTTTCTGTAACAGGCTGCCTCTTGCTGGGGGCACAGTTAATACCAGTTCCATCTCCAGCAGTTACCTGCTTTTGCACTGAGTTATGCACATCCAGTCAATAGATATCTGAGCGTTCTAACCTCCGTGTCTCCAAGCTGGCAATCTGTAATTGGTGCCTAATGCTTAGTCTAGGAGCTGTATAGGCAGCAATACTGACTCAGTGTATTCATTTTATTCATAAAAGATCTCAATTAGCAAACAGTATTTCAGTACCATACTTACAATTAGTTGAATTGAGCTGTGATCACTAATTGCTCATATTCATTATCACATCAAAGAAAAGAACAAATTACAGTACTGTATATTCTCCATTGTCCCCTGTTACCATCTCTCTTCTTCCTATGAACATGTAAAAATTAGTAATGGTATTTAACCCTTACAAGTACAGAGTAATTATTTTAGTTTTTATTTTAGTTTTAGTCTATATGAGGAAGACAATCAGGAAACATACATTTAACAGATTATTCCATGAAATTCAAACATCAAATTTCATTTGACCACTCCTTACTTTTCTGCCCCCTACTGTTATGTTCTCCAGATAAAGTTGTTCTCGTAGCTCTCACTGACATTACGTCGCCCTTCAAGGAGACTAAGGGTGTTTCCCTTTGGTTTGGTGAACCACAGTGAACCAAAATCCATCACTATAAATCATGTGAGAATGTTCATTGCTCAGAAGTGTTTCAGGAGTAAGAAAGAAAATACAGTGAGGTTCTGTGTTGTGGATTTGTACATATTTTTGTGAGAGAAACCGTGCTATGCAGGTTAACGTGGAGCAGTGGCAGAGTTGGCATTTGCTCATAAATGAATTAATTAACTGGGCAGTATATGGGTAGAATGATACCAGCAGCATATGGAATGCCGTTACTGAGAAAAAGAAAAAGACCAGAAGACTGAACCTGGATATCGCTGCAGTTTTAAAGGATAAGGGCAGGAGAATGTTTTCAAAAACATGAGCATTGTTGTTCATTACAACTTACACAATGAAATATGTTTGCATTTGATTTCTAATCTGTATCTTCAGTTTTGCCCTTATGCCTTTTTTCCCTGTTTCAATGAAAGCAATGAGAAACTCATTCACTCAGCAGTACCTTTTGTTCATCCATTTGAAGTCATAATACAGTAAAAGAGTTTGAAACTTGAACTTTTGACAGATCATGCTTAATCCAGAGAGGTGCCTGTAAAAAGTACTTAAGCTCCGGTTACACCATACTGGTGATAATTGGGTCTTCTAAGGGCTGAGAAGAAAACTAAACGTCTTAAATAGCAATGCATTTTCACACAGCCTGACTTGTCACATTTACACAGATTTCACACCAAGATATCTTATGTTACTTCCCCCTCTTGGCTGAGAAACAGCTGCAAAATGGAGGGATGTGAGGGAGAGAAGGGATAAAGAGAGAAAAGGAGGGATGAGGGATAAGGAGGGCGAAGGGGGCACAGGGGCCTCGCACTGATGAGGACCCTGCCTAGTCTCACCAGATGCAGATCAAAGTAGGCAGGGAGGGATTTCAGACAGATTAAAGCGAAGCGAAGGACAAACAAAATCCTCCCGAGTTTTAATGAGGGGAAATTAAGGCCATGGCTGAGCGTCAGATGAATACAAACAAACAAAGTGACTGCCAAATGCCACATCCTTCAGAAAGAAAAAGTGCTTTCTCCTTCCCTTCACTGTGTTTACCACCCTCATATTAATGTAGCACACTTCTGGGATTCTGCCTCTCGAAGGCTTCTAAAGAAACATGGCAGGGAAGCTTGGAGTTGGGTGGATCAAAGTGAGGTTTTATTTTCCTCTTTAGCTGGCTTCCTGCAGTTTCCTGGAGTTGGGGCATGTGACAGAAGCTCAAACTCAGTGATCTGTCTGCTTGGTAGCTCCAATGTAAAGAGTACATATATCACTTTTTGGGTAACATGACTTTCATGCCTACTACATCATCACTTATTCAAAAAGTCAGTGTCCATCATCTTTTCCAGAGAAAATATGAAAAGGGAGAACAAACATGTGTATGTGGTGAATGTGCTGTGTGCCTTTTTGCAGTGTTCGGCAAGTTACTTTAAAAATATAATTAAACTACTGATAAAATTATAACGCGTTAGATTACTGCGTTACTAAAAAAAGAATCAAATTACAGTAACGCGTTACTGCCCAACACTGCCTTTTTGATTGTGTGATTGGAGGGGTTGTCTAAATGGAGCACTAAGGATGGGTGACAGAACTCTAAGAGGAAGGGTGGCAAAACATCTGAACTCCTGAAGAAGCAGAAGAGCTAGGAAGTTCAAGGTACTGAGGAGAGGTGACAGAACACCCAGACTCTCAGAGGAGTTGGAGGAGCTAGGAATGACACAGAATACCAGCTAGGTCTCCGGGCATGGGAGGCCTAAGGGCATGGGACCTAGCTTGACTAATCCCAAATACCCCTAAAGTCTTTACATTCAGGCAGACTGCTGGTGTCTTTGATCAGAATGATTTAAATGGGAGGTGCCCTAGGACTCATCCAGCTATTAAGAGTGGAGGAGCCAACCCTGGCGGTACCTGAGGGAGTAGCTGTTGGTAAAGCCGGCTGGCGCCCTTACAGAATTCTATGAATTTAACCTCGCAATCATTAATTTCATTTATTTTCAGTAAAACAGCCCCCACCAAACCTCAGTATGATCAAATAAGTATGGGTAAAACATGCATACCATGGACAAGCTCAATCTCCAGTATGCTTAATCTACTTTGTTATATTACAGAAGTACTCTGGTTTACACAGCCGTGTTGTCAATCTATGATATAATGGGCGGAAACCCTGCCAAAACCCAGTAATCGCCTATTATTCCCTGTCACTAATCAGAGCAATCATGGTGGCACATCAGATGAGCAAACGATCCCAGGAGCTATAAATGGCTCAGAGCTGTCTGACTAAAGCAACGTCCATGATATACATTAATTAGACAGGACCATGTAAGGGGTGTAGTGCAGGGACAGAGATAACAAGCTAGAGGCTAGCTTATTATCTCCGTCTTGTCTTCGCCATTTATCTCTTAGAAGTCTATTAAAAGAGATATTACTAGCATTATGCTGTGCTATAATTACAAACTTACCTATTTTTTTGTAGCTCTGTAATGAAATCAACATACATTTTATTTACATCTATTTACTTGCATGTTTACACAAATATAGAGTTGGGTGAAAAACCTGGATAAATCTGAGGAGAAACATTTGGTGAACTGCATTATACAATTAAGCAAGTAAAATTCTGCCATGTTATAAGTGCAAAAATGCTGAGCAGGCCCAGTTAACCTTAGTACCTTAGTGGGAAGAAGAATAGATCTAGATGACTTCCGTCAACTGACTATTGTTTTACAAGGTGTGTCCATTTAGATCAATAGGAAAAACATAAGTGAACAGAGCCGGAAATTAAAAACTAAATTCAGTGACAGTGATGCTCATGCTTTAGTGTGATATGTAAAGAAAGGACAGAAAAGCAGCTCAAATTGCTGAGAATGTCATTGCAGTGGAGGCATTTTCCTGGCACACTTATGCCCTTAGAGAGAATGGTGAAGAACTTTAAATAACTTTGGATCATCTTTATCCCAAAATGAAACACCGACATCCTGGTGGGAGCAGTCTCTTCCAGCCACAGCCACAGGCCTGAGAATTATCTATATCATATGTTGTGACCTTCACAGTCACCAGATTTCAATCTAGTAAAACGTCTGGGAGATTGTGGAGATTTGTATAAGACTGTGCTTGCCCCCACCTTCATCAGAACACTAGCTGAAGGAATGTATTTTGGATTAATACTATTCTGTACCTACAATACATTCCAGAGGCTTGTAGAATCTAGACCAAAGCACACTGATGCTGTTCTGGCAGCCTGTCATAGCCCTGCATAATCTTAAGATATGTTTTTTTTCTTTTGTATATTGGTTACATCGACTCCTAATGTGTACTACAACCCCGAGCAAAATTTAGGAAATCACTACAGGATGTTTACCCAGCTCTTTTTTTTCTTTGTAGCACAAATATGACACAAAAGATTATATATTTAACAGCTAAACATTCTGGATTTGAGAAAGATACCTCAACGAAATTCAATTACATTATTAAAACACTTTATTAAAAACAAGATTTTTTTTTACAATAATAATGTTTGAAATCATCGACACATAATTAGTACTTTGTTGCTCTTTGAATAAAAAAATGTACTTACTAATAAAAGACATATTCTTCATTAGGCTGGTTCAGACTTTTTTGAGTAGTAGTTGACAGATCAGCTCTGCAGGGACCTTTTTTATTTTCACCATATATTTTCAACTGAATTGAAATTCAGACTATTTGCTGCTCATGACATTGAGTTCATACACCTTCCCCGAATGAAAGTTTTCATGCTGTCACTATCATCCTGAAAAATCATCACCAAACCTAAATTATATCAGTGTAATGAGAAAAGTGTCCAACATTCTGATGTACTAGTGTGTTGTCTGTTGATGCAATTTAATTGGATTGGGGTGTGTTTAATGAAACCAGAATGATTGGCTATTACACAAATATTGTTGTGTATCACATCTGTGATTTGCAGTGTTGGGAAGGTTACTGTTAAAATGTATTCCACTACAGATTACAGAATACATGCACCAAAATGTAGTTTGTAACGTATTCCGTTAAGTTACTCAATGTGAATTTTGAATACTTTGGATTACTATATATTGTCATGCTTTTTACAACTACATGAATTTAGCAATCACATCCTGCAAATTCTTGTTTGTTTTTCTCTACCAACTGGCTGTTAAGCCCAAATCTCCCTGAATAGACACTATATTTACTGTAGATGTACTGTAGAGGAGCAAAGACTTGGGTATGTTAACATAAGATTTTTTGTTTTGTCTGCTTAAAGATAATAAAAAAGCTCTGTCTATGCTTAACCATTTCTTTATTTATTGGTTGCTAGTTTAAGGGGAAACCGCTCCGTCTGGCATGTTTTTATTTGGCATTTAAAAAAGAAATGATTTACAGTAAATATTCATCCGATCAATGCATAGTATTGTTTAGTCTATATATTTAACTATTATTTTCACTATTTTTTTCGTGGCTACCATGGCAAGAACAAAGCAAAGCCCGCAAATCCACCGGTGGTAAGGCGTCCAGGACGCAAATGGCCACGAAGGCTGCTCGCAAGAGGGCTCTGGCCTCCGGTGGCGTGAAGAAACCTCACCATTACAGGCCCGGCACCGTGGCTCTAAGAAACTGCCCTTCCAGCGCCTGGTGCCTGAGATCGCTCAGGATTTCAAGACCAACCTCCGCTTCCAGAGCTCCGCCGTCACGGCCCTGCAGGAAGTCAGTGAGGCTTACTTGGTGAATCTGTTCAGTGAGGCTTACTTGTTGGGTCTGTTCAGCGAGGCCTCCTTGTGGGTCTGTTCGAGGACACAAACCTGTGCACCATCCACGCCAAGATATTCAGCTGGCCCGCCAAACTTGAGGAGAGTGGCTTAAACTAACCGCTTATGGTCCCCAATACTTTGGCTGAGGTGATAGCCTAACATATGAAACAGGAAAATACTGTCATGTAATCCATTTATTTCAACAAAGTAACTGTAATCTGAATATCACCTATTTAAACGGTAACTGTAACGGAATACAGTTACCCATAATTTGTATTCTAAATACGCAACACCGTTACATGTATTCTGTTACTCCCCAACACTGGTGATTTGTTTATTTGCTATCAGTTAAATTATCTTTTTTTGTAGCTATTTAATGCTCTGTCTTTTTTATAATATTTTCACCACATTGAAATGCTTACTATTTTGCTATTTACAGCCTACCTCCACTTTCCTCTCCTCTCCCTTTTCCCTCCTACTCTTTCTTCCCCTTGTGCTCCAGGTTCTGTTTGATAGGCCGGAGCCGGTATGAAGGAGCAGGGCAATAATGGCTGACCTTTTGAATAATGACTATGCGGGCAGGTCAGAGCATAGGGCTTTTTTGCAGCACTTCTCTTGAGGGGTTCCAGATACTGACCAGCGCTCGGCTTCACCTTTACAACAGTCTAACTCCACTTAATATCCATCATCTGAACACTGCAAATGCTGCAGGCACTCTGCTCTGCGTGGATTGCTTGGCGTTAGAAAATCATAATTATGCCCACGTCACTGGGCATACTCTTGACTGGGTGACTGCTGTGTCATTCACAGTCAAGGTTTTTGCAGTAATTTAATGTGAGAAAGTGTGTGTGAGTGTGGTGTGAAAAGGGTGGTGGGAGGATAGTTTGTTGAAATGTAAATTTGAGGTTTGGAATAAAATGTGAAAAGGTCCATTAGACTCATATTTTTTTTAACGAAGTGTTGAGGAGGAGTTGTATATGGCATGAACTGACTGTATGGGCTGTAAATGTCTTATAAAAACTTACAGGAGTTATGAACTTACAGAAGTCATTTTAATTAGAGATACAGTAAAAAAGTTTTGCTTTTAAAACTTCAGAGAAAAGTGCTTACTACTTTGAATGATTAACTACAATTACAATTAACAATTTTGAGTCAAGAAGTTGTCATTTTTTCTTTGAAGTTGAGTCATTACTATTTTTAGCTGTTGCATTTAAATGTTCAATTCATTTCAAATTTTGTATCAACAGACTGAAGTGTGCAGTGTTTAATAGCATGTGAGTCTGAGTGGAGTCTTGCGTCTCTGGAGTCGGAGTTTCTGAAGTGTGAGTCTGAGTCTCTGGAGCGTGAGTCTGAGTCTCTGGAGAGTGAGTCTGAGGCTGTGGAGTGTGAGTCTGAGTCTCTGGAGCGTTAGTCTGAGTCTCTGGAGTGTGAGTCTGAGTGGAGTCTTTTGTCTCTGGAGTGTGAGTCTGAGGGGAGTCTTTTGTCTCTAGAGTGTGAGTCTGAGTGGTGTCTTTTGTCTCTGGAGTGCGAGTCTGAGTGGTGTCTTAAGTCTCTGGAGTGTGAGTCTGAGTCTCTGGAGCGTGAGTCTGAGTCTCTGGAGCGTGAGTCTGAGTCTCTGGAGCGTAAGTCTGAGTCTCTGGAGCGTGAGTCTGAGTCTCTGAAGCGTGAGTCTGAGTCTTTATTAGTGAGTCTGAGAATATTAGTGCAGCTTTTCTCAGACTATGGGCTGCGGACTGGCGGCAGTCCGTGAGAGGGTTCCTGCCGGTCCGCGGAGCCTCGCTTCTCAACGCTTCTGTCACTGCGCGCCCCTCCCCGCCCCCTCGGCTTCCCGGCCCCGCCCCTTGTTTCAGCATTCTAGAATGTTCAGCGTTCCCGCCATAGACGTGTATGTGGGTATAATATATATATATACAGTGGTGTCCAGCTTAACGAATGCCTCACAGAACGAACGTTCCGCGTAACAACTGTGCATGTGACTCGCAGAACGAACGCGTTTCACACAGCTAACCGCACGAGAAAAGCCACAAAAACAAAGTACAGAAACAGAAAAACTCAGAAACTCGCTCCGAGCAGCTCTGTTGGCGTGTCTTTCTCGTTTTGACCCATTATCGGCGAGAAAGCAGGCACACCCATCACATTAGAATGTTCATTAAAATTTTTGGTGCCAAATAATCCCTGTGGGTGACTAGACCTGTAATTTAATTTAGTTTAAAAGTCACGTTAAGCACCATTTGGCAGTGTTCAAAAGTATAGTAAATAACAACAAATAAACCCCATGAAACACACAAAGTGAAAAAAAATCTATTTATGTGGAAATAATGTATTTATTTGGCAATAATCTGAAAATTAGCCAAAGCACTCTGTTTGGTCTTGTTTAATATTGTTCTTATTTAGGCATAAGCCCTAATAATACTAATACAAATAGTAATAATAACAGTAGTGGTAGTGATATAATAATAATATATAATATTATATATATGATATAATAATAATCATAATAATATTTCTATCTATCTATCTATGTGCATGTGCGACCGGGGTGGTTTGATGATGGTCATTTATGCAGGGCCGTGCAGCCCCAAAGCCTGAGATGACTGGTCCCCAGTACAAATTAGTTTGAGAAACACTGTATTAGTGTATTCTCATTATTAGCAGCAGCCATTGCTTTGTTCAAAAGTAAACAGTGAGTCTTTTATTGAAGAAGCACCTTCAGACTGAAGGACAGAAGCTTTAAATCAGAATCAGAATCAGAAAATTGTATTTATCCCAAAGGAAATTGCTTAATGCAGTTGCTGCTGTGGTTTGTTCAGCAATTTCGCTACTCCGCTAGCATAAGTAATCCACCTGAAGTCTAAATAAATTGTAAAGGAATTATCTATAATTTACTGCAAGTGAGATTAGCTGTATTATTTATTTTGCCTCCTTCTTATAAATACTGCATTTACTCCATTCAGCACTTTTTTTTGGATTGAAAAGTGCATTGAAGCCACTTTGAACCTGACGCTAATACGCATGACCGTAGCAAAATGGATACTCACCCAAATCAAAAATGTAAGGTTGGAAATGAAAGGTTTTATTCCTCGACCGCATTAAGGTAGGCGACCCTAATCTAATCAGTTTTGTTCTCAGCCTGAAAAAAAATGTCTTTGGTTTCAGCCTGAGGCCATGTCAATTAAAGGCAAGTCAATGACAATCCACTAGTCACTTACTCAAGTCCCCATTCCTGTCATATATCCCTGCTGATAAGCACAGCCACTGAGGTTTACAGAATGTTTCTGAGACTTCTATGAAAATGTGGGGTTTATACAGCATTCAGGGGCTGAACAGTGCTGTAACAGAATCATTTTTTCTTAAATGCCTAAATGTGTATTTCAAGTTGTGCGAGTGAAATTTGAATGGATTTTCAGATTCATTTCCAGTCGGATAATAACTCCACGATAAGTCCTATTCTTGGTTGAATAGTGTGCTGTGATGTAATTCATACTGTATGATCTTTGTCGGGCTCAGCACTGAGCGAATTCTTCTATAATATGTGCCTCTGATAATTAAATCCAGCCCAGCCTTTTTGTGTTCTGTAGCATCTCTCATGGCCAGATGCTCCGCTGGGAAATTAGCTTTGTTTACTCAAATATCCTGCGAGAAAAAATTCCTAGAGCTGACAACACTTATCATCAATGATTATGACGATAAGGTTTCTCATTTATTCATTTCCGCACACAGGCAACCATCAATAAGCTCAGACGAACAGCAGAACGTTTGTGATATTAAGATTCTGTAAAAGGATTAAGACTTTTTAAAGTACAACAAATGAAATTCGTCCTAACTGTGCTTTTCAGCTGACAGTTTAAAGTTCACTCTTTTCCAGCTTTTCTTCAAAGAGACAGATGTAGTGTGTATGATTTTCAAAGTACTCTAGAAAAAATCCAAAGGAGAAGTGCTTTGGTTTCTTCAGAGACATACAGCTGCTTAGACCAACAGAATAGAAAACAGTGCTGACTCGCTTTATGAGTCCCTTTTGGTCACAATAATGGTGTGTGTGTGTGTGTATGTGTATGTGCGCGCATGTGTATATGTGTGTGTATCCCTGACACACCAAAAAATGAAGGAAACAGTTTATAGTGTTTATCAGCATTTTGTTGGTCTAGTATCTACACATTTCCCAGCAAAGTCCCATGAGATCTGTGTGTTTTTCTTAATGGAGGTGAATTTCACTTAGTAAATTTTGTGGCAACTTCCATTATCTCAGTGGACTGTCTGTTATTTGTTGTGATTTCCATCCTTTAAGTGAAGACAGGATAAACATCAGGGTATAACATTTGTGCATGTGTGCATTTGGCAGATAATTACTGGTACCTTTGATCGCTAAAACTATTATTAAAACTATATGTGCCATATTTTTTAGCACCCATACAAATTCTTCTTCATGAAATGAAATGTTCTCTTTTATGTTTCACTTCAAACTATTAAACCTAATTGTCCAAGAAAAAAGTCTCCCTTTATTAGTATTATTAGTCATTCATCAACATGTGGAAGATTAGAAAATATACAAATGTAATGAGGCAAAAATGTTTTGGTCTTCATAAATCAAGCAACTGCTATAAAAATGCCTGGAAATTCCGGAATCCACTGGTAGAGAAATAGGCAGGAGGTTTAAAACACCTGGGGCTGTAATGAACATGTCCAGGGTGTTTTTCTGCCTTTCGCTCTGTGACCACTGGGATAGGTTCCAGCAACCCCTGCGACTCTAGTTTAGAATAAGCAGGTTGGATAATGGATAGATGGATGGATGGGCTGTAGCGAATCTGACTGAAAGAGAATGTATGTGTACAAGTTTTTTGCACAGTGAGGAGGTTAGATGAGCAAAATGGTCAGAAATTATCAGAAGATGGTGTCATTTTGGGATCACTCCAAAATGTCTCCAAAATTACAGTTAGAAACCACCTCTATTCCAACAACCCGGAAGGAAGTTGTACTGGAAAAGCAATTTTCTGCCATCCTACACCACTGGAACTTTGAGCTAATTAACCACAAATACATAGAGAGAGAGAGAGAAAGAGATCGAGAGAGAGAGCAGATGTGGTATAGCATGGGCAGTTTGCTGGTCAGCCCTGAATGATTGTCAGGCATATGTTTGAAAGGTAATGGTGGTCTACATAGGGATATATTTTTACTCTGCAGCACAGAAAGTGCTGTAAAGTGCTTACTCCACTGAAACAGGAGAGAACATCAGATTGCTCCCTGGGCATGGCTAATGGCTCCCTAACCTGCTGTTCATTCTGTTGTTTTTCCTGCATTATGAGCATATTTTTGAGTCCCAGGCCTAATGTGTATGATCTGCACAAACCAGCTTCATTAGAGCTGCTCATCTCCGAATGCTGAGCGGAAGTGCTGCGAAGAGATAATGCCACGCGTTAAAGGACATCTCTAGCATTGTATGGAATGCAACATTATGCATAGCGTGTCGCAGACAGAATGTTCAATAGCGGCAAACATTCTTTGTGTCCATGTCAATATCAAAGGAATTAGGTGGGCGGGTGTCGCTGTATCTCGAAATACATCATTAGTCACTTTAGAAGCCTGAATGAATGATAGATCCCTGGGAGGGAAACCAAGCTACTTCACTTGCTACAGCAGAAGAATTTCTTTTTTGACCAATATATCTGACTGCATTCCCCTTTATCCCTTTCCGCTTTATCATTCAATGGATGTTTCGCCAAAGATAAACTAAATTCATGGCAATCTTCTGTATCACCTACAAACAAGAGTGCCCTAACGTGAGCATGCTTCAAAGAACTCACTGAGAATGTAGAGGTAGCACCGCAGTCTCTTACTTACTAGACTTAACGACTTACTTACTAGAGTAACTCAACCCAATCTCACGACTTTTCATGCAGCCATCACAAAAGTCAATTTAATCAAAATACGTGCTGCGATCACAATTTAGGGCTTTTTTCTTTTACTTTTTCCTTTACTTTTTTGTACTAGGACAATGCTTCACTATCCAATGTATTTTAAGGTTAGGGTTAGGGTTAAGGTTAGGGTAAGGGTAATGTTAGGGTTAGGGTTAGGATTAGGGACTTTCCCCGTCTCACGGCATTTCAACCAGTTTCAACTGCTTTGCAAACAAAAACGATAAGGAATCAACTCATTATTTCTCTCCTACTGTCCCTTTCAGTCACCAGTTATTGCCTGCCACCTGATATTGCCGAAAAAGTGAAGAGTTGTCCTAGCACGAATAAAAGCCCTAAATTGTGATCGCAGCACTTATTTTGCTTAAATTGATTTTTGTGATGGTTGCACGAAACCTCACGAGACCAGGCTGAGTAACTAGGCTGATGATACCAGAAATGACAGAACGTTAAAAGGTATTTCTCGGATAAACTTATCTTTTGTTTGTATCGTCCCTGAGGAGAAAAGACATTATGTAGAAGAGAGTCTTCTTCAGTGTGTATTACTGGTTAGTTATGTTAACTTAGTAACAGATCTTAAGAGAAAGATCCCCTTTCTCCTTTAACAGCAACTAAAACCATAACATTAACTGGTTTTGAAGGAGCAGGAGGGAAGACCAATCAATCATTAAAAATACATGAATAAAAAAACAGGCATAATGTGCAACTACTTATTTCTATGCAGATTATGTAGTTTCTATACATTGGTTGTTGCTGTTGTTAAAAGTCTCTTTATTGGTTATTTTCCCGATTAGTCCTTTTCTGACACATTTTGTTTTTTTAAATGACTGATGGTAACCATAATATGCTCAGGAAAACATATCATGACCAAGTAGATCATGACAACACACTATGGTCATACTAGTTACCCCCTAACTCCAATAATATGGCCTTATTCAAATACTGACCCCAGTAAAGGCCTGTTATAAATTGATCTGCTCAAAATAAAGCTACCTAGATATAAAAAACTCAGCTGTAAAATACAGCTCTAGTCCTAAGTATTTAAGTTGGAAGTGGATCGATACCTCTAAAGTGTTTGGATTTCCATGATATGGAATGCGCCTGTTAACTTTCTTTCCATAATAACCTGAATACCTATTTTTCAATACACTCTTAAAAATGAAGGCTTCCTCAGAATGATGCTGTAGAAGAATCAGGTAAAGAATCTTTCAGCTGACCAATGTCAAACAAGACCATGAAATGTTCTTTAGAGTACCAAACATGGTTCTTCTCATTCCCTTCAACCCGGACAAGGTGTGTTAATTAGTTGATGAGCTGGATCGGATGTGTTAGAAGCTTATGTTTAATATAATTAATTATTTAGTCTTTGCTGTCCTGTTATAATGATTTAAACTCAGCAGCTTCTGTATATATACACTATATGGACACCAGTATTGGGACACCTGATCATTACACCAACAGGGACGTTAATGACATTGTATTCTAAGACACAGACTTTAATATGGAGTTAGTCCCCCCTTTGCAGCTATAACAGCTCCCACTCTTCTTGGAAGACTTTCTACAAGACTTTGGAGTTTCTGTGTGAATTTGTGTCAGTTCATTCTGTAGAGCATTTATGAGGTCAGGCACTGATATTGGACTAGAAGGCCTGTCTCACAATCTCCGTTCCAGTTCATCCCAAAGTTGTTGGATGGGGTTGAGGTCAGCCTACCATTCAACTATGTCTTTATAGAGCTTGCTTTGTGCACTGGGACACAGACATGCTGTAATAAAAAAGGGTCCACAAAGTTGGACTTAGTGACTTAGTATGGTGAAACATTAAGACTGCCCTTCACTGAAAGTAAGGGGCCTAACCCGAACCTGAAAGACTGGTGTGTCCCAATACTTTTGTCCATAAAGCGTGGGGTTTAATGTACAAAAACTTGTGACAACTTGGACTGAGATTCATGCACTGAGTAGCTTTATTAGGGTCAATCCAACACTCGTAGCCATCGTAGAGAGGGGTCAATAAAAAGGAGAACCTATGATCAAAGAGCCTGGTCTCACGACTTTTTGTGCAGCCATCACAAAATACAATGTAATCAAAATATGAGCTACAATCACGATTTCAGGGCTTTTTTTCGTGCTAGGACAACGCTTCACTACCGTATGTATTTTAATGCGCAGTGCGTAACATTGCCAGTAAAACTGGTTTAAATGCTGTGAGACAGGGCAAATCCCTAACCCTAACCTTAACCCTAACCCTTACCTTAACCCTAAACCTAACCCTAACCCTAACCCTAACTTTAACCCTAACCTTAACCCTAACCTTAACCCTAACCCTAACCTTAACCCTAACCTTAACCCTAAACCTTAACCCTAACCCTAACCCTAACCTTAACCTTAACCCTAAACCTTAACCCTAACCCTTACCTTAACCCTAACCTTAACCCTAAACCTTAACAGTCAGCAGTTAGTGCAGATACTGGTGCTGTTAATGCACTGCACATTAAAATACATTGTGAAAAGGTATCTGCATGCACATTTGTCAGATAAAAATCCACAATAGTTTTGTAGCTCTCTCTTGCAAGAGCTAAGATCTTGAACTTTTCCTGGTGTTTGGATTTATAGAAATGTGAAATGCTCGTTGTGATTGCACCTTAACCCTAACCTTAACCCTAAACTTAACCCTAACCCTAACCGTAACACTAACAGTCAGCAGTTAGTGCAGATACTGGCGCAGTTAATGCACTGCGCATTAAAATACATAGGGTAGTGAAGTGTTGTGCTAGCACGAAAAAATAAAGTGTTGTCCTTCTGCAGCCCTAAATCGCAGCACGGATTTTGATTAAATTGTATTTTGTGATGGCTGCACGAAAAGTCGTGAGATCGGGTTGGATCAAAAGCCAAGCACACAAAGCAATGATCAAAAACATAAGAAACAAGCTAGCTCTTTTTGTTCCACTAATATACTGTTTTGTATACTGTTATACTGTTTTGCTTCTTCTTCATATATGAACCACATGGATGGAACAATTCATTTTAAAACATTAAAAAATGTCTTACAGTAATTACCATTTTTCCTTTCTCAGTATTTTTCCATACATTAAAGAGTCTTTTTCTGTAAGAGCAATGTTTATATTCATGAAGGACAGCTGCACTGTCATTCTTTCGATATCACAGAGAATTTGTGAAAAGGTAACTGCATGCACATTTGTCAGATAAAAATCCACAAATGTTTTGTGGCTCTTTCATGCAAGAGTTAAGACCTTGAACTTTTCCTGGTGTTTGGATTTATAGAAATGTGAAATGCTCGTTATGATTGCACCAAAGGTCTGAGCATGTGTGCAGTCAAGGACATTCAGAGTATCATCTTTAGCTTCTTAGGGAATAATGTTTTTTACTGCACAAAGAGAAAAAACGATGAGATAGGCAAAGGTGAAAAGTATTTGAGTAACTGTATTTCCTCACTATGCTTAGGCACTATTTTGAAAGATGTATACTCAGGTAGTATTCATTGATTCATTTTCTGTAACCGCTAATTTCTTAGTGGGGTCCTGGGTACCCGGAGCCGATCCTGGGGTAAATTAGCATGAGGCAGAGACTTGCCCTGGGTGGGCTCCCAGCCCACCGCAGAATATTATTGAAATGAAATACTTGGACACTTTTTTGGTTACGCTTCCAAGATAAAGGCATATTTGTTACCCTCAAGGCACTTATTACATATGTCAAAAGCCAGGAGATTTCTCTCTTTTTTCTTGACAATCAAAGTAAAGGGTAAATGTTAAAGGGGGCATGTGACTGACACTCTCATCCAGAGCGACTTTCAATCATTACTTCACTTCACAAGTCAAACTGAAACATTACTTCACAAGTCAAACTGAAACTTTCCACAACTGGGCTATTTGTTCTTTGTGTAAGGACTGCTACAGTGAAATAGTCACACTACCACACATCACAAGTCACATGTATTTGTATAACTGTATATGTTTAAGCATGTACTCCCTTGTTCCATCTGCTTAAGTATGTTCAAATGGTATTCATTTCACTCAAGTCAACGGGACCTTTCTCTTTTTGTCTAGCCTTCCTTACCATGCACCATTTATCATAAACCCGTACCCATACAGGCACACACACACACACACACACACACACACATCCCTGAGGTCCTTCCTTCTCCAAACACAATGCATAGAACTGAACTCTTCTGCCTTTATTATATACTGCACATTCTCTGCCCTGCTGCTATTATTTTCACAAGTATTATTTATTCCTGTCTACCACTATATTTGCTTTTTGCCCATATAAAACCTCAGCTTCTAGAATACAGAATCTGTCAAATTTATTTAAACTTGTTCTGTAGCTGCTTTGATTGATGACACATGTCATCCTGTCCTGTTGTATTGTTGCTCCTGTGTTTTTCTTGCACTCTCTCTCTTGCTCTGTTTGCACTCTGTGTATTTTGACCTGTCTACAGAATTTGGCAGACGCTCTTATCAAGAGCAAAGTAAAACAGTGCTTAATGTAGTCCACATCATACCTGCTAAGCTAGACTCAAATCAACATCTGCTTTTAACCAAGTTACTTTGCACACATTAGCAGACCCTGTCAAAGAAAAGAAAAAGTCTGAGGTTAGTAGCAAAAACATGGTTTTTATGTAGTCCTGGGGTGTTCGTTTCATTTCTCTGTGTACTGTGTGTATGTGGCTGAAATGACAATAAACTTACTTGACTTGACTTGCCCTTCCCAGTTCTGCCCTCTTGTCACACCTCCCTTGATCTCAGTTTATTACCCCTTCAATGCCAATCACACTCCTTTGTATAACCTTGTCCTTTGCCAGGGATAGTGGATTTCTATATCTGTATGTTCTCCTTGCTTTCTTCAGCTTATCACTTTATCAGTTTTGTAAACCTAGACTTGCACTCACACTTACCTCCTGCTTTCTTCTCTCCATTCCGGATATAGTTCATCAGGTTCATTAAGGAAAACTGTCTAAAAAAAGTAATGCAAATTGCCTCAACACTTGTATAAACGATGATGCACGTTTTCTTCACATTTTGTATATTCTGAACCAGACATAAATATATGTGCAGGAATTTGCAGTGCAAATTGAGCCTTTATGTGGTTGTAACATGTGTTTGAATGCATTTAGTAATTGTACTTTTTGTGCTCTTGCTATAAAGTGCAAGGTTTGAAAAGGGCAGTGGAACAGTAGCTCTGTCAGTAAGATGAAATGCAAGTTCAGCGATTAAGAGACAGGAATGTTAGAAAAGTTCCTTCCTACAAAAACATCCCGGAGGAGTTTAATTGTGCTCTAGCTCCAAAACTAGAATTTGGGAAACAGTAAAATGAAAAATCAATATCATAGGCTAGATGAGTTCTGTTAAATATTATTCTGTTAGTAAATATTATTTTTAGAACAGCGTTGAGGCCAGTGCATCGCTCTGGCCACTACAACTGTTGACATTGTAAAGGGATGTCTACAAACAACATGACTCTGAGATGTTACCACTAATTAACACCTGGTTTCAAGAGGAAATTAATGCAAAACTGGCCATCAGATTAGACACGACATGCGGTGATTTGCACTTCTTACATCTCCACCCCTTTTTTTACAGGGTCCTGCCTTGCTTTGCATGCTTTTACAGACAGAATGCCTTCTGTTTGTGCCAGAAACCTGGCGCAAAAGGCTTTGAATGCCTGGCTGTCAGTTCACAATTAAAAGTCTCCAAGTAAGGGAGAAAAAGCAGCTGCTAGAAACACCATGTCTACAGCATGCAGTGATGTCTGTCCTCTTGCTCTCTCCCTTTCTCTCTCTCTCTCTCTCTCTCTCTCTCTTTTCTCTCTAGATTACTGTGAAGATCCACTAGTGGCATCACTCCCCTCGGGCTCCTTTCAGAGTTCATCAAGATCTTCTGACAGCCACTCAGCACACTTTGCGAAGCTCAACAGAAAAGATGGTACACATTTAGCTCCACTTCTATTATTTCGGCAGTTAGTGTGGGTGACACTGCACACATTGTTAGCTGTTACAGAAGGCCCCTTTGCTCCATCTAATAGAATGCCACTGCAGTCTTACATGCTTATAAGCCATAAAAACAAGAAGTAGAGAGAAATGTGTCCTCATTTAAAATGTGTTAACATAAAGGCTTTTTTTAACAAAGTGTACTCCAACCCCCACAAATACTGCCCGTCTGCAAAAGGTATCACTTTAATGTCAGGTAACGTGAGAACGAATGTCTCTGTCTGGTGACCTCCAGACAGTAAAGGGTCATTTGCTTTAATGGCCAAGTAAGCAGCATTATGATGTGTCTGTACTGTGCAAGGGTCACTTAAGTCAATGCAACCTTCTGAAACTCCTGGGAGTATGCAGAGTAGACGTTCTGCTTTAAACTCTTTAATGCCAGGAGAAAAAAGCTTAAGTCTGCATTTTCATTTAACACAATCTGTAAATGCTGTCCTTGTGCCTGTTTTCAAGACAAAAAAGTTATATAACCACATTAACAGCTTTTTGTCAACCAAATGAATGCAAAGGAAACATGAGGCTTTAGACATATGATGACAGATGTCATAGTGTCATAGACACATCAAGACAGTATGATATGTCTGACACTATGGCATCTGTCATGACAGATTATGTCCATTGTATGTACATGACTAATTAAGTAATGATAGCACTGTCTGCCATGACATGTTAATGGTATGTTTAGGTCAGTGTTATGAAGTGAGGGTCAGGTAAAGTGTTACTTTAGCACTTTGAGGAGATTAAGGACCCCTGCAGGAAGATTAAGTAACTGAAGGTTTGTTTTATTTCTAAAACGCGGCTTTTCAGCTGCTACAAAGCAGGAAAACCCACAGCGCTTTCTAGTGTTTCTCTTGGGGCCTCTCCACCCACTGAGAGAGATACCCATATAAATAGTGATGAAAAAACCCACACACAGATGAGAATCAGCAATCCCAAATTGCATGCTAGTTTGTTATAGGTGGCATTGCCTGAGATGCAAGATCATGCCATCAATGTCACAGTTTTTTTTCTTTACATTTAGCTTGTTTTTATAGAATTACACTTTGCAGGTTAGTGGTAGTGAGTGTGATGCTTTTATATCACTTTCTAAAAGAACTATATGTAGAGATATAATGTACATGTTCTTTCAACCTATAACAAATTTAAAGCAATTGACAGTTAACAGACAGTTCTGTCAGTTAGGGGTGTAATGGTAAAGTCAACTCACTATTTGGTTTGATAGACAATTCAGAGCTCACAGTTTCACACTCAATATTACAGTTATTATTTATTCATTTGTTATCAAAGCATTCCCTTTTTCCTTTTTCTCTTAACACTAGAACCGCCAAGGGGGTCATTTTTACCCCCTGGCGTTTTCAAATGCTTGTAGTTCTGTTAAAAGTTCATGACTTTTCCTAAAATGGCTTTATTAATCATCTAGTGGATTTTGGTGCGTGTGTGATAAAAAGAAAAATAAATACGACCATTTATACCTAGAACCGCCGAGGAGTCATTTTTACTACCTCATTTTGATCAGCTGTCATTTTTCACGCCACGTCCCCCCACTGTCCGGTTGCTTAGCAACGCTAGACGCTTGTGACGTCATCCGACTTTAACAGCGCACCATCGATTAAAATACTGTGAAGTTTAAGACGTGGACCCCTACAAAAGATATATGTTGGCCAAAGAAGCCTGTCTATTGTACCAGGATCTGAGCGAGGGAGAGTCGGAAGGAGGAGAGATCACTGTGGATGTGAGTGAAAAAATCCGTAAAAATATATATTTTAAACACTTATTTTGTCAAGTCTCCATTATTATTTAAACAAGAAGATGGGAATGAGCCGCTTCACAGCTCTAGAAATGACATCTTAGCATCGCTATTGCAGCAAGTAACTTAGGTATAAGTAGGTATAACCCCCCAAGAAGAGGGTTATGTAGTACGCATAACATACTGTTAGTGTTTGATTCAGTTCTGAGTGTACGCTTACAGAAACTGCTGCACTACATTTGACCCCAGACAGTTTTAGAGCTGCAACTCTGGTAGCATTACCACTATGTCCTTGACACATTTGATGCATTACTTTAACCTATGTGTGGTTCCTTTCATTACAGCAGTTGAAGTGTGATGAGGACATTCTCTTAAAATGTAGGCACCTACACCACTAGGGAGGCTGCAAGAAGCGGTCATGAATTTGCATTTTTGAAGAAAAGCAATTTTGCGATTTAGCAAATAGGATCAGAAGTCATACTGAAGTTCATTTGATAGATAGGAAGGTTTTAGAATATAGTGATTTTATGTGATTTTATTTTCTTATTTTATAAGAATCAATGAGTGTCTGAAACCACTTTGGTTCCCTTTGAACGCAGAAAATTGTAGTGGGTGTTCTACAAGCAGACTCAAATAACGTAAATTTAGTGAACAAGCAGAATTATAGGGAAGTATTCAATAGCCATCTAGCCTTACAACAGAAATGTCAGTTAATAAAAGTTTTGGACAAAAATCAGTTACATTCAACAAGGACAAAGTAGTTCTAGATAATGAACCTTATCATTCTATACTTTGTAGCTTTAGCACGAGGCTGGCATTAGTACTGTCATTAAAGAGGGTGCGGTATGAATTCTGTTGAAATTCTTAGTCTTATTTGCTCAGTTTATTCCAGAAATGTAGCAAGGAGTTTGATTAATGCGATCTTACAGAGAGCAATTTTCATCATTCACTGAAATACTTGAGAAAGGTCACCAGATGATTAGACCTTTAAGTGCAGTAACAGCATAAATACTAGCTTTCACTAAGAATCTTAAATTGTTTTTCCACTGCATAGTACAGGCTTGACTCGACTTAACTCAGCTTGGTGTTACTCAACTCTACTCGCTTTCTGGTACCTGGTACCTTGTTATTTGTCACTGCTGTTAGAACTCCCTCAATGTACCTGGTGATGCCAGACGAAACTGTTCTGATGTCATCTTCAGTGCAACAAACACAGTAGCAATGGAGAATACTGAAGGGTTGATGTTCTTGATTCTCTCTGTTCAGTTCAGTCCTGCAGTGTTTTGGCACTTACTCAGCTTGCTAGGAACCCCAACGTAGTAGACATGAAAAATAATACTGGGTGCCAGGTGTTAATAGAAAAACAAAAAGGTGAGTAGAGTGGAGTCATGCAGAGTTGGCACCATGCAGTGGAACAGTAACTCAGTAAGCAGAGCTACTGTATATTCTCCTCAGGAGAAGCAAGGTTTGACCTCATTCTCACAAAGTCACTGCCATCATCAGTATTCTCCAAGGACCACCCTGCTTTAATTATGATGGACTTGTAACTTTCTGAAATGAAGTCTTCCATCCGTTCCCCCTACTTTCCTCATATGCTCAGTTATCAGCTTGGCTGTGCTATGTTAGTGCAACCTTTATGCTTCCCGCAGGCATTTGCCTCTCTCTCTATGAAGTCAAGAACAGCAGGGGTCTAGTCGGATGTGAGACAGACCCAGGCTGCTCATTCCCAGCCACCGCTTGCCTCTACCGGATGTGTATAGACACTAAATGTTCACAGTTCAGTTTCTCTCAGATAAGCTGCAGGAAATAGAAAGAAAGACAATAGCATTCAGGTATTTCAGAGCAATACATTGACAGTTATTAGGTACACCTACCCTGTACCAATGGTATGTATACTGATTATGGCCCATATTCTGGTGAAGATAACCCTGTAGCCCTCCATCAATGGAAATGATCCCCATTAGCACCATCAGTGACCAAATATTATTTGAGTGGAATATCACTGTCCACACAGCACTGACATAAGCAAGGTAGTCGCTTAATAGTTGGTGTTGGGCTGGTATGAATGTATCTGACATAGCAGAACTGCTTACATTTTCACATCTCAGCATCACTGCTGAATAAAGAATAGTTTGCCAGACCAAAATATCCTTTATATATCATTTGGTTAGGAACTGACAACTGATAATAAGATAAAGAAATACTAACACACATTTTGCATAGACTATGGTAAGTTACGGGTTCTTATTGGAAATCTACACAAGCTAGGTGGACCAACATGGAAGATGTTTCTAATATGTGGTCAGGTAAGGTATATAAAAACCAAGCAATGGTGATCACTTTCTATTACTGGGTGGTGTGGAGGGTGGTCAACAAATTACGGAAAGGAGCAAATAGGCTACAGTCAGTAATTGTGTCCCTAATATTTGTCCACATACAGCATTTATTTTGTTTTGCTTTTTGTACACCTTTGTGGATCAGGCATGGCTTGCCTAATGACCTTGCTTGCACAATCCAATTACACTTGGTATGTGAAGTCAGACCTATGCCCTTGTCCTCAGGCAAAAAGCTCCACAGCTGACAGGCACTAAGCCATAGAATAAAAGATGCATCACCTGATTTTCTTTCCCACCTGCCTTGAGGCAGGACAAGCAAGCCTCTGACACAAAGCTGGCCTCTGGTCTTCACCTATCTCCACCATGAGAGTTTTTCCATGAGCCTTAAATTCTCTCATCGTGCTCAGTTCGATCTCTCTGAACCTCAGTCTGTGTTCCAGCTTAGACTAATGTGGCACCTACTTGGTGAGGAGTTATTCTCCAAGGCAGTGGATAGTTTCCCAGCAGAGCTGCTTAACGGATGTGGCTATTTATATTTTCCCAGGCTTTATTCCAAGCATGCAAACAGGGAGTCGAAGGGTGTGTGCACTACTGAGAGTGTCTGCAGGAGCTCTGCATTTGCATGAGCACTGACTAAGAGTAGATTTTTTTTGTGAATGATAGGAATGTCACTATTGATTATATTATAAACAAATACTAAACAAACAGAGTTGGGTCAAACAATAAAAATGGAAACAATAAGAAGATTTAATTTAAAAATAGCCAATAAAATCTGTGTAGAAAAAAAAAATGCTACGTGCTGTCCTTCTTGCTGTAAGAAAGAAATGTAAAATACTTTTTCATTATGTAAATTGCTATTTTGAGGGGCATCCCAAGTGGGTAAAAAGTGCATTTGTCCAGCAAATTTAAGCCGTGTGTTCACACTATTGCTACAAATGCATTTTGTGTAGCACCCTGTACAGAGGTAAGATTTCACTGAGTCAGCACTCAAGGTGGTAAAGCACCCATTAGAGGAACAGAAAGTGTTTGCTTAATATTTTATGATTATGGTGAAATACAGACTTGATGTGTTTTTTTTATTATCCCAAAAGTATTTATATCCAGTTCTGTTCACTATCTAGAACTCACCCAATCACCAAAATACCACTATTAGGTGAAGGCAAGCATGTTCTTCCTCCCCTCTCATGTGCAGCATCACCACATCTTCCCAAACACTAATCCAACATCACTGGACAGCTGAAAATGCTTGAAAGCATCATGCTGAGTCATGGGTTAGAGGGAAGGTCCTCCTACCCATTCAGCTATCTTGGACTCCCGGCCATGGTTGTCTATGGCATCAACAGGGATTGTGTGACCTTGTATTTTCCCATGGATAGGGATGTCAGAGAACTCTACACAGCTTCATTCAGGGCAACAAACAACGGCTTTGATACAAGTGAATGGTCGCAACACACACAAAACCTTTTTGTCCTGAAAGCGTGAACATTACTAGGCTTCTTATTTTACTTTACAGCACTATCACATCCAGTGGTCACAGAAAGGAGAGCGAATGACACTGGATGAAACCCTTGCATCTGCAAGAGTCGCTGAGTGCAACTGAAACAAATGTGGAAACACTAAGCTGCTATTGGGCCACATTAGAGGTCACTGTGTTTTTTTTTACCACTGTATTGTAATATTACACTGCTCTGAGGTCTATCTACTGTTCTCTAGAGATTTCATAGATTGGATCAAAAAATAAAAGAGGGTGAGCCACAGCACTGCCAAAATAGATCGTTTCCTTTCTTTATTTACCAATGTTTTCTCTGTTTCTTTGTTTTTCTTTCTTTCTCTGTACACTCTGTTCTATCTGCAGGCGCTGGTGGGTGGTCTCCAGACAGTGAAGATCATCGACCCTGGCTACAGCTGGATCTAAGGGATCGACTGGAGGTTACAGGTATTGCCACCCAGGGCAGATGGGGCAGCTCAGATTGGGTGGGCAGTTATCACCTGCAGTACAGCGACTCCGGCCGGACCTGGAGATACTACAGGCAGGATGACGTGCCATGGGTAAGTCCAGAAATGAGACTGTTATATTTGCCTGAGTGATAATACGCAGCTCATTCTGCACAAAAGCTGTGCTGCAAGTGTTATTGTTTATTTCAGCCCACAATTCTCAAAAGGATTTATCTTATGTCAAACCCTTACTATGTAAAATGTTGCAGTTGTACTTAAAGGTATACCAAGCAATAGTTTCTTTTTGTTTCACATGGCTAATGGCTAACCAAAGTAGGGCTGCATAAAATACAACACATAATATGATACACAAACAGTAACTTCCAATTCTGTTATATCAACTGATAGATAATTGCACAGGCTAGCATTATACTGAGTGATGGCTTGGGAGAGAGAGCAAGAACTACTTTTCTGTCTTGACTCGAGGCCATGGATGGCAATCGCACCACTGGGGATGTAATTCTGATCTCCTGGTGATATTGCCTCTCAGGACCCCAAGTAACATAATTCTGATATTGGTATATATACATAACTTAAACCATAACTAACCATTCCTTACAAAAATCTGTTGGTCAGTTTTACCAATGGAAAAAAATTACCTGACATACTCCTCAGCTTGTGTCAGTTCTTCATGACATATTAATCAGTTTATCATGTGGATCAATACATTTGTGTAAATAAAATCATTTAAAAAATATTCAGCGGATTTACCTTTACATCAGTGTGATGACTCTGATTTAAAGTGTACTTTCGTGTTTTGATTGGCAACACAAAATAGCACTACTAGCTGCAGATTTACAGCAGAGACAGAAATGCTGGCACTGAGATAGGTCAGGTTAGATTAGAAGTCATGATAGGGCAATGATAAAACAGTTTCACAGTCTTTATATTGGCATGTAAACACTTATGTGAAACAGTAGAGTCTGAGGCACAAAATAACATCCATCAGAAGTTCTTTCTTGATGCCAGCTTTCCTGATATGCCGCGATGGGTGGATGGCACACACTTCAGAATCAGGACACCCAGGAGTTATAAGAATGAGGATATCAAAGGAGGAGTTGTAACTCCATCAGCGCTTAGATTGTGTGAAACTGACCTTATTATTGCACGGTATGTGATGAAATAGTCTGGATCCAGATATGACAGCTGAATTCCCAAGTAGTCTAGGCTCTGGAGTTGATTTTGAAGCAGAAAGCTATCCAGTGAAGGTGCTTGGAGACTTATACTACGCATTCAGAGCGTGGCTATGATATGACCAAACTGCATTCAGAATGTTATAAAGCAGCATCCTAAAACAAGAACTGCGATGGAACAGAGTATTGGCATTCTAAAGAAGCACTGGGTCTGTTTCCACAAAAGTGGTTATTAGTCATAGTTGTTTTTATGCAAGAGTAGAAAATAATAATTTAAAAAATAATATAGGCATAACAATGAAATCTTAAGTCTACAGGTAATGGGGGGGGTACCTTTAGTGGAGGAGGAACCTGGTGATGACCGAAATGACATTAGCTTTAAAATGAGCTTGGGCAGTGTGGCAGATCTACCACCTGAGGCTGGTCCATTCATACATCTCAGCATCCTATTATGGACCAAAAATGTATTTGAATAATGAGAAATATAAAAGAGTTAGTTGAGTGGAAATAAATATGAGATTGCATTGAGGTAAAAATAAATGAATTGATAAATAAATACACCATTCATAAAATAATAAAGTAATCCATAATTGTCTTTGTTATTATGATTACAAATTATTTACACAACAAATGTAAACCACTACAGTTTTCAACTCAATAAAGTGAGAAATGATTAACTCCTCAAGCTCAGCTGACTTTATTGTGCATTTTTTCTTGTTTTGTCTCCATTTCTACCTCAAGCAGTTGGCATCTCAGAGTTTCTCTGTCAACTCTAGAAGGTGTTTAATTTCCGCTTGTCCAGGGCATGCCCTGACAGTGTTGGAGCCCTAGGCGAAATTTTAGATGGACAGATTACAGATCACTGAGAGATGACTGCGATACCCTTGGGTAATGGTATATGAGATTTTTGAAATGTGTCAGTTGCAGCGGTCCTATGGACAAAATTTCACAAAATTTGGAGTGCATCCAAAGAATGTGTTTGTGATGCAGGGTCTCAAATTTTATAAAGATATTGATATAAGATCATAAGATATTCATACATCACAAAATGAAGTTCAAGATTTTTGAATTAATGTTGCTCACTTGGTGATGCTACACCACAAATGAACCAGAATGATCTAAAGTCATGTACTTCACAGAGACCAACATGCCTTTCAAATTCAGTTTTGGTCAAGCTGTTGCCCAAAAAGTGCCCTGTGCCTTCTCCACAAGGGTTTTGGTAAAGGAATGGTAAAAGAACAAGCTCAAATAGCGACACATGTATCAGCCATGTGGTGCTACAGGCTGAAGTTTCATGTGGGTTGGTGAAGTCTAATTAAATGAAAGTGTTGACCATCAAATGGCAAAAAAGAAAAGAAAAAGAAAAAAGGAACAACCTTGACAATCCTGTATGGCTACACTGCGGTCACGATAATAGGAAGGAAAGACAGGGACACAAACAACTTTACAGTGTAGTAAAATCAAAAGGCCTAATGACAAATGCCTTGCTGCCAAAGGTGGTCCAGGACAACACTTTTCTTCTTTTTACCAGCTGTTTCCAGATCTCAGAATGTCCTAGAAGATTTTACTCATTTTCCCATGTGAGATTCTACAGCCAGTCATACTACCTCTTAATATCTCGTATAATAAAATGTGCTTGTTTTGCTGAATATACTTTTTTAAGCCTTTAGCTTTTATTATTATTATTATTATTATTATTATTATTATTATTATTATTATTATTATTATTATTATTATTTAATTAGCTGCAATTATTTGAGAAGCAAACATTTCTACCATTAAATGCACCACGGCTGCAGTGCTGAATGTCCTTTTGAAGCTGTCTAGTTGTGTGGTTTGTGAGCTGCTCTTCTCTTGAGGAAAACCACAGGCTCTTTCTCTCTAATGAGTCATGCTGAATGAATCTACCGGAGGAAAAAAAATCCGCTTCAGAGGCTTAATTACGACTGGAGTCTTAAGTGTCCGTTATCAGCTCTCAAAGCTTTTGTCTGAGTGGTGTTAAAACCAAGACTTACTTATCAATTAGCATGAGGAATCGGCAGTTAATTTCCTTAATGGTTCCAGATAATTAATTAATTAGCCTGTTAATTGTTCTTCAGGGTGACTTAAGGTAATTAGCATGGGAAAGCTGTGTGTAAAATGTGGTGGAAAAATAAGGAAGTTAACAAAGTCTAATTGTGACAGGCTGGAACAGGAAAAACGTTTTTTAGAACACTCAGTGCCGAGCAGCATAAAAAAACAACATTACTGTGCGCTCGAACCATCTATCTCCCTCTTCCACAGTATCAGAATCAGAATCGGAATCAGAAAACTTTATTGATCCCCAGAGGAAATTGCTTATGTAGTGACTGCAGAGACAAACCAAGAGAGGAACAGTATAATATAAAGTCTAAATAAAAAGTAAATACAAATCTGCAGAAAAGATCAAGCTCAACATGAAGACCCTATGCTACATACAGAAATGCTTGGTATAAATACTGTATGTAAGTAACAGAGTTGAGTGAAAAACTTAAGTTATTGCACTTATTAGAGAATCATTAGTAATATTAAGTCATGAAAAAGTAATATTTACCTAAGTAGTAGTATTGCACATGAAGACTATTGCACACAAGATATTGCAATAATTAAGTGATTCAGCACCCGTTTAGAAAACGTTACATGATATTGCACATAATGATAATGCTTTTAACAACCAATAAGAGCATTGCACAATATTGATAGACTGCTGCACATCACTGTAAAAATAATGCACATAACGCTTCTCATAACCATTGTTATTTAACACAGGAAGATGCTGGCTGCCCAGTGGCATGGTGGCTGCTGATGTACACAAGGACCTGCTCTGGCATTGTTGTGTGTCCTTCAGTAAACTGTGCCAGGATACATTCAAAAGGTGGGAACTTTCTGGCGGAGGTGTCAGCCTACGCCAGAGAGATACCTTCATGCCAGCTGGCAGCCGAGGCAGACAGTCATGCATGGTCTGATGCCATCTGTTTCATGCCAGTGTACAGCCACCTTCTCTGACTAACAAAGCATACTGCCCATTACCCAGGAGCCAACTCCTCTCTATTGCTCACCAGCTTGTGGCCGTTAATCATATTAAACAAGTGAATCACTGAATCATTTATAAGTGAGCTTTCTTACCCCTAGAAGCTGAAAGTCATTATATTTATTTTGCTTTAAAAAGTTTACAAATAACACTCGTGATGCACACTAATATCAGAACCGCTTCAGTATCGGCAGGTAATCGCTTAAAGAAAAATATTGAAATCAGACTGATATTTTACACTGATATTAAATATTACTTTGAAACTCAATGAACTCAAATCAGGGTAGCTGGTGACCTGGGTGTTACGGAGTTGCACCTGCGATGAGAATGGCATAGGTTTGAGTTCCAGGACTGCAAGTGGCGCAACTGAGGTTCTCTTGAGCAACGTACCATCCCCACACACTGCTCCCTGGGTGCTGTGTTTCTGGCTCCCCACTGGGTTAAAAGGCAGAGAAGAATGCACAGAAGAAAATGTGTTCATGAATGACAGATGGACACTTTACAAGGGCAGACCGCTTAGCGCTGGGCTAGTACACGTCTGCACTCTATTAATTTGACGCTATTCATTGTAAACAGGGGGTCCTCGAGTTACGACACAGATCTGTTCCTACGACAGTGATGTAACCCGAATTTTGGTGTAAGTAGAAACACCAGATTGTCACTCACCTATCCTAACATAGTTGTAAAATCATAATCTAGAACATAAACATACAAGCCACATGTCACGTCCGGGTCTCGGGAAATGAGGCAGGAGGCACACAGACACGTTTCCATGCTTGCTTTCTTAGTTTTATTTTCAAAAAGAGAACACAAAATGGCTAGAGTTTTCTCTCAACACAAAAGTCAATAAACCATCTTAAGACCTAATATACCGGTGAACCCGCCACCATAAATACAAAACCCCTTAAATACAAACACAAAACCCAAACGAACCAATAAACAAACACAAGTACTTCAACTAAACCAAAAACATCTGAAACTGATTATAACACCCAAGATCCCAACAGAAAGATGACAAAACTCAAATCTACTCAATAGGGGACATGACAGTTGAGAACTGTCTTTATTTTCTTTGTTTTTTATTTTAGTTCTCTTTAGCTCTTATGATGGGCAGTATATTAACTGGTTTGGGTGTGTTTAGGTGTATTAGCAGATGTGTTTAGGTGTGTTCAGGTGTGTTTAGGTGTGTTCAGGTGTGTTTAGGTGTGTTAGCAGATGTGTTCAGGTGTGTTTAGGTGTGTTTAGATGTGTTCAGGTGTGTTTAGGTGTGTTCAGGTGTGTTTAGGTGTGTTCAGGTGTGTTAGCAGGTATGTTCAGGTGTGTTAGCAGGTGTGTTCAGGTGTGTTAGCAGGTGTGTTCAGGTGTGTTCAGGTGTGTTAGCAGATGTGTTCAGGTGTGTTAGCAGGTGTGTTCAGGTGTGTTAGCAGGTATGTTCAGGTGTGTTAGCAGGTATGTTCAGGTGTGTTAGCAGGTATGTTCAGGTGTGTTAGCAGATGTGTTCAGGTGTGTTAGCAGTGTTACCTGTAGCTGTAGGAGCTCCAACACCCTGTACAGCAGCGCCGTGTAAACCTGTGTGTGTTCCAGCAGCACCTTCACAAGCTGACCAGCCCACTGACCCTGCCTACACACACACACACACACACACGTTTATTTGAGGTTCCGAACACTGTGTGGATTGAGGAGAGTGTAAGGAGAGTGTGTGACTAATTGGGGGATTTTGAGCTTTAAAGAGGAAACTGTTCACCTGTTCGGAGGACTGAGTCGACTCGCCTCCAGCACACACTGACAGAAACCCTGCAGGACCACATTCACCACCTGCAGCACAAAACACACACCGTCACACACACCGTCACACACACCGTCACACACACCATTACACATACCGTTACACACACCGTTACACACACCGTTATAACCAGTACACACAGATACACACCGTTACACACACCGTTATAACCAGTACACACAGATACACACCGTTACACACACCGTTATAACCAGTACACA
>JBBPCY010000037.1:16410485-16425862 GCA_037974405.1 Brachyalestes nurse
ATGGTATTTAAAGAAAGAATCATTCAGATATAAGAATCACAAACTCAATATACGTTTCTTAGGATACATTGGATACACTGATTCAGTCTGGATACATGCTTATATGCCAAAATGTTAAATTTCCCCGACACTGCAATTCCACTGTAATATCTATGTAGATGTGGACGATCTGCTTTTATGGACACACTCTGATCCCATCTTGCACTGATGTTCACATGTAGTTCATATACCACTGCCTGTCACCACATATTCCCAACCTGTTACAGATGTTTTTTGCTGTAGGTCTAAAATGCGGATACAAATGGTTCTATAAGGTTCTAAATGTTCTACATACATATTTTTTTTAAAAAGTCAATCTAATATTACATCTAAATGATATATACTGTTTTTCTCAAACAAAGCACTAAAGGAGTGTCACCATAGCTTGCCTCATACGTCTTAACACACCACAGTCCCAGCACACTACACTTAAAGGTTAATATGTAGTGGAGATGTGATATCGCTGGTAAGGCCTGATTAGAATAAGCATGTCTGCCCAGTCACGCAAACAAATCCCTATTTATGTTTGATGTTTATAGGCCTTACAAGAACGTATAGGGTTTTCAAGAAGGCTACTTTAACAAGCCAAGTGAGCAACCATGTGTCGCTTTAAAGTGCCAGTGCAAATCAGAGTGGCTGCTGAGGGGATGCACATCTTTAGCACTCTCTCTCTCCCTAATGCCTGCATCAGATTTCATTTTCCACTTTTGGGAGTGTAACAGCTGTGCCTCTCTTGGGCAAAAGTGTACGAGTTGCTACGAGTTGCTGTGTCGTAAAACAACTATAGTCTGATTCTATAGAATTATCCTCTGATATAGAGACAGAGTCTAAATACTGACATCATTTCTCTTTTGAAAAGAAAAGCACATGAACCAAGCCAAAACTTTGTAGATTTTGGCCATGAATAACCATTTTAAACAAACAAATAAATGCACAGAACATGAATCACCTCTTACTGTTCTACAGATATTACACATTTAAAATAAGCTAGAAATAATTAACTAAATTATAGGACTGGAACCACTTATCTATTTAGGGTTGGTTATTGATTATTATATTAGTAATAATAGTGGCCATTAAACTGATAAGTGGTATTTATCTCTCTCTCTGTCTTTTTTTTTTTTTTTACATACTATGTGCGTCAGTGTTCAGTCATATGACCCACTATCCCAAACTTTAGTGCTGGTTTTACTTTTTTATGCATATAAACACAAGATGCCGGTGTGAGAGACTCCCACTGGAGAGCTGGTACACAGAAAAAGCCATCAGGGCAACATTCTTCACACTTAACTATAGTTCAATGTGTAATTTTTTACACTGAAAGCTCCATATAAAACACTTTATCGATACGCTTTATTAGCACAGAGACACAGAGGAGGAAGAAATGGAAGAATTGTGAAGAGATGGCAGCAAAATAAGGTGATATATTTGCTCTCTGCAGCACAGCGTAACCAGGAGCAAGGCTTTTTTTAAAAAACTTGCCTGTCAAAACTCATACTCTTTATGAAATGGCCTTTTGGTTTGTTACCCTCATTGCAATAATAGAAACTGTCCCAGATATACAAAATACATATTTACAGTACACCCGCTTTGTTAAATAATAATAATAATAATTTAAAAAGCAGTAATTTCCCAAATGTGCTTATTCCAGCCCAATTGGATTGGGTTGTGGATGCATGCACTTGTTTAGAAACTTGCTAACAGACACCAGTGCATGACAAAAGTGAGTTGAAATGTTGATGGAGCGAACTGTGAAATACTCATGCATTAGCCTATAGGACACAATGAGGAATGTCAGTCATGTCAGTGTGGATGATAACAGGCTAGTGACAGGTTTGGTTAAAACATCTTTTTAAGCTTCAAGCTGTGAGAAGGAAACAGCAGTTTTCACTTACAAGCTTTAACATCTGAATATTCCTACTCTCATCAATCTGTGCCAACAAACACATGTGATGTGTTACTGCATAAGGCCCTTTGCATGAGACACTACTCATCACTACTGAAGTACAACGGGGCCTGCATGAAGAGGCTATCATTTGAGTAAGGGATGCTTGGATGAACTCTATTCTTTTCTACTCAGCTTTGTCATACTATGCACAAAAACAAATAAAAAAAAACAAAACATCCACAGTCTGTTCAGAAATACTCACTGAGATGGCTGAGACTGAGAAATAAACGTTGAAACATGAAAAAAAGAAAGCTAGAAAAATGACATTCGAAAGGATATAACCACCACACTTAGTATGTCACTCATATCCATTTCTACTTGTGATACTTGAAACTTCTCTAGATGAACTGATCTCTTCCACTTTTATGGTTCACATAAAGGTCTTTTGATCTGGACAAAAGAGTTCTCCTACTAACTAATACTTTCAGGAAGAATGCCATTAGGGATGCTTCAGTGGTTCTTTGAGAATGAGCTACAACTGTGCAAAATTTGCATTTCATAATTTAATTTCTTAGGCAGCTTAGGTGTGAAGGCCCTTTTTGTAAAATAAGAATAAGACAAGCCCTTGGATTTATGTGCTGCTTTCAGAACTTTCCCTTGAAATATATAGTATTTTAATTTAGTATTTTTATTATTATTATTATTAATATTGTTAACTCTGTGATCAAACTGTTGAACCTGAAAAGATTATGGCCTACCATGCTCTGCTGATCTTCCGACTTGTTCACAGAGATTCATGTGTTGATCCATGTGTCGCTTAACCACTAACAGTAGCTCTTTTCTGTAGCTCACTGATGGAGAGTACCTTGCCTGAGCTTTGCTTTTACCCAAAAGAGAAATGTTCTGAGACTGTATAACAGTAGACAATCTCTGTTCAATACTTCTTCCTACTAAACTGTTGTAAATATCTGCTGTGGTTTCATGAATATGAGATGATATGAGGTTTGAACATTGTGAAATTCTGAAATATGTGAAATTCTTGATTAAAGGTGGAAATAGGGAGGCAAGGTGGAGATGTAGGTTTGCCTAAGAAGAAAAAGAAGATGATGCAAAAAAAGAAGAATGAGGAGGGGGAAGAGAAGAAGAAGGAAAAGAAAGTGGAAAAATAAGGGTGAAAATGTGTCTAAAATGTAGAGAAGGAAAAAAAGGGGGAGGACGAGGTAAAGGTGGGGGAGAAAGGAGAGAGGTAAGATAAGATAAGGTAAGAAAGAACTTTCTTTATCCCGAGGGAAATTCTTTTGTCATTAGCATTCTCAGAAGAATAAAATAAGACAATGGGGAAGAAAAAAATAGACAAACAATAAACAGTTGTGCAACAAAATTACAGAAGAGATGGAAGAGGAGGTAAAAATGAAGAAAACAAAGAAGAAGAAGAAGAAAAAGAAAGATAAATTGAAGAAAGCTGTGAAGAATAATGAAAAGATGACAAAGGTGGAAGAAATTTACATTGTTTTAGCATCTCCATGAAAACATTAAAACATACTTTCAAGCTAACAGCAAAATCCACAGTGTTCATTTAACTCACACGCTGAGTTTTTATATGCACATAAAACATGCATAATTCTTAACATTTGATAATGGTTTAATCCACTTTTAGAAAAGAGAGTATGCTGTTTACATAACGATTTGAAGAGTCAGATAGCGGCTGAAATCCTGTAATGATACTCTAATGGGTGTGCATGTGAACACTCATTGTGTTCAGCTGGAAATGACACTAAATGGTTTAATGGTTTCCACACTGGGTACTGAATGCATTCTAAGCTTTTTGATTGTGGCTATACTGGATTCTATGATACTGTGGGAAGCTATAACCATAGGTGTTTTTTTTTTTTTTTTTTTTTGCAGGACAATGCTTTTAGACTGCCAAAGCAACTGTATGTTGTAAGTCTAGGCAATTTTTGTAATTGCAAACCAACAAAGCTGAAACAGAAAACAGATATAATTACTCCCATTGAATTTATGTCAGCCATGAGAGACCTACTAACTGTGAACATCCAGGCAGGAGTCGATACTACCGTGAATGTTTGATTGCAATTCTAAGTCAAGATGTAAATTGATCCCCCTCTTTTATGTGAGCACAAATTAGGCTGTAAATCCACATTCGGTGTGTGAGCTATGTGTATCATTCAGGGATCTCCTATCTCGTAAATGAATTCATTTTAGTGCTACCGCAGCTCATTTGAATCATTGCCATGACTGCTTGGCTAGTATATAGTTCATGTGTCTTGCTACCATAAACTGCATCTGCATTCCTAGGCCTACACCTGGAAATTAATATCATTCCTTGGTGTAGCACTGTTTGCTTTCAGGGCAATGTTTCTGTTAGCTCAGCTGGAGGGACCTGGTGACCTTGCCACAAAAGAGAGGAATTGCAAATGCCAGGGAAAGCCTCCCTCATTATTTTTACCTACAGCTCTCCACTCTCACAGCAGGAGTGAGATAGGGATCCTCGGAGATGTGATGTAATCAGAGCCTGTACAAAATTGAGCTCCCTCTCTTTTGAACATATAATTCATGAACCACATTTCGACATCCACTATCAAAAGCAATTCCACTTATTTATGGGTGAGAGGTTTCACACCATGGTTTACATGGAATCAAGCTCCAGTTTATGAGCAGGGGAAGATGGGAGGGAGCGTGCCATCAAATCAGTCGGTGTGGGGGAAACCCATTCTCTTTAAGTGCAGCCTGCTATCTGCGTCCAACTCTAAAATATACAACCAGGTGGAAATGGGCCCCTCACTACGCAAAAAGCCCATAAAGGCTGAATAATGCAATCAACGCGAGACTGTGAGGGTTTCTTTTTCAGAGTTGTTTTATGCCCTTGATTTACAATTTCTCAGAATATGAATCTCAATATGCACTGCATAATGGATCGAGAAGCGTCTTATGTCTGCTCCCTGATTCAAAGCTATGCGTTACACACACACACACACACATACATCTACTTATAGATGCAGAAATAAAAGGATGGTATACTGTTCTTGGCTTAGACATATGACTTTTAAAAGAAAAAAAATGTAACACTGTAGTTGAACCCCACAACCTAACACTGGCATAACCCTGTCATAACATCATATGTCTTGGCATAAGGTTTATGTGGGCAGTAATTGTCATGACTAATGATTGGTGACATGACAGCTTATATTACATGTTAGTTTTAAGTCACGACAGGAAATAATTTAATACCTGTCATGCATCACTGGTAGTGGTAACTCCTTAATATTAAGGGACATTATCTGTCATGACTGCATATTACATTTTTTCCATTACATGGACACTGACATTTATTATGTTGCAGGGTTCGAAAAACATTTGTATAATCAACTAGTATTTGTAGTGTTCTCAAAAAAAAACCCCACAATATTGACAAAAAACAGTCCTTTAAAATTCTTCTGAGGCAATACATTGTAAATATTGGTAACAACCCAGTATATGTATTAAAATACTTATCATTTTCAGGATACATTTTATTTGGTATTGTTCAGGATTGGGACAATCACGTTTAAAACAAATTTTTACCAAGATGAATACATTCATTCATGCCATGAAAATCCCAGTTAATGGAAGGTGACGTCCTCCGCTTGAACAGCCTACCTACTCTTCATTTCTGGGTCATGTACAAAAATACACTCTCACAACTTTTTTCTCTCATATAAACTGAAACCTGTGCAAACTGCTTTTCTGGCCATGATGTGTCACTCTCGCATATCAGTGTTCGTGAGGTAGATTCTCCAGTCATATACATTGTGTTATATTTTAAAATGGAACTGAATTGCATTTAGAAAGGGAATTGTGTTGGTTTTAGAAAGGGCTCTGTATTATTTTTAGATAGGGCATTGTATACATTTAAGAAAGGGCATTGTGTTATTTTTTGATAGGACATTATAATCATTTTAGAAAGAACATTGTGTTACTTCTAGAAAAGGTATTGTATTAATTTTAAAAGGCTGTTGTTTTTAGAATAAATTGTTTGTTTAGAAATACCACACTGAAATCCAAGCCTAACTGCCATAGCAATCTCACAGAGCAAATCTAGTGGACAAAATGGCTTAATAATCCACATTATGAGTATAAACGCACGCAGTGACACACTTGTCAAAATGTGTATAAACAGTGTCAGGTTCTGTTCACCCCAATTTCCCTGCTGTTGTACTAGGTCTCATGCAGGTGTGTTGACCCCCTGCTCCTCTAACTTAATTAATGTTCAGTTGTCAGGTAGCATGCATGTGTGAAAAGGGGCTTAAAGGAAAGAGGCCTACCTTAAAGTTCCTTTCAGTCTCAGTACAAATGAAAACATTCACAGCAAAAATACAATTAGCCAAGTGTATTCAAAGTGTTACTGCACACAAAACAACAATGAATCCCCATTTCCCCACATGAAACCCACACAGATGGTGAGTGACATATGTTGATCTAAAACACAAACAGTTGCAAGGGGAGTAGAGAATCTCTTTTAAGGAGGAACTTGAGGAACCTGTATGAGAGTAAAACACTCTACCATCAAGAAAGCTCAAAATGCATATAAACAGTAGCATAAAAATACCTAACAAAACTCCAAATAATACTTGGCCCAAGAACGCCTCAGACAGCTCAAAAACCTTTTTTTGTAGAGCCTACAGATGCAGCCCGGAATGCAGTCCCCAGAGCGTGTGGGAAATAGTCATTTAAAATGAGCATATATTCAATTTAAAGAGTAAAAACATGTTTTTCCATTTCTATTTCTGTACTGAGGTTTTATAGAAAATCAGAGCCAATGAAAACACTCCAACCATGTACACACCACCCTCAATCCAGCAGGAGTGTGTACAGTATATGGACAGAAGTATTGGGAAACACCTGTTTTTCAGGGTTTGGGTTAGGGCAATCCTAATGCTTCAGCCATAAAGACACGGTTGGATGAGTTTAGTGTGAAAGAACTTGACTGACCACATAAATGCTCTGCAGAATGAAAGACCACAGAAACAGTCCAAAATCTTGTGGAATGCCTTTCAGGAAGAGTCGAAGCTGTTATTGGTGCAAAAGAGGGACCAGCTCTATATTAAAGTCTATGTATTTGAATACAATGTCATTGAAGTCCCTGTTGGTGTAATGGTCAGGCATCAGAATACTTTTGTACATACAATATAATCTAGAAATAAACATCTAGCATTTCCCCCTCCCAAACCCAGACACTTTGCTGTATTGATTGCGAATGAGAGAGGGAAGGATATCTCTCTAGCCATAATGTTCTCCTAATATGTCTGCATGATATTGATTTCCGACCCCCACTTTCATGTTCACAGTTTCAGAAGTGTCATGTGTCAGTCTGACATATGTGTTCCATCCCCCTTTTCTAATTAGCCTGCATTGATTGTTCTTGAGGACAAAAGGAGCCTCCAGTTGAGCTGATTCTCAGGTAAAGCCTTGTTTGTTTTTTTTATTTATTACCCATTTGCATAGAAGATATTTTCAAAACACAAAATGGTTATTATAAGTTGTCAATTTGTTTTAGCCCTTGTCTCCCTAAGATATTTTGTGTCATTCCCTCCATCCCCAGTCATTCCCATAGGCAAAATAATCAGCAGTAACGTTTCATCTGTTTCTCCCCCATTGACAAATAGTTTGCTTCATTTTATCTGTCCCTTATTATCCTCCAGTTGACAAACATTTCTGGTCAAGTAGGTTTATTTTCATTTCAACCACATACACAGTACACAGTGAAACAAAACAACATTCCTCCATGGACCATGCTGCAACTCAAGAATGAAAACAGACCACCTAAAGACTACATAAGTGCATATAGGACAAAATACACAGGGTACAAAGAGAGAGTGCAAGAAACAAACAAACAAACACAAGAGTAACAAAACAACAGGACAAGACAAAATTTAGTGCAGTCAATGTTTGAATGAATTCAGCATTACGACAGATATTGTGGTCTAGCAGCAGAGTCGCGCAAAAATGCAGACTAGAGATAGAGCAAACAATAAAAATACTTGGCCAAATAATAGCAGCAGCAGGACAGAGAATGTGCACTATATGATAAACAGAGGGCTATACAGTGACAGTTGGGATTTTGTTGAAGGCTGAACAGTTCAGTGTGCAAATGAATTGCGTTAGTAGAAAGAAGTGTAGTTCTGTTCAGGTGTGTGTGTGTGTGTGTGTGTGTGTGTGTGTGTGTACAGGCAGGGGGAGATACCCTGTAGTTTTTTAATGCCATACTTCAGATTGATAGAGCTGACATAGGTTGCAGGCCTGAGGAGTAAAGATGACACCTGGGGACCAGATCTTCGTCTGCTCCAGAAAGAAGGGCTTGGCATGTGTGATGAGCTGTCTGTAGGCTGTGATCAGCATAACAGAGATGTATTCTGAGTAGTCAAGGTGGGGCGAAGCTCTGTGCGGTATGCACCAAAAACTTTTGTGTAAACACAGTCAAGCATACCCCCCCTCTCATTGCAAAGTCCACACACTGATTGAGATTTGCATGGTTGAAATCTCCATCTGGGTGTGAGTTTTGGAGCTCACTGATGGCTCTGTAAAGTTTGGCCAGTGCTTTGTTTGTATCAATCCTGAGAGAGTCATGCACCATGACTATAAGCATGATGGTGAATTTTTGCAGTAAACATTTATCTACATCTAACTGTTACAAACTCCTGCAGTGGTCAGCAGTAACTTGAGATCAGCACTGTATTCATACACCAGTCAGCCTTGATATAAGCACGCAAGCTCCCACCTTGCCCTTTCCTTGCATTGTCCCCTCCCTGGCCATCGGCATCAGTTGACACCACAGTCTAAGGGGCTGGTCCTCAGGGCAAGCCAAGGTTGTGGGGCTTTTGCAGCAATCCATCCTCAAGGTAAGTTGTTTGTTTATATCTTAATTGAAGCAGGGTCTGGCAATCGCAGATATATGTACCAGTTGTCCTGATACATATGTGAAAGAAGGTTTGGAGTGAAAGCTGAAAACTACACTTTTGCACTCTAATGTTGGACCCAGTGAAGCTGCTGTGACTTTCCACACTGCCATCTTGCTATAAAAAAAGACATTTCGATTTGGTAATGTGGCAGTGTTATATGAATCTTGTAAAGAGTGTCATTCTTGGTCTTTCTGATGCTCTAGACGAGATTTAAATTTTTGTCCATTCCGGTTATTTCAGTGTGATGTAGCAGGGTTCAGGTAAAATGTTATCCAGTTTCTTGTTAGATTCAAAGCATAACTTGAAAAGGCTCAAAAATTTGTTACACTTCAGCATGACATTGTATATAAATCACAGACAGCTTCCAGGCTCAGCGTAACCCTTCCATCTCAGAGGCTCCACTCTAACAAGTATCAGTAACAGACTGTAGCAAGCACGCGGTCATCTGAACCTATATAGGAGTGCTGGAACATATTCATGAACAATGGAACTGAAAGTGCTTTTTGTGGCGGATCAGCTGGAAAAAATACAAATGATGAAGGCCAGGTCACTGAAAACTTTCTGAAGAACCAAGTGCCACATTTAATGCTGCATTTACAGAGTTGTGTAGGTAGTTTTCATTTCATTTAATAGCTTTGAAGTGAAGTCCATGTAATGAAATTGTAAAACCACTTCAGTTCCAAGTCCAACTTTTGCCTTTTAAACCTTGTGCTTTATAAACTAAACCTTCAACACAGGATACAACCTATAAGCCTTTGTCAGAGTCCATTTTTTCCTGCAAGAAGATACCTGATTGATGGTTCAAAATGATGGTTCTGATGAATGATGCCATTTCCAGGACAGGTGCCTCTATGGTAAAGGTAAATAACGACTGCAGCCTGAAACCCCATAGATTTGTTTTTCATGTTTGGTAAATTACTAACTGTCCTATTTGCCCCTTAGCCACAATTCAGTAATGACCTTGGAGGAGGTAGTAAATGGGTTAAAAAAAAACAACCATTTTTGCGCCACAGACCAGTTTAATGTAAAACAATATTTTCATAGATACAACTGAAAACACGGTGCGTACAATTATGAAGAATGCGTTTGTTTTTTACTAAGTTTTGCTAGCTTGTGGGCAATATCCTTGATTTACCATATCAGATTTTTCAGATAATCAATACATTACTTTTTATTCTGTCTTTCTGTGCAGCCCAGAACCAAATGACCCGGTAACAAATGCAGAGGCCTGGTGGCATCTATATCTATATATATGATTACTGGTACTCATTGCTATCCTTCCATTGGTCTTATAATACATCATTAGAGTGATTTTTTATTGATTCAGTATCAATTATTAATACCTGAGGTGGGCTGGCACCCCACCCAGGGTAAGTCCCTGCCTTGTGCATGTTGACCCTGGGATAGGCACTGTGTACCAACAACCCTAGTAAGGATTAAGCGGTTATGGAAAATAAATGAATGAATGAATGAATACTGAATTGTAAATGGTTTACATTTGCTACAAATAATGCTTCAGTTGGTGCATTATTTGTTAGATGATTTAGATGAAAGCAATCTCATTTAGTGTCATGAAAAAACAATATATAATTAATCGCTAACTTCCTTGCGTGAGGGCAAAATGTTTAATGAGAGTTTGTACCTCACTGATTAACATAATTGTTTACTGCATATATTTAATTATGCTAATTGTTCTTGTCAATTGTTCATATTATGAAGGGTAGAAATATAACTAACACATTCAGCTTACTTTATTCCATTGTCATTTTATTCCACACACAGTAAAAATACAAACAAAAAAAAACAAAGGAAAAATATGTAGCATATTTTTACACCAGTCCTACTGAAGTATTACAACTAAAGCCCAGAGTTCAAAGCCATTATTCTGCAAATGTATTCATCTCTCAAACCATGAGCAATTTATAGTCTGGAAAAGTCAATTGCATCTCAAATGTTTCATTCTGGGAATAACCTAACTACCCAGCATACATTAAATTCTAAGATTGTTCTTCCATGCCTGGCTCTGTGAAGAATGCTTCTGCAGCTCACTAACAGAACTGTGCTTTAGTATATAGATCTAGTATGTAACATTTTACTGAAATGATAAAAAGTTTATATTAATAAAAAAAATAATAATTTATATTTATTTAAATACAAACAAATATATTCAAATGTGTAATAGAACTGAGGAGTTCTGTCATAAATGTCATATTTTACTTCTCAGACCAGAGTGGTAAATGACCACATTTGGCTTTGAGATTACTGGGGCTGGTTTGGTTTGGCTCTGGTGACATGACATAACCCCAAGAAAGTGAATCCTAAAAGTCGTCCATTCACCAAGGGTCATCTGCATGACATGTCTCAGATCATCTGGGTCACTAAGGATCAGAGTTTGGCCATTTATGTGATTTTCCATCACAAGTTTGGTGTATTTCTCAGGGAATTTTAACTTGGATAACTGTGGAGAAAATAAAGCACATCCAGCTGTTATTAACTTATTGTGTGATCTTTTTTGTAGGTATACTGGCAGAACGTTAATCAGAAAAAAAAGTTTACTAACCTCATTGCAAACATCTTCTACTGTCATGTTGATCACAGTTTTTGGAGGCAAAGTGTTGAAATAACTTCCTCTTGTTCCTTTCACCCTCCTGCTTCCTCTGATCCTGGCTAGCTCATTCTTGATTGAATAGTCCAGGTTAACTGTATATAACATAAATTTAGTCATCTCTCCAACTGTGAATCTAAAGTCTTTTTTGAGGAAAATTTCAAAGAGCTCTGGATCATCATCTCGTTCCAGGAATGCCTCCACCTCACCCCCAATCACATGGAGCTCCACCCTGTTCTCACTGAACACATGCCAAAGGGTCTTGCTGTGATCAACATCGGCTGACATTCCATCCTTCTCTTCATTAATCTGCAGAGTCTGTATTTCATCTTCCACACATTGAAGTATCCAGCTCAATCTAAAAGGCCAGCGGTCCACCAGTACAACCCAGGCAGCAACATTTTCAGGTGAAGAAACCTCAATCTTAAGAGCCTCCATGACCACTATGGTCATCCTGATGGAGTTGATTACCCTCCTCATGGACACAGTGTTTTCTGAGATGTAGGTATAAAGCCTACTCTGGTTGCACAAGAATATGCTCTCAAATGCTGACTGGATTAACCTTTCAACTTCATTCTCATTAAATACATAATTTTGAAATGCATAATTTTCAGCCTTATTTGGGTTTATCATCAAAGAATTTACTTGGCCTTGAATGAGGCTGGTTGTCATCAAAGAGTCATGTTCCACAGAAAGAGAGGTCTCCGATTCACAGAATTTGTCATTCTCATCACACTGGGAGTCAGCAAGGATTTCAGACTGACCACATACAATTTTTCGGAAGACCTTGCACTTTGACACATCGCCCAAAGGTGGAATAGTGAAGGGTAGTGTGATTATGCGATCTAAGAAACCATAAGCTCTATCCTTTCTGGTGAAGCAACCCTTTGCTTGATCTATTTGTTGGGCAAGCACTTCTGGGTCAACTGCAAGTAGAGAAATGAAGGGACTTTCTTCATCAGATAGAAGTACATTGATAGCATCCAAAACCCCAACAATTTTCTCTGGTGTGCAGCGGTCCAAATTCGTGATCTCCAGTACCACTTTTATCTTCCTTCGCTCAAAGATCTCCATGAAGTGAATAAAACAAGAAAGCAGCCTCATCTCCTTCCGGATCTCATGCATTAAGCCCAACTGCTCACTGACCCTTTTATTGTCCAAGTGCTTCCTGACATTGAGATCTTGGTTAAAGATGAGGTTTTTACCTAAAATGAAGGTAAACCTCATAGCTCCTGCTGCTGGGACTCCAAGGGCAGCAATAGCAAAACCTTCAAGTACCCCAAACCCATCGTTCTCATTGGCGTTTTTTTCTGCTTTATTCTTCTGTTCGGGAAACCCATAAACAATAAGGGGCACCAGAATGAAAAGTGACACAATAAATGTTATTAGGACAAGGATCCACACTGGGCAGCACAAGATCTTCCTAGATCTCCAGTCTTGGAAAGTGTCTTCTATCTTCTTTTTCTTAGCACTCTTTTCTGCGTCATATTGAGCCACACGGAAAAGGCCAAGCTGGAGCTTGCCAAACCTGTCCTGAAGAGTTAGGCACAAGTGCATCACCAGGCCAGCCCAGAGCATATCACTGCCTGCAAAATGCCAAGCACTAAACTTCACAAAGATGTAGCGGACACATTCCCTGCTCTGGTTGTCTTCCGTCCACACAGGTCGATAGAAGAGGAGACGAGTGATTAGCGAGAGCAGGTTTCCAATAGAGGCCTTCATCAGTCGAGGCTTTGATCTTACATCACACTTCTGCTCTCTTCTCTTTGCCTCGTCATCCATATGACCTGGAAAAAAGAGAGTCAAATCGAGACGAAATATAAGACTATAAATTTTGCAAGCAAGGATGTATTCATCTTAACTTGAAAAACTGTGGCGATCAGACAAACGAGTTAACCACTGATCTTTGTGTCGCCATAGAAGTCAACATACCTTCAATGTTCTTGAGGATCATTTTGATCTTGCTGTGACATGATGAGTATAAGCCCACAGTCACAGGAGAGTGGACTTTTGTAAGAGTTTTGGATAAAGCATAGGCATAAACATTTTCTGAGTACTGATCTGTAAACAAAAAGAATGGGATCAGCTATATTAAACTGTAGAATCGGCATTAGTGCACTCACAACAAGACAGTCTAGCTCAAGAGACAAGGTATAATGTACCCAACTCATAAACTCTTCTGTACTTAATGATATCTATTTACTATTAGAGTAAGGCACATTATCCTGATTGCAACAGGGCAATATTCTACTCAAAAGATATTACTTCCTCAAATCTCCTACAGAGCAAAGTCCTTGTGTGATACAAACACAGCAAAGATATGTAATGAGCATAATGGCTATAATTCGCTAAGATCAGTCCACCTCTGGCATAGGGTGAGTACTGAGCATTTAGTATTTATGTGGTATTTTGTTGTACTGAGATTCACAAGTTTCGTCAAAAACGGGTTTAACTGTTGTCAGTTTAATAAATATATATATATATATATGTATGTGTATGTGTGTGTGTGTGTGTGTGTGTGTGTTTTGTACCTTTTTCCATTATTACGAATCTGGGGCCCTCCTGTCTACAGAAAATTATTACCAAACTCCTTCCTCCAGTTATCCTGAAAAGAAAAACACATTACGTAATAGTAAGTTGTTATGGAGAAAATGCTTGCTGTGCTTAGGTATTGATGTCTGTGAGTATGGTTTGTTATAAATGAGGTTATGCATGAATGCCCTGTTTTGTGTCTCCACCATTAGCGAGAGGTAGGGACACAAAATTATGAAGCAGTGCGATTATTACATCCAGCCTGAGCTATTATACCAATTTCGTGTGAGATGGTTTAAAATGAAAAGGAAAATGCTAAATAAGGCAAAAACATAAACTGGCAATGTATTACATTACGTGCATAAAAACATACCTTTTTAACTCGCTGTGTTATCCTTGCACGATCAGTCCGCCGACTAAATCTCTTTTCAAATCCCTTTCGATGAAAAATATGATAATGAAGAAAAGGCCGCCTCACCTTTCACTTGCAGACTCAATAAACAATCGCACAGTTTACAACAAAATATTCTCCAATCATCATCGCCACCAAGATTTCAAGAGACAAATCATTTACAAGGCAAGTGAGCAAAATGAAAGAGAGCTAGGGTGCAGGAATGGAATGACAAGGGCAAGTTGGACTTCGGGCTTGTTGTAAAACTTAACTGTGGGTGCAGGACAAATGCAAACATTGCTGTAATCGGTTGTTACACATCCAAAGCCTTGGAGGCAGAGCAGTTAACTGAATTTATTCACAAGATGATGAATTGGAGTGTTGGAAAGGAGTGTACTGGTGAGTAATAGAACAAAGAGATTTATTGACTCTGACTTATGTACAGAGTTCAGTACAGATTGGTTCATGTTGTGCTAACACACACTGAAGTCTTCCAAATTTGAAATTTGTTATATTCATCTAGTAATATGTGTGTTCTCTGTTAACACTGTGCATTACCTGTCTGCATGGGTCATGAATTGGCACACGATGTTTTGAGACACACATACACACACTCATACCTGATTGTTCAGTTACAGCCCATATATCTCAAGGGGAGAAGTAAATGCATGAAGTACATAAAATGTGAAGGTGAACTGAAAATTGGATTTGGAGTCCAGTACAATGGAGGTTGATGGACAGCTCTTGGGTAGTAAATGCTGCTGTCAATCTTAGAAGTCAGAACAGTGACCCATTAAGTCTAAGATTTATTTTTTCTATATAGTTTTATTTATTTATTTATTTTTCCTTTTTTTGAGGAATCATGACACAGGACACAGGAGATATCTAATACATGCTTAAATGGTAGACAATGCAAGTTTGTTTAGATAGCGCATTGCACATTTTTCTTATATTTATATATATATA
>JBBPCY010000037.1:16435204-16456653 GCA_037974405.1 Brachyalestes nurse
GAAACAGCATGTCCTCAGGAATTCTCATTGTGGGACTGATTCTAAGTGGCTGTAATTCTGCACCAAGTATGAATTTCGGAACGAGACTTCAGATACTCTATTATGGGACCATTAGGACATATATAAAAGCATAAAAAATCAGCATGTCATGGGACCTTTAAGGGGTTTCACAAATTAATGGCCACTTAATACAAATTTGGGTTGGTGTATTTTCAGCAGTAAATTAAGGTAGGGTTAAACACATTTTAAGTACATTGTGTTTTGAAGTATGTTGAACTGGCACTGACAGTCAGCCCTGAAAGACAGCTAGAAGGAAGGAAATGAAGAGTACTTTGTCACCACTACTGCAAACAGTTTTTGACTTCAGAGGTGAGCATTTTGAATTCTCAATCATTTCAGTTATTTAACTGTTGCTACTGTTTGAAATAAAAAAAATGGTTATACTCACTACATAAGCGTTTTATGACATCAAACTGCATAGACATTTATTAAGGCTTACTCCAGCAAGCATCTAAAGTACCCTTTTTATGACATGCTTGTCAGAATAAGCCTTTTTAAATTAAGGTTTATTTCAGTAATGAAGGACTTATATAGGTGTCATGTAGTCTTATGAATGATGTCCTTTAGTAAAGTGTTGCCTTGAAAATTCTTTCATGAGCAGCATTTAAATTTATTTTATCTTCGTAACAAGAACATATTTAACAAGAATATAACTGTTATTCCAACAGCACAACCTGATTGACTGAGAAGTGTTCAACTCGTGGCAATTTTCTCTGCAATTATATTGTCACGATGTGGTCCTGTCCAGACAGAGAAGGATGGGCACAGACACAGACTTCCATCTCAGCAGATTTATTTACAACACAAAACATACAAGAACAGAACAGAAACAGGGGTCAGAAACGAGAATTAAAGATGAGGAATAGGACAAGAACAGGGTAAGGTGAGGGCATGCTCCCATAACAAGAACTAAGGTAAGACCAACTTAAATACCAAGAGAACTGAACAGAGAACTGAATAAGAGACAGGCAATAATTGCTGAAAGTCTTCAACCACAGGCTGAAGAGAGGAACGCCCACTAAAGTCCAAGGGTGGCCCCTCGTGGCCGTAGGCAGGAACCGTGACATATATTATTCCACTGAGCAATAGTTGCTTGGTAATGTCCACTAGTACGTTTCAACTTTAGCTTAAACAGAGTAGAAGATAAACATCTCAGACACTTTTTTTTAGTATAACATTTCACATTGCAGGCCATTTGGTCAGATACTGAAAAAACGTATGACAGCAGTTCTGTAGTAAAGTCTGAACATGTTGTTGCTTCTAACTAAAGTTTTTGGAAAGAGAATGGAATAATAATGAGAAGAATGTAAAATGGTTCACGATTCTTTGCTTTGCAGGAATGTGTTTGAGTATAGACCACTCTTTTCATGGGTTAATATTTAGCAGTCATTCTGTGGTTTGGCATTATAGAAAGAAGACTACATTTTGCATTTGGGATTTAATATATTCAGCAGGATGTACGTGATATCAAAGAATTCACCTGTACTGTCTAATACACAGGATTTCCAGGTGCAAATGACTGTCAGGGTGATCTTAGTCAGAATTACCTGGCCAGAATTTCACACAACAGGAACCAGGGCTGTAGTACTCGAGTCCAGACTCAAGATGATTTTCTGTAAACTTCTGTGTACTTTCTTGGACTTGCTGGTATTTTGATTCAAATTTATTAGGGATTTGTTAAGCCATCTTTCTCGCCAAATATTCTAGTCTCGAGTCTAGTGGTCTTCAAAAAACAGTGTTTCCACTAGTAATGTTTCTCTGTTGCATCCTACCATACCAAAATTACCATGGCAATAGGAAATATATATATATTTTTTAATCAGTCAACAAAATGAAAGCACTTATAACAGTCAACAAAATTACCCCTTGGCCATTAACAGAAAAAACTGTATCAGTTAACAAAATAATTGATTAGGTGAGATCCATCTATAATAAGCAATGTCACTGGCCATCTGGTAACCAGTTACATGTGTGCAAACTCTCTATGCGCTGTGCTTGCAGTGCATCCATGCTCATTGTTTTCATTTTGGCCACGGCTCTCTCCTTTTGATCATTACAAAATACTGTGTAAATCATCATCTTAAAACAGAAGATATACTGTGTCTCGAGCATGGCAGAAACATTAAAAACAGGCCAGTAAGTCTCAAAGATGTTTTTGTCTATCTCAATTTTAACTGTCTCATTTGGACTCTCGACTCCAATTCAAACCCCTTTGGACTCAATCCTGCTTTGAACTCTAAACTTTCTGGACTTCTTGGCTTGGACTCAACTTTTTCTTAACTAGGACTTCACTTGGACTTGACTAGGAGTTTTTTTTTGTCCTGAGTACAGCTCTGACAGGCACTCACAAAGGATGTGACTGATAGGTGCGTGGAGAGATAGATGGACTGATTAAGGTATGTATGATAAATAGACCAAAAGGAGAGTGAAGGCTTAGTTTCATCATCTATGGGGGCAGACTGAGTTGAAAGAGTCTCTTATTTGCAGTGTGGGATGCTGATTCAGTTGCATAATATATCTGCATAATCTGTCTGCATAATCGCAAGGGGGAATCAAGACATAAGCATTCTCCATAAGCATTCTCCTTTCACCGTGCACTGTGGAACTTGGCAGTACCACATGGCTGGGAATTAAAAAAGCTTCAATGGCAGCCTTTAATTACCTTGAAGGGAACTGAACACAGCGACTGAAATTGTGAGATAAAACAAAGAGTTTTATATAAGTTTTGTGCAATTCTCCACAGAGCTCCAACAGCCACACCCCCAAAAAAGCCCTAAAACCAGAAGGTCCAGTTTTAGCTTACACCAGCTAATTACTAGGCTCCCCAGCTAAGAGGCCATAGCAATTGAAAAAGTAATAGCAATTAAGAGAAAAGCTTTAGATTTAATAAAGAGCTGTCATTACCTTTTTTTCACTCAGTCAAATTGTTAATCATGAAACAAGGAAAAAAATCACTGAAGTACTGTAAAGAGAGTAGTTATAACCAGGCTTTGAATTGTGCCAGAGGTCTTGGAGGTCCCACGGTGAATCTACAAGTCTTAACATAACTGTATAAATATAATAACATAAATGATTTCTATCCTTAAGTTCACTGCTAACGGGATGCTGCATGTGACCGAAATATTGAAACCATTGTTTTCAGTGAAGGTGTAAACAAAGGCAACTTCCAGCACTGTTCGATTTCTCTGTCAAACATGTGACTTTTGCGGGAAAACACAAAATGTATCTTGTATCCACAAATCCTAGAAGTTCTTACCTTCCTAATGAGCTTACTTTCTTGCTCGAAACACTTTCTGAAATGGCTTCCAGCAGTGGACACATGGGTATACACTACCCAGGAGGCCTTAAACAGATTTCAGTGAAGGTATGCCTAGAGCGGATGGACAATATGAGGGAAGCTGACTTTGTTTTAAACTGTTTTTTTGTTTGTATTTCACTCTCTTGATAAAGTAAAATTAAAAGATGGAAGAAAAGATCATTCTCAAATGTGAAAAGTATTCAGCAACAGACTTGCTAACATAAGTACAAGAGGTGTTCTTTCAGGTAAATGCTGTGATGGGCTTAGTTATCCAGTCAAGCAGGTTTATTGTCAGTACAGACATTTGCACAGTACACAGCAAAATGAAAGTAAAGTGACCATTGTGTCACATGTGAAAACACCCCAGCGTGAACAGAATGAATTTTTTTCTCTGCATTTAATCCATTCAAACCCATGACCATCTGACTGCAGGGGCAACGCACTAACCACTAGGTCACCAGCTGCCACAATGTTCTTCTAGGACCATGGTACAACACAAGAACAAAAACAGAACATCACAAGACTACACAAGTGAGGACAGGATACGCAAGACTGCAAAGAAAAAAAGAAATACAAGAACAGCAAAACAATAGGTAAAGACAACGTTTAGTGTAGTCGACAGCTTGACATATTATGACAGACACTGTATTCCAGCAGCACACTTATCTGAGCTTTAGTGTCTTGAAGTCCATCTGTGAGTCTGCTGTGTGTTTGGCTTGGGGTCCGTTTCTTTGTGTTTGTGTTTTTCTGCTTTTTGTCCATTTCTGGCTCCCTCACCTGTGACTCTCTCTCCAACACACCTTTTAAAGGGGACTCAACCATCTCTCCTCATATATTGCAGAGGTGACTTGACCACAAAAATTCAGTAGAAGTGCAGATGAGAAGCACAACCTATATTGGCTATTAAAAAAAAGACAAAAAAAGAACAGTAGTGTGATTGTGTCAGGGTTAGAAGGATATTTACAGAGGCAGTTGGGGTCTAAATTGCCTGTACAGGCATTGAGGTTAAGAGAAGACATTGTGTTTGTATGTGTGTGGGTACAGTTTATGTTTCAGTTCTAACTGAGGAATCTGATGGCCTGAGGGAAGAAACTGTTTCCTATTCTGACAGTGGAGGCCCGTATGGAACCTTTTGCAAGACAGCAGGAGGGAGAAGAAGGTGTGTAAGGGGTGTGTGGGGTCATCCACAATGCTGGTGTAAATGCCTGTGACAGTGGGGAAAGAGACCCTGATAATCCTCTCAGCAGTTCTCACTATCTGTAGGGTCTTGTGATCCGAAGTGGAATAATTCCCACACCAAGCCGTGAGCTGTTAGCTGTTGCAGCTCCTCTCTGTATGGCACGTTTTCATTCCTGCTGATCAAACCCACCATGGCTGTGTCATCAGCAAACTTAAACATGTGATTTGAGCTGTGGATTGCTGCATAGTCACAGTTATGGAGAATTTGCTCCTGATCCTACCTGATTGATGTCTCCCAGGAAGGTCAGGAAGTCAAGGATCCAGATCCAGTTCCAGAGGGAGGTGTTCAGGCCCAGCAGCCTTAGCCTTCCAATCAGATACTCAGGAATGATGATGCTGAATGCTGAACTGAGACATATGAACAGGATTCCCCTATGCTCTTTTCGTCCAGGTGGGTGAGGGCCAGGTGAAGATGGCATCATTTGTTGAGCAGCTTGGGATACAATATGCAAATTGCAGGGGTCCAATGATGGGAACAACTGTGATTTTATGTGCATCATGACAAGCTTCTTGAAGCACTTCATGATGATGTTCAGCATCAGCAAGCCAAGGTCTGGTGCCTAGCAAGCCAAGGTCATAGAGCTTTTCCACCAGTCCACACTGGAGGTAAATTTCTTGTTTGTATCATAACTGAAGCAGGTATGGTGGTTATAGACATGTGAACCAAGGCTTGGTGTTAAAGTTGACTGAAAACTACACTTGTGTGCCTACTTGTTGGACCCAGATAGGGCGCTGCAACTTAGTAGCATGCTGCCATCTTGAATGAAACATGAAATGTGATGTTGAAGCAGATCAGCTTCCCCATGTTATGTGAGAATAAGAATTCAAGACAACAGATAGTTTCTCTCCAATGTTAAGTGTTGAAATTAATGCCCAACCCAAACCTCTAAATGCCTGATCTGGGAAATCTAGTCTTACAGGCTTACATGAACTTACATTCTGTGACATTCACTGAAGTGCTCAGTGTCATCTTATGTATTCTGAAAGGCAGTAGGGAAGCAAGCTTATGAAAAGCACTAATGAAAAGGGACTTCAGCTCAACTTTATGCTCCAATATGGGATGGATGAATTGCAGAATTGAGCCTACAGCTCTGTGACTTTCTCAGTGACCATCTGAAGTCTGGGGAAGATCTGACATTTAAACTGGGTGAAGTCTGGCAATGTCATTCCTTTCCAGAATTGAAATGCAGGGTTGGCCTTCTGAATGTCATGTGACAAATTCTCATGCTTAGTATTCTCCTCAGAAGGCCTGTCCCAGATCACGCCCTATGCCCTCCAAGAGTACACCTGAGGGACATCACTAATGTGCAGGCATAGAGGGCAACAGATCTCGAGGGGTCTAGGTTTGGGACAGACTTGTGTGATGTGCAGACTTTGCATGTACTGTACCCAGCAAGATGACATTATTGTTTACTCTTGTTTAAAATCAAGAGCTGATTTTCTTATGAACAATTCTGGTTACAAGCAGCCCAAATACTAATTAATACATAAATACATTGCATTTTTATATCTGAATATTTTATTTTCTGTTTAATCAGCCCATAAAGCTGTATATAAAAATTTCCACTCTCACTGGTGTTCATATGTATTTCCATTTTGGGTTAGAGGCTGAAGGCATGATACATGGAGGGCCAAAATTATAAATGGGGTATCTTACAGCCCCCACAGGCACCCACAAAAGGGCTGCAGGCTGGCCATTTAGGACAGGACTAGATGCTGAGGAGCCAGCATTAGGAAAATATTCCAGGAGCTAAAGAAGCATTAAACCTGAGAGACTAATGAGTGGCTAAATTACCAGCAATTCAAGTAGGACAGAAAAGTGTCCCGCTTTCTGAGGAACAGTTCTGTGACAGCTTATTAAACATAAAATTACCTCCAGTAACCCGAGATGTTATAAATATTGGAATGTGCTTTCAGGTCATTTGCAGTTATGTTATAAGCTTGCCCAGTTGCCCACTCATGCTCTTGTGCAGGGATTTTAGATATGGAAAACAGACTGATACTTGGAATAAACCTTAGAGGATATTAAGATCTTCCATGTGGTCCTTCTGAGCTCTCCTTCCGCCATTTCCAAGATGAACATGGACTAATTATTTCTCTTTTCAGCTCTTTAGAGAAACATTAGGAAACAATGGAACATTTTCTTTATCGTTCCATGGGTACATTTAGAAAACAGATTTTTTTTTTTACTTTGGATGATTTATTTGATTGCAAAAAGAAATCATCTGCAATTTGTTGGAGCAATAGCAGCTCAGGTTTATTTAGGTGTGAAACACAGCTTTATGTGACTTCTTGATAAGGAGGAGAAAATAAATAGGCTCCATTTTTGCAGTAGGATCTAACTTAAATTACTTTAGATATGATTAAGATCATATGAAGTGGTCTGCTCCTTGCGGTGCCCTCCATTTACCTGAATCTTCATTTACCATTTCTGCCGTGACTTTAATTAACAAGATCACTAAAGTGATCCAGAGAGAGTGAGAGGGAACTAGAGCTGGAGAGAAATAAATAGATGAGTACATCCGATAAGAAAGCTTATTTAGTGTCTGGGCTTTGCTGTGCTTTACAACACCGGAATGCTTTTACCCTGAGGGTATGCAGGCCTGCATCGACACTCCATCTCGCAGAGACGTTAAAATCATTGCAGGTGAAGAAACAGATTAAGCTTGGACAATAAACTGGGGATGCATCTTTTGAGCTTTTTTCAGGATTGTAAGTGTGATTGACTGGAAGGTTTAGAATTTGCTGAAATTGTAGCATATCACGAATATTGTCTTATATCATAAAAGTATTTCAGAAGGAGGAGGAATGGGCCATTTATATCCTGAGATTTTCAAAATCTTTTTAATTGATCTAGTCATCGTGAAAAATTCCAACAATATAAAAGGCAGCGAGCATTTGCAATTAAAAAGAAGTGAAGATGTGTTTTGATTTGAAAGTAACCATATCTAGTACAATGGAATAAAAAGATAGTCTGAAGATCCTTGTGTGAAGAGATTAATAAAGAACCTTTACATTAACACTATAACTTTTCCCTAGAATCAAGAAGACCCTCTATGTTAGGCCAGTTCTACATTAGGTCACTGTTCTGATCTTGTTCACATTAAAAACATTAAAATTTCAGTTATGTACATCATGGAAACAAAAGTAGTTCTTCTATAAAAAGAGAAAAGTGCACATATTGCTGAAACTGGTGTTAATATGTGCAGTGGCATTGGCATTCTCTTCTGTAATGGAGCACTACTGAGTAGCTTAGGGATGAGTTGGAGAGACGTTTGTGATCCAGAACACATCCAGAACTACCCACCTATGCTATTTTAATGAAATATAGTAAAATCCGTACAGAAATATTCCAGAATCTACTGGAGGCAGGTAGAGGTAGGTAAAGGCAGGTAGAGGCAGGTAGAGGTAGTTAGATGCAGGTAGTGGTATGTAGAGGTCATGTCTTTCTGAAGCAGAAAAAGTGCTTTGCAATGACAGCACTGACCAGCAGGTGGAAGTAGAGTACTACAATTTACTCCTTGTCACACTACACTATCTGCCAAACTGCATCTACATGTGTCATATTAGGAACTGATTTTGTTTTTTTATCTGAATAAAGAGACCAAGAAAAATGCAGCAAATGTACCATATCCCAAATCGTCAAATGGGACGTCGATTTGATTAGCCGTCTAAGGTCCTTCTGGAACATTTAATTTATTCAGTGTAAGTTCCTTATAGATCCTATTTGAGTGCTTACACGTTTGTTGCTTCCTGCTCTACATTGCCTACAGTTTGGGAATGTGCTGCCCCCTTAATTTACTTAAGTGTGCTTTACTAGTCATTCTAAAAGAAGCACTGCAAGCACTGCGAAAGCATCAGTACAGATTAAAATTATTGCCATTCTCTCTATTCAATTTAAAGCAATACTTATTTATGGCATGTAAAATCTAACAAGTTAAAGTAATGCTGAAATATTATCATAAAGTAATTATTAATGGTATTAAGGGGATTATGAAGTATGATTTACTACAGTTTTTCTTTTCTCTCAGTATATATTGCCCACAGCTCATTTTTACCCAAAATATACTGCTACAACTACTACTACTAGTAGTAATAATAATAATAATAATTAAAAAAATAATAATCTTTTTGTTTTAATAGCATGGGCCTACCCCAACTTCAGTCCCAGAGGGCCAGGGTCAAGCACAAATTGGTGATCACCCCACTCAAACACACCTGAGTTTTTGAGGAAGGGAACTACTATACTGTGGTGGGCCTTACAAGACCAAAGTTGGGTGCCTTCTCACATGATGGTTAGTGAAATATCGGAAAGAAAACCTTGAACTGAAGCAACATCGAAACCATGTACCATAAGAGAAGGAAAGAGACCCGGTAAACTAGGATTATATTAGCCTGGATCTAACTGATTTTAATCTCGATTCAAAAGGATCCTGTTTACATTCTTAAACTCACTGTCACGTTTGCTGATTTACTCATTTTCACACGTTAGACATTTTTTAAAATAAATAATCCACAATGGTGCATTAAAATGTATAGAGTGTTCTGTGTCAAAGATGTGCAAAGATTTAGAAAATCAACACAACATAATTTCACCAAGGGTGCTTACACTTTTGCATATGACTAAAAATCTATTCCTTCCAATTCTGGGATACAAAAAGCTTGTGTCTGCCTGTCTGCTCAGGCATGTGTTTGTGTAATCATAGGTCTTTGTGCGTGTATGTGTGTGTGTGTGTGTGTGTGTGTTCTTCCCTCTCATTTCACCATCACCATCCTCACCTTCTCAGCGGGGTGAAAGCAGCTGAATATGGTGTTCGGATCACTGGACGCCATAGGAGCGGGACCTGAGAGTTATTATTAAGCAGTGCAGCAGCCTGAACATGGTCAGAGTGAATGAAGGTGGATGGAGGAAACAGGTGCGCTGCAAAATTCTGCACCCCTAATGTCTGCCATCCACCTACTGCAGTGACCAATTTGGAGTCCGCACACATCTTCCCCTCCCTCCGCTCTACAGCAAGCAGGAATGCCTTTATTAGATCAGAGAATGGGCAAATCTAATTTAGGCTTCATATCATGAACAGGAATGTCTGCCATAATGTCTGGGAATGTTTTTTTTCCCCTTTTTTCATCTTTATTCCCTCTATAGGTGGTATTTCCGCCTAGTCACTTTAGAAATTAAAATTTCTCCTCTCAAAGCCATGCAGCTTTGGTAAGAACTTGGAGCTGTCGGCTCTGAGTTTTAATCAAAAGGTCAAACTTGTGGCTTCTTTCTTTCTTAATTGAATTTTCATTTTTACATGACCAATTCCCAGCCTCTCCTTGTCTCCTAAACAGGCCTTTTTTTGGTTACTGTCACTTAAAGAATGATATGTGTACATGACCTCTGTTCTGATTGGTCGCCCTGTATTGTGCCCTTTCATAAGGCAGTTCTGGCTGAAACATTCCTTATTAGTCTTATGTGCCCAACTTTGGTGTTTTGCTGAAAAGTTTAATTGCATTACAATTTAAATGTTTAGTTACAATGGTTATTATATATTTACTACATAGTTACTACACAATGCTTGCCCATACTAATCTTTTAGACCATTAAGACATTTTAACCAGGAATTAAAAAGGCTATGTTTATTAGGATGACCAATTAAAGTATTTAATTAACCCAATTTAAGTATTTTATTAGGAATTTTATTTAGGAATTCAATTTATGTTGTAGCTAGCATAGCAAAATGGTACTATCTGCCACAGCCAAAGACAAGTGAACAATAGAGAATAGTCTAAATGATCACTACAGCCTAGTTGCCCTGTCATTTAGCATCTCAGCCCCTTGGCCCCCCCCAACCCCGTAATTACTGCTACTGTCATAGTTGATCAAGATGCTGTATCAGTGAAATAATTAACAGTCTCTTTTTGTTAAATCTATGGAAAATAACACATTTGTGAATATGCAGGAATATCAAACTTAAGTGAGTAATTATTTATGTAAAAGTGTTTTTTGATTCTGTTTTTAGGCTATTATACTCAATAACAAATTCTCCTTTCTTGCATTCTTGCAAGTATCTTCTTGCAAGATTGCAAATTCCACAAGAATGCTTTTCCACAAACGTGGCGGTCCATTTCTTGATATTGAAGAACACCCAATGTTTTTCAAAAGCATTCATTGTAAACAGGCAAAAAGCACAAAAAATAATACATTTCAGTGTGAGAGGTAGTAACTAAACTGATGTATGTGAAAAGGCATATATCCCTAGGTTTTTGTGACATCGCAAAAACAATATATTAAACACATTCTGTTTAAAAGGTATGGACTGGGGAGTGAATGGTACTTTTTGAAACATTTAAAATTCCTCTTCCAGATATCAGCTCTTTAAAACCACTCTGCCTACTTGGACCTGTCAATGACAAGTTTTAGGCATAAAATCATACTCCTTTTTTCCACTGTAGATGACATTTCCATCTAGTCACCTTAAAGTCTTTTTCTTTTCTACCAAATCCATCCTGAACTTCAGTAAGAACTTGAGTCTGTCAACTTTTATAAAATCAAGATGTTATGAAGTCTAAATTTGGAAAGTCTATTGGATTATGCTTTTTGTGAGCTTCAAAGAACTGTATTGATCTTACATTAAAAACTGCACCATCCCTCAGTCTACAGTCACAAATACACTCCTTACTAAGCCCACAGCCTTAGGATATTTCATTTCATTTCGCGTTTGTTCTTGCTCACGACTATGTGCTTTGGTTTATACAATCCTCCACTACTGACACGTTGTGGTGTTTTTTCTGCTGCGGTGTTAGCTGTGGTTCCTCCTCTGACCAGAAGGGTACAGAGCATGGGCCTGGCTGCTGACTCCTGAGGTAATTGTAGGATTTTCTTTTTGCAGAGATCTAATGATAAACCTCTAATCCAATTGTAGCATTTTCCACGTCATTTTCATTTGCTACGCAATGTTATCTTGACATTCTTCATATCACTACTCAATAAGGCCCCAAATAAAAAAGTAAAAGGCTGGAAATGACAAGACAGCATGAAGGGGTAGCAATGAAGAGAGCCTGACTCAGAAAGGGTAGTATTATAGAAAATGACTCATGGCACCAGGCTTTAAAACCTTTCTTCTCAGCTGAGAGAGGGGAAAAAAGACTGAAAGGGGGAAAGGGGAATGGGGGGGGTGGATGGGGGTCTTCATAATCCACTGACACAGACAAGATTCATTTGCATAATACCTCCATTGTCGTGCTGTACTCACAATGAGCGGAGTGCTTGACAAGACCTGTTGCATTTAGAAGAGGGCAAGGGAGGGCGAGAGACAGACTGAGAGAAAAGAGATGGAGAAGGAGAGAGAGAGAACGAGAGAGAGAGAGAGCGAGAGAGAGAGAGAGAGAGAGAGAGAGAGAGAGATGTGGGAAGCTACTCATACGAGCTATTTTCTCTTGCTTAAAAAGTAATTTATCTAGTTGGACAGCCTATTAGTCATTTGGCGGTATAGGAAGCCTACCATAATCTTCCCCAGTCTCTACAAACGTAGGAGCCTCACATACAAACCCACAGGCCAGGAAGGGAGAGAGAGCAAGAATGAGAGAGAGAGAGAAGAGAAAAGGAAAGTGATGAGAAACGAGAGGAGGTGGGCTGCACTAAACTGTAAGGACAGGATCAATATGCTGTTAATGGGAGATTTGACACTTGTGCTGCTGCACATTGTGTAATGGCGCACACACAGCTCATGGCCTTCTATTTGTGTATGGAAAGGATGAGCTGTAGCCTCCGAGCTATCGACCCCTCACTTTACTCGGAACTGCTCATAATTCAAGCAGAGAATTCGCCTCATAACAATGTAGCTTAGGATATGGCCTGCTCTCACGAATAAAAATACTTTATCAATAACGTGCATGGACTTTCCATGGACTTAACCAGCTACTATACACAAGAAAAAGGCATGCACTGAATTTACTTTCAGTTTATGTAGATTTAAATATGTTAAAACCTCACTGGTGAGGGAAGCTTGTGAGCGGGTGACGCACATGATTAACCTGTGTTTTTCTGTTTTTGGGAAATGTTTTGCCCTGTAAATTGCAAAGTAATTGGAGAACCGCAAAGCCTCATTCACTAGTCTCTCCTTGCATTGGTTTTGGCCCGAGTGATGATGAGTCCATCTGCTATGTAGTTGTCATCATATTCTAGATTGAATGATGCACAATTAAGGCTGACATGTTTAAAATCAGTTGAAACATTTAGTTGGAAGACAAATGCTTTAAATAAAAAAATATTATATACATTTTTAAGTATAACAAAGATAATTAGAATGATTTTGCTTAGGTTAGCAGAGTGCATTTAAAAATAATCAAGGCAAATTTATCAAAATTGTACATAAGTACATGAAATTAAGTGTATTGTCAATGTTAGAGCAAAACCTTGTATGCCCAAAAATGACTTTACAGGAGAAGGAAAAAACCTTTCTAATTTATAATGCTTTTTATAATCCTTTGAATTAGGTCAAATAAAATAAAAATGGTTTTGTCCAAGCGATAACCAGTTGCTACCTGCCTGTGAGCTATAGTTCATTAAGCATATTGTGTATGAATATTGTGCATACTGACACACAGTCAGCTAGTTGTTTAACATTCCTTAACAGTCTCTAGTTTTGCATCCTCTAATCCAACACATTGTTGTAAACAAGCTAAAAGAAATTACAGCTGAGTTTGCTGTACTTTAGATGAAATAAATCGTATGGAACTGTTTCACACTCCTTAAGTGTAATTAACAGCTATGCATGCCTTCTTCAGGCTGTGGCCCGCAGCTGTCCTGTACTAGTATTTTCTCTCAGTAAGGCAGTGAAGCAAGCAGAGGAGCGCAGGCAGACAAAGAGTGGAGGAGCAGAGAGCCAGGCTTAGTGGCTCCAGAAAGCAGTGGGAAGCCCTAACACTGATTAGAGGAATGTTCTCTTTTTAGCCGATACAGAGCTCTAGCAGGTAGGGGACCAGCCCAGCTAGATAAGCCCTAGCACAGAGGAGGCGTAATTAAATAACGGGCCATAATACGGCCGGATTATCTGTGTCCCTAGCATGAGCGGAGCTATCCGGAGGGCTGCAGGACAATGGCAGGGATGTGCAGAGCACTACTGGATTTTGGCCAACGGGATGGGAAAAGAGAGTAAGAGTGTGTGTGCATGTGTGTGTGTGTATGTGTATGTGAAAGAGAGAGAGAGACAGAGAGAAAGTGATTGAGAGAGAGAAAGAGTGAAAGAGAGAATAGGAGCGTGAGAGAGAAAGATAGAAAGAGAGAGAGAGAGAGAAAGAGTGAAAAAGAGAAAAGAAGAACTAGAGAGAAAAAGAGACAAAGAAAGAGAGGGAGAGAGAAAAAAAGAAAGACAGCAACAGAGAGTTAGAGAGAGAGAAAGGGAGAGCAAGACAGAGAGAGATTCAGCTAAGGTTATGTTCTGCAGAGCTGGTTTTAATGACACCAGCATTTTTATTTTCATACCGATACCAAGTGTAGAATCACATCACTCAATATCAAATGATACGATGGAACAATTTCAAAACATTCATCACTGTCTGAACAGCAAGGATTAAATCTAGTCTGGGATTACATTTTTCTTTAAATGGAGAATTGCCGCCCAGAGTGCTGTAAAGTCCAGGTCTAGGATTAATCCCTGTCCAGGAAACTGATATCAAACATTTAAAGAATTGACTTATCTGTTCCTTGATGGTCCCTCATTATTTAAGCTACTATGAGGTTGGCATCCATTCACCCCCACTCCTACCCTCTCTATTACCTTCTCATTCCTTTGTGTTGTGTATCTCTTTTGCTGTCCTGGACCTTGTGTGTTTGCTGTTAGCAGGCCTCTGTTATAAGGAATGGGTGGCTTGCCTCCGCTGCAAACTCCATGATGGGGCTTTGCTTGAAGGCTCGTTAAGTGTGTGATTGGATCTTCATGGTAGAGTCAATGGCCTTGCCTGTTGCCAAGCCATTGGTGTTGGTTGTTTTGTCTAGGTCCCACCCATCAGGTATGCGAGACCTGGTCCCTGGTCCTGAGACAGCCTCTCTGGCATGAACAATGTAAGTGTCCCTGGGAGGACTTTTGCCCATCTGATCCCTGTAAGTTTTAATATGAGTGCCTTTGCCTGTCAGATCACTAGCGAGTTAATGTTAGGCCCTTTGTCCATCTGATCCCTGTCTGAATTCTGTGTGTGTTTCTGTAAAGGCTGTTGTCCTTCTGTTCCTTGTGTTGGTACCCTTTGCTGCACGAGCCAGTACTTCATCTATGTTGAGCCTTGTGTGTTTGCTGCATGTTACCCTGTTTTACACAATAATACCAGACTCCTGCATATGCATCCCATTTATCACATCCACAACACCCACGTGACAAAGATAGTTCTTATTTAATCTAAATAACTGAAAATATTGAAAGCATCGCTTATTAATTGTATAAATAAATGCAAATTTCCCACTTGTGGGACGAATGAAGGTTTATCTTATATTAGCTTAATTTACATATAGCTGACAAATAGCTGTTTTGAAAAGCTATTGAAGTTTCAATAGTTTGTGCAACAGTAATTCCAAAATGTCATTGTCAGTGCTGTGAACGAGAACATTCCTGTCACGCCTAGTCCGTCTGGGTCATGCCCCCAACTGAGTTCCTTGCCTATGTATTAGGGGATTCCCCAGCTCTGGACATGTAAGTAGTACGTCAGAGCTGTGTGTGTGTGGTCCTTGGGTACCTAGGCAACCCAGGTGAAGTCAGTAAATTAATTAGCACGGGAACCGGGTTGCTAGGTGGCTAAGGACAAGTTCATCTGTTTTCTGTTTCAGCAAAAGGCTGCAATTATTGTCTGTGTCGTGTGATTGGTTGGCAGAGTGAGTGATTGTGTTTAACTGCCGGTTGACCCACAGAATCAGTGCGTGTTCATCCAGATGCATAAGTTTTCTTTGTGTTGTTGGGAAAAAAAGAGAGTTTAGAAACTTTATCGCCCTTGGCTCACAGTACAGGAAAAAAAAGAGGACAAAACGAAGAACTGTCTCACGGGCATTCGGATGGGCTCTCCAGTGGCAGTAGAGAGACCAAGTCCGCTACCCAAGCCTGTTTAGTCAAAATAGCTGACCTCCTCGAGAACTGAGTGCACTTGTGTGTCTGATCTATCGCTGCGTGTCTCCCTTCACTTGTGTCTCCCTTCACTCAAGTCTCGTGTGCAATGAAAGAACTCCACAGAGGGTGGAGTGAGGAGAGAGAGACAGGATTTCATCCGAAGAGAAGGACCTCCAGAGTGACTGTGTACATCTCTTGGCAGTTGTGTGTGTGCCAGCCGTTAACACTAGAATAGCCAACATTCCAGTCCCCCTAGAACCGCCAAGGGGGGTCATTTTGACCCCCTGTTGCAATAGCGTCAGCGATGCTAAGATGTAATTTCTAGAAGCTGTGAAGTGGCTCATTCCCACCTTCTGTTTTAAATAATAAAGGAGACTTGACAAAATAAGTGTTTAAAATATATATTTTTGCAGATGTTTTCACTCACATCCACATCCTCCTTCCAACTCTCCCTCACTCAGATCCTGGTACAACAGCCAGGCTTCTTTGGCCGTCATATATCTTTTGTACGGGTCCATGTCTTAAATTTTGCAGTATATTAATCGATGGTGCGCGGTCAACGTTGGATAACGTCACAAGTGTCTACCGTTGCTAAGCCAGTGGGCAGGGCGTGGCGTAAAAAATGACAGCTGATCTAAATGAGGGGGTAAAAATGACTCCTTGGTGGTTCTAGGTATAAATGGTCGTAATTATTTTTCTTTTTATTACACACTCACCAAAATCCACTAGATGATTAATAAAGCCATTTTTATGAACTTAAAGATGTAGGGTTTTTGTTATGTTTGCATCAGTATGCTCAAATAACATGCATTGTATTTGTTTCATTTCAGGATGTACACAGAAAGAGCTGGAGACCTGGATACACCATGTACTCGGCGCATTCAACAGTAACAGTACACAGCACGGGGGTGCCCTCAAGTGGCCATCAGGTATGGTAACATAAACACTCAAATACACTACAATTTGTAACTGTACACCTACGCAGTGGGCCTTAAAGTTAGCTACCTCATAAAGTGGCCTGTGTGTGGAAGCACAAGGCTGGTAATGCAGTAGGCAGTACACGAACACACTCATCTCACACTAACAATAATTAACTTTTGCCTGAGGCACTAAAAGCAAAAATGATTAAAGGTTTCTTATTTGTCTAGCAGTAGATCAGTTTTTTTTAAATACATTATCACTATGCCCAAATATTGCTCCACAGATCTGCACAATGTAATAAAAGACTCTCACACCCTCAGTCTTCATTTCATTCTTCCCCATCTCACTCCTTCTCTGGCTTGCATGTGTGTCATTTTAGGCACGCCGAGGCTGTAGCGCATGTTGTTTTTAAACTCGTGATTGATTGTCCATAAAACATGCACGGCAGGTCTGAGTTATGGTTGGAGAACATCCAATAAATTGTTTTAGATGGCTTATTACAACAATGTTACTGGACCGGCACATTAAATTATTTGTGGACCTGTAAATCAGCGCCTTTTTGAGCGTAGCCCATTAAGCAGATGATGATTGTTCTCCTGACTCTCCATTCCCCATAATGCCGCAGCACTTTCGGGTGTTTTCTTTTTTGTTTTTGAATCTTTAGTTATTATCGATCAAATGTGATTATGGCTGTAATATGACAAAGCCAAACTCCGGAGAGGGACGCTAATATGCCTGCCGTTTTTCTCAAATCTGATTTCAGCTGTCTGTTCACAAAGAGACGTCTGACTTTAGAAGGGTAAATGGATCTTGCGAAAATGTGGTTTGCCCTGAGATTAGGCCCTTGTCACAATCGCGAGCAGATAGCCTATTTGTGTTGACTACAAACACACACTGTTAACAGTCGAATAGGGTGGTCGACAGGGTTGTCTTTGAACCGCTGCTTGTAATTGCATTCATACTTCTTTCAATGGCAGTTATACTATACAGCAAGTACTGCAAAATGGATTAGAGATGAAAATGAAAAACAGTCAAAATGACTCAGCTTTTGACAGATTAAGTGTGTATTCTTTTCAATTTTTTTCATCTTAACAGCATCTCCATAAGCTAGTTTGATGACAGGACTGTACCTTTGGAGTCAAGGGTAGACTGGAAAGGAGCATGAAAGCACATATTAGTTTTAATGAGGTCAAGGCTGTTAAGAGACAAGAGATTTATTTCCTAGAATTACACTGCGGAGAACCTGACACATCTTAAAGAAGTCAAATTACTTTATGTGATTTAATACATAAAGCATAGATATAGATGCAAGAGCAATTTATCATATACCATAAAGGTTTGCAGTCTGTCATGTTGCCCCCACTCTCCCGAGTGAAGGCCAGAACACACACAAAGGCATTCATGAAATGTTTCTTGTATTTATTTATCAAAAAACACCAAACAAAAGGGTACGAGGACCCAAAACTGAAAACTTCTCAGGATACAGCTTAGAACAAAGCAAAGATGACGGTGGACTGACACCTAGGTCGGTCCAAAAGAACTTAAATAACAAATCCTCTAATCCCATGACCCAATAAACAAACACAATTACTTAACACAAACTAAACACAGATGAACATAATCTATTTAACAACGTGTCAAAATAAAAGCACAAACATAACAAAACAAACTTACGCAACCACTGTCAGACCCCAGACCTCCCAAATGGCGCCACCCTGGGGTGCCCACAACAAGGGCCACCAGGCCCAAAACAAAAAGGAGGAGGAGGAGAGGAGGAGGTGGGAAACAAAAAAGGCCTCCACTCGCGGGCCCTTCCCAACAACTGTCCAGGGCCCGCCCCTTGCCGTCGTCCCTCCCGCGGGGTCTCCTCCGAGATGAATCCCTATAACACCCCCCCAAAAAAAACAGCAGAAGTCCCCGGTCCCCAATATCCTTCCCCACCCTCCAAAGACGCACCTCCGGGGCGTCAGGCGGCCCAGGACCCCTCCAGCTGGGCAGGAGTGATGGCGGTGGCCATGCCGAGGCAGTGAGGATCCCAGGAGAAACTGGGACAGTTGACACTTCATGGGCTGGAGCAGGAGCTGGAGCGGGAGCTGGACCACCTGCAATTGGAACCACCGGGAGTGGAGCAGGAGCGGGAGTCACCGAGACTGGAGTTGGAATCACAGAGACTGGAGCGGGACCGTCACGGACTGGAACTGGACCGTCACGGACTGGAACTGGACCCTCACGGACTGGAGCAGGGCCCTCACGAACAGGAGCTGGGCCCTCACGAACAGGAGCTGGACCCCCACAAACAGGAGCTGGCGCCTGGGGGCCTCTGGAGGCGAGGCGCCGGGACTGGGGGCCTCAGGGCACGAGGCCTCAGGGCGCGAGGCCTCAAGGCGCGAGGTGCAGGAACAGGGGCCTCAGGAGCAGGAGCAACAGGAACCAGAGCTGGGGCCTCGGGAACTTTGAGCCGACGGGGAGCGGCTTCCCGCGCTGGAGCCGTGGGCAGCGCGAGAGGGACTCGCGTAAAAATAAAAGCACAAACATAACAAAACAAACTTACGCAAGGGTGACCCCTAGTGGTCACCCACTGTCAGTCCCCAGACCTGACACAGTCAAAACAACTGTTTAAAAGAGGGTTGTTATTTAACACCAAATGCATTTTATGATAATTGGCTCAAGGGAAATGGTTCAAAACAACTTAAAATGTCTAAGTTTTCACCTCAGAATAAGAGCTGTATTTTATAGAAGATTATACAAAATCCTCATAAAATGCTGAAGAAATGGTTTCAAATCTATCAATATTGAATTTGTCCCCCTATTATTCTGTGCCCTGCTGGTACAAGCAACTACCCACACACACCTCAGCTGCCCTGCAAATTCAGGTGAACCTTAAAAGGCTGTCAAAAGACTGACCAAAAGACTGTCAAATGAAAAACGCATTAAAAAAAAAAAACAGGAGCTTTCAAGTCTGAAGTAAGTAAAGGCAATGTAAGATATAAAGAGAAAATGAGACTCCTACCAATTGTGCAAGGTATGGTGGACCATCAAAACTGTCAGCATTAAAGAAACAGTACTGAACGCTTTCCTCTTTGAGACACAGGAAAATATGAATGGCATATGAATGAAAAATATGAATGAAAACCTTGGTAAGGCAAGGAGTGTACACACTAAATACTGAAAAGTTTTGCTACAAATCATTGAGGTGTACAATCGCTAAGGTTGTTGCCCTGTGCAATGGTTGTTTTGACTGGAAATTAAATAAATGAAAATGCCGCCTGTAACTTTTGCAAAGTATGTTTTACTTTAAAACATCACAACGCTTCTTAAAATAGCATAAGCTAGAATGTATATTCCCTCCATCTTCCCAATTTTTGTTGTGGTCTTAATATAGTAGTAGCTTTCTCTCCTGTTCTTGCTCAGATGTGCAGACAACTTGCCACTCCATTTGTTTGAGTGTTACATATTCTTGCAGCACAGGTGAAAGGGACCATGCTGTCTTATGGTCCCAGTGAAAATATAGCTAATTGCATTTTTGGGGATATATTTGGCCAAGGATAGCGAGAATACAAGACTCAATTTTTCAACCACTAGTTTTACATGTGTTTAATGAAAGAAATCCATATAATAATTTGGCTTCTGCCTCTGATAGGAGAACATATGATGTAACAGTAAATGGTACAATAAGAATGGATGTATACCTTGGCTGTCACAGTACTGATTACAGATTAAAATTTATTTTAGAATCTAGGCCATAGAAAGGATTAGACTCTGAACCACTTTAATAAAGTGTACAGTAAAGTGGCCATTTTTGTCTGGCATGAACACACCACAACCCCCTACAGCATATCACACAGTGAACAGTGTGAAATTCTTCTCTGCATTTAACCTATTCACCCGAGTGAAGAAGTGGGCCGCCAGTGACACAGCGCCTGGGAAGCAGTGTGTGGGGATGGTACCTTACTCAAGGGTACCTCAGTGGTGTCACTAGCAGGTCTGGGATTCAAACCCACAGCCTTCTGATCACAGGGGCAGCTCACTAACCACCATGAGCTGCCCCTATTAGGAACATTTACTTTGTTGGTGTATGGTTAAATGTGTTGCCATGCACAGTTCATGTTAGCTATGTTTTAGCCCTTGATCAGATGACATTTTCTGACCACAGAGCCTCTCTTGGCTAGATATTTTTAACTGGTGGGCTACTCTCAACCTTGCAGTGATACTGGTACAAGTCCAAATTCCAGTCACATAGACTCATACTGGTGCCAGACACTACCATCCACAGTTGCTTCTGTGTTGAATTATTCACTATCTAAATATCTGCTCAATGACAATCCTTCGTTTAAAAACTGAACAATATATTTATAACACCTTGGAATTGAATTGAAAAGTCTGGATTTGTCTGGATTACAAATTATATACACAAGATATGAAGAGGCTACAAAATAACACCCATGAGTTTGATCTCCCAATGGGTGCGGTTGGATCAGTTGTTTGGAATCAGGATCATATTACTCAGAGACTTCATAGACAAGACCATCCCTCAATTAGACATGGAATTGTGAGAAAAGCCACAGAGTTCTGTGGCTGAGATTGCAATGAAGGTTCAACAGTTCAACAGCTATCAAGAGCCCAGTACACAGCTGTATATGAGGGTTGCCAAAAAGGAGAAATTACTGAAGAAAAAACACATCAACAATGTTTGTGTGGTCAGTTTGTGACAAGGTGGGTCCACAGTAGGAAGAAAATTTCATTTTTGATCCTACACTTTGAAATGTAATGTAGGAAGATTTAGCTCAAATTTATTTATAATTTATTTATTCTCCACCAGAATCAGTTAAGGCTGATTCACCACTATATTCAACCAA
>JBBPCY010000037.1:16463572-16483666 GCA_037974405.1 Brachyalestes nurse
CCCCCAAATATGCTCCCAGAACACTTTAATTTCATTTTAAACTCAGTTTAATGCATTACCCTTAAAGAAAATGTAAATATAAACCCGTATTCGCCTCTTTTCAAGCTAAACCTGTCTTTTCATTTAAATTCCCCGCCGAGAAATGCAGCTCGGAAGGCTGTGTGACAAAAGTATTGTGACACCTGGTTTTCGGAGAATAAAACCTGATCTACTCGGGCTAAAAATACAAGAGATATGCAGCTCGGAAGGTTGTGGGACAAAAGTATTGGGACACCGCGGCAAGGTGAACAGGTCCCTTTGTGTGAAAACATCCAGAAAAAATATTTATTGCCACAAAAAAGCAAAAAAAGGCAGAGGATATTTGCAGTTTCCGCGTTATTGTGGGGAATTCCGCATAAAACTATGAGTTCGGTTCTAAAATAATATCCGCGTGTGACAGAATCCGCGAGTCCGGATTGCGTAAAACTGGGGGATTACTGTATTGTTACTGTTTCCTTCTTCACTGCATGTTTGCATTTATCTTAATGTTAAAAGGTGGTTTTACAAGCAAAACCAGTTACTGCCCAGATAAGTGGTTTTAACATACTTTCTTGGGGTGTATAAGACTTTTAGACCAATGTGTGTACAAAACTATGCTTGCACACTTCGCTTCATACTTCATTCTAAAGCATAATGTCTCTGGGGATCAGTTACATTCATTTTGATTTTTGTCACATGTTCACTTTTTAAGAAATTTGCAATATTAACGTCAGTCTGAACGGTTGCAAAGCTCCTCTCTGAAGGACAGCAGCTACACAGGAGGTCTGCAAAAAATGGTTCACACAAATGCAAAGCTGCACGTTTGATCATAGGACTATGTGGGCAGACTTCACTCGATTTCAGCTGAAGTCGATACGCACATCTCCCATGCAGATTATCATATTTCTGCCATGCCTAACTGTCAGAGAGTAAGGAGAGAGCGTGAGTGAGTGAGAGAGAACACAAGGGAAATAAAGGAGCTGAGAAGAAAGAAGGGTTTGGTGTCAGTGTGTTAAAATGGGTGTATGATAATGCACATATGCTTAGCACAGACTGATACGCTGTCAGCGTGTGTTGAGTAGGTGTCACACTACTGTAGCATTAGTGTCAGCAGAAAAAGAGAGAGAAAGACAAATCTGTACAACTATTCATCACTTGGAGAAAGAAGAAAAAATCTTGTCAATCAGGCAAGACATGTACATTGTCTGCATCTCATAAGTTTAAAATCACAATTTGGAGTTTGGAAACAATATTTTCAGTATGATGGCAGATAAAAGTATAAAATAATTCTAATATAGTGTATACCACTACAAATAATTTGAAGGCTGTAAAAATGTTTAGTTCTTTATAGATTGTATATGCATCCAGACCGATAAGCTGATCTATCCTGACTTTAGTGGTGCATTTGAAACTAAGACCGGACAAGAACCTGGTCATTTTACGCTTCTTGTGCATCAACATTATATCTGGATGAGGCCGAACCACGTGCAGGTGTGAACGCGCCTGAGATGCATTTAAAACAGATATGAATCCAACCACTTAAAAACAGATATAAATCCACCACTCAAACCACTTTAACCACTCAAATCACTTCAGAAGGAGGTCCAAGATGCATTTGAGACATGTTATAGCAGTGCATTCTTCTCAACAAGACACATTCAACAACCAAAATTTTACTGTGATGACATCTTCTGCTGTTCTGCTCATGGAAGAGATCACCTTTTGGACTGGTGCCATTAAAATCACTTATCCCACTCCGGGTAAACCAGTCAGCTCAAATGAAGTGCCAGTTTGGTTAAACTTTGAACTTTAACTCACAAATACACCATGTTTTAACACATGTGGTTCCTAAAATATGAGTGTCATTTTTTCCTGGAGGATAAGTTTCTTTTGAATCCAGATTTTAGTCTGGTTGACTGGAGACGCATTTGTCCGCCCAGTGTAAATATATTTGGTTAAAAACTAATCTGGGATTAGTATCTGGATACTAGTCACATGAAGTGAGGAGAGAAGTGAGAGTGAGTGAAATATACTACATTAAAATCACTCATTAGAAAAACCTTAGCTTGACATGTATGGGAAAAATCCTATTCTGAGCACTATTCTGCTTTTTTGTTGGGCCCTGCCAGGCTCGGGTGGGGTAACAGGCATCTATCCAGAGCTAAGCGAACTTCAGACACCAAATATAACTCTGGAAAAAAGAGACCACTGGAAAAATGTTCAGTTTCTCAGGTTTTATCTTTTAGTATAGAACTGAAAAGCTTTGCCTTCTTTTTTTTTTTTTTTTTTACTGACAATATTCTAAAAATATTGTTCTTTGAAGCATAATTTTTAAGAAAATGACACAACATCAAAATAAGAGAAATGATGCAGTGTTTACAGAACGTAATAATTTAAAGAAAGCAAATCTCTTGTTCACTCAAACAAAATGGCAGTAATTACCTTTGATGAACATGTAGTAGTGTTTTGCCATTCAACTGGTCTCATTGCAAGAGGAGAGTGTTGATCACAGCAGTGTTTTTATACTTTTCCTCATTAAATAAGATTTGATTCAGTTGATCACTAATTAGTGTTTGTGTAGGAATTTAACAAACACTGGCATGGAATGGTTGTCATACTTATAGAGATGCTGATGTTAGGTCTCGGCCAGCGGCCAGTAGAGGCCACTGTTTTGGGTTTTGTTATATGGGACTTTTATTTTGAATTTTTGGGTGTTTGTTGTGTCACTGTCAGCTGTCTTGGGTTTAGTTTAAGTGATTGGTTTTTAGATTGGTTCTTGTTTGGGTGTGTTTTGTATTTAACTTCTTTGAGTTCAGGTGTTATTTGCTGGTCAGCCCTCACCTTATCCCTCACGGTACCCGGTCCTGTAGTGTCTTAAGTTTAGTGTACTTGGCCCTTGTGCCTTTTGTTTTATGTATAGAGTCTGTGTATTTTTGCAATAAAATCCATCTCTGGAACCTGCATCTTGCACCTTGCCTCACTTCCCCAGCACGCATGACGTGACAGCTGATTTAAAATAAATTGCAGTGGTATTTTTATTTCCGGAGCTGTATGTTTCGTCTAAAGCACAAAATTCTGGGTAATGGGAAAACTGTGAAAGTTACATTTTTGGCCAAGCCACCGCTTAAACTTTTCGAAGTAAGCGTGACACTTTGTGGCTTCTGATGAGGAATCAGATCAGGTCCGAAGATTTCTCTGTCCCTGTGTGGGTGCATGTGTGTGAGGGGTCAGATGTGCTGCCTGATGTGACAGCAGTAATATCCTGGTGGAAGGCTGCAGTCATAAGCAGGGTTAGAGCGGGCAGCCTGGAGTGGAGTGGTCAGGGGGACTGCGTGCTGATAGTCATCTGCTGTCTCACACAGCCGGCCGAAGCATGGTCAGGAGGTCAGAGGAAGAGGACAGCTCCCATCACGAAGGCACTGACTGCTTTATTTGGGAAGAAAATAAGCAGGTTTAACCCCTCTCACTAAAAACTCAATAAACACACTGGCAAACACACCATCCCCCCACCTACACACTGGCAAACACACCATACCCCCACCTACACACTAACACACACCAAATCTTTCCAGCCTGTGCACTGGGGCTATAAAAATGCATCAGTGCATCACCATGCATCCATTTGTGGAATGGTAAAATGGATTATAACAGGGTGCAAAATACAGGGGTCTCGGAAGGTGCATTGATGCATTGAATTCACCAGAATTAATTAACCTGAAATGTATTATTCATGTAGAAGTAATAAAACATATGAATGTAGTAAAATCAAGACATTCATGTTTTCAGTGCATGTATACCATGTGTCCAAATGTTTGTAGACACATGCTCACTAAACTTTCGTCTGAAGCCAAGAGTGTTAATAGGGACTTTATACTCGTTTGCAACAGTAACAGTCTCTATTCTACTTTTTCCAAGCATAACAGATTGTGCTCCATCCCTGCCTTCCACTGCTCCACAGTCCAATGTTGTCAAGTTTTAAATCCATCACTAGGCATTGGACATGGTGACCTTAGGCCAATGGGGAATCCTTAGGGCATTCTAGGTCTTCATATATAAGGCCTAGTTCTATCTGAGGACTAAATGCAAGTTTTTTATAATTAGTTAATGCCTATTTAACAGAATCATTAAGCATGCTGAGACATTCAACCGACAGTTATTCAATTAAAATGTTTCTCCTGTGGTATCAAGATAGACACAGTTAATAATGCCCCACTTTCATTAGATCCTCTGCTGGACAGATGGCCTTACATGTTAGATTAACTACAAATGTAATTAGGAAGCAACAGAGTAATTTTGGATTTGCAAAGGGTGGGAACAATTATAAGAGTGATAATGTACAGAATGTGAATTACACAATGACAGCTAATTATAGGCAGTTAGCCACATTTGAGCTAGCTAGTCGTGGTCAGCCTGATCTTGGCAAATGAAATGAAATTTTATTTTAGTTTTATTTTCTAAGAGTGGACACAGTTATTTTCTAAGATTTATATTTTCTATAAATCTGTCAATATAAATCTACATATCATTGCTGTCTGGCGGAATCCTTGTAACTTTTGGTCTTTGTTGTTTTTTTTTCATAATTCTATACAATTGGTCATTCTCCATGTGGGTCTGTAAAATTTAGAAATAATTAACCAATGAAAAGTGTTGAAAAGAGTTTGGGATTAAATCTCTCACCTCTAATGGACACTACAAGGTTGCCAAAGCCTTGTAACTCCACCCCCTTGTCATCCAGAGGAGCCGCACAGCAGAAGCCGTAAGTGAGCAATGACAATTACATTTGACAATCTCATACCTGTACACTACTTGTGATGTGTATTATGAATATTTATTTAATATTTTATGTTAACTGAATTTATGTATATTTTATGTATAACTGAATTATTGTTGTATTCAGTTAAGCCTAGCTACTGTTACTCCTTTCAGGAAGATGGCACTATTGAGCCAGTTAGTAGCTAGAAAAATAAATGTAGTGATGCTATGTATTTCAAAATACAACTGAATGTGTTTTTAAAAAAAGTATTTTAACTTAATTGGTCCTGAGATGTTGATGCAGAGGAGGAGTGCAAGTAAACGGGTACGTTTGCGGTAGAGGCTGACATTTTTTCGGGAATCCCGCGGGTCACGGGAAACAAAATGGGAAACAAAATCACTATTAATGGAGGTGACACTTAATAACGTTAATAACGTGATTGGGACGGGACTGGAAAACATTTAAGCGGGAGTGGGCGGGACCGGGAATCGTAATAACACTATGATAACTTTATACAGAAATATACCTTTTAAATAAATAAACTAATTTTGAACTCAATACTAGTTGTCCTGTGTCTTTATGCTCTCCTCCTGTTTGCTTTGGTGTAGCTGGTTAAGTGAATGGCGTTCTCCACACACCCATAACAGTTAGTGGCGATAGTCCCAACCACCCATAATGTAAGAGAGGAAGTAGCTTCTTCATGCACTTTTTAGCCGCGAAAAAAAAACAACACGGAGTGGGAGGGAATGGGAGTCATTCTTCTGCGATTGGGATGGGACGGGATTTTCCCCCAGTTTTTTTATGGGATTGGGATGGAATGGGATTTTTTCTGTGGGAGTGGGACGGGAGAGGTTTGAAAATTCACTCCCGTGTCACCCTCTACTTTGCAGGTTAAACATTTCCCTCTTATAACCTTCAGGCTTCTATTTTATTTATGTCAGTTCATTGGTCTAAGTTTTAAGCAAACAAAGGCTAATCAACCATGGTAGACAAGCTGTAGGCTTTAATAAAGTGTTGCAGTCCGTTAATTGATCTCGATACAGTGAATGGTAGCCAAATAATGTGAAGAGGCTCTGTCTAGACGCAATGCGACTGCTAAAATCAATAATGGCACAAACTCCTATGTCCATATTTCCTGGTAAAAATCCACGTAAATCTAAATCAGAAAGATTTAGCAAAAATATTGGCAATACAACCTTACACGCAGTGTAATATCTTAAGATGTTATACCAATTTTGATGACACAGTATTAGTTTATTTAGAATATACATAGTTTTTTAAGTTTCCTGAAAAATAGCCATTTTGGACATATGAGGTTTCCGCCCGACAGTGACGGTATTATAAATGATCATGCTAAAGAGCAGGATCTTTGCTACATAGCAGGTGACATATATTTACGAGGTACTATAATCATGGTCATATGTAATAAACATAACTTTCTGCCCTGCATTTTGTTCATTAATTAGATGATCGGTTGTATCAGGTATGCTGCGGGAAAGGGGAATATCAAATAAATGTTCAAGACAAAGGATGAATTCATAGAGCATTAGCACAGTCATTAGCACTGAGGCAGCTAACTAATTCACACACTTTCCCAAACCTATTGTCTTTACTTTCTTTATACCATGATTATACAATTAACTCTTGACTTAGAGCATTTGGGCCAATGAAAGACAAGAGCAATTAGCAGCCAACCTCTGAATTATCATCCAGAGAAGCTTGAAGGATGACAGTCCCACTTTTTAAAACAGAGAATCTGACAGTTTTTGTGGTTTTGGTTATTATGCATGGATTTCACATATGATCTTTCTTGAAACAGCATAATTAGCTTTTCTGCATAATGTGGTCCTAGAACATGTTGAGGGATGTATTTGTTCTCAAAAAATGTACTCATATTTTCTTCTGTATTCTATTACTACAGTATTAGGAGCAAGTAGCCATAGCGATTGTTCACAGCAGCAAGACCTGTGCACTATTTGATTTTCTCCTCAGGGAGGGAAAACACGTCAAAGTGAGCAAAATGCTGCCAGTCGGTAGTTTATTATGCTCCACAACCATAAACACCCTGACCTTGGTTTTCCGAGCAGACGGACCATGGCGATTTTTAGTACCGCTATAAAACATGTACATCACAGCCTTCTACTCTCATTGCCCTCACCCATTCGCAGTCACTACACCAGTCATACACACACAAATCCAAGCAAGAATGGATTAAATGCAAACCGTGGTTGACCTATCCACAATCTACCCACAAATGTGTGGTGACTGTTGTGAGGTTGCCCAAGCTTTACAGAAAGTTGGAAAAAAGTCCATCCAACCTGATGAGAAACCTCAGTTAAAAAAATATCTACATTTAGAGGGAGTGACTGGTTTTATTAAACAATAAATACTGGAATAAATCTTTGCACACTGACATTTTTCAAATATGTATTTATTTATTTATTTTGCATTTGATAGTTTCTAAAAAATCTAATGAAGTACACATGCATTTGCATGTATTTAAAAAATAATAAAAATCTTTTTCATTCATTGTAATTTTACAGAAACAGTTGTTAGAAATTTGCAGGTTTTCTAGGTGAGATTTTTGAAAAGCTGATTCTGAGAAAAATTATTTTAACTATCAGCCACAGAACTGCTTTATCCAGTAAGAGCGCCGATGCAACCTTTGTGGGGTTCTCATTACTACAAAAGAAAGGGAGATTTTTTTCTGGTTAGACTCTACAGGAAATGTGCTATTCAGTGATAAGTGGTGTGACATAGTAGTGTCAGAGCTAAACCTTCATTAAAGTTGCTAACTTCTGGACTTAAGTGGATGTGAACTGGCAAAAACATGCTGAAATAAATCTCTTTGCTGTGGAGTTTTGACATTTTTATGATGACAGTTAAAGAGATGTTACAGATGCAGTTTATCCAAAAATCAGCAGTTCAATGCAAGTAATTTATATATTTTGCCAAAAATGACTTGAAATGAAGCTAATGTTAGCATGGTGGCCCATTTGCCATTGTTGTTTCCAACTGTCTGGTTTCAGTTAGTTACAACCAGCACGGTCCAGCTTGATAGCATAGCATTTTGGACTGAAAACTCAATTCACAGCATTTAGCAGAGACTTCCCCGCCAACTACAGGGGACAGTCTTCCTAGAGTAACTTAGGGTTAAGTGTCTAGCTCAGTGACCCAGATGGTGGTATGCTGATGGTAGGATTCAAACCCATGACCTCTTGGTCCAGAGGCAAGTATCCTACTCACTAGGCCACCACCACCATCAATGTGATTTAATAACTAAACAAATAATGTTAACAGTTATATCTCCTTATGCTGAATGGCACTTTGCCAGCTGTCTGTTGAAAAATATCTAACCTTGGTATAATTGTTCTCAGAATGGAGCATCAACTTGATAGCTGTTTAGGCCAAAGGCTGGCAACATGCATTTGAAATCATTTGCAACAATTTATCATATTTGTTAGCAGCATGGTTAACAATATGCTCCTTTACCCTGATGTAATCCAAAACATGGCCATTGCATATGATATGTGGTGTGGGTCACTTGACCTTCCACAATTGATATTCTGCTGCTTCAGGCCTTCGACAGACGTGGTTCCTATGCTCCTCTCTTTTTTCACACCTTATCACTTCACAATTATCACGGCTTTGTATCGTCCCAAAGTGCAGAGTCCTGGTGCGCTTTAATGCCGCTGTTTTATGTGGAGACTTCTAAAGACTGGCTGGAGCTTTGTAGAGTTTGGGCCGCTCCTTTGAAGCCATCTTATCAGGCAGTTGGGCAGGCAGATAAATGCAGGGTGCTGTGGATTGGCTGGAGGACAGTAGGCAGTTGCAGGGGGTGCGGGAGAAGATGAAAGAGAAGGAGATAGGGCCCCCAAGAGCACACTCTGGTCCAGTCGCAGACACACACACACACACACACACACACACACACACACACACACACACACACACACACACATAGCCCGGCACCTGACTTTCCATAATGTTTGGTTCCAACCCAGATGGGTTCAGAAGAGTGAACACTACTACAGCATATTATTGCAGCCAAATGGAAGAAGAGAGCTACCCAGAGACTTTCTTGTTTTCTCGCTGTGCCTTTCTTTGTCAGTGTCAGTGGCCACCAATGCTGGTTCTGAAGCTATACCTGCCTGGGAAGTCAGCTTCCAGCAAAATCTGCAACAAGTGCTCTGACTAATAAACCTCTCCAGAAGTCCCTGATTAGTTGGAGCATTAAGTAAGCAGCAGGTTATGTGCAGGTTGGAGCTCAACACAGCAGGAGGGTAGATCTCTTGGAGGAGGTTGGAGACCATGGTTGTATGTGCTCTGTTCTAACACATATGAAGAAACATCACTCCTGAGATGTTTGCATAGAATCAAGAACATTCAATCAAAAAGATGTCCAAAAATATCCAAACTCTTATTCTAATTAGTGAATTTGTTCATTGCTCATACAAATGTTTCCTGTTTGTCTCACTTTAAGAGTGGTACAAATATTTTTTTTTTCCTGCCAAGCACAGCTGTATGTACTACAATATCATTTCACCAAATCCAAATGGTAATATCTCTTCCATATATAAAAACAAATGAAGAGCAAATCTGCACTCTATTTCTCTACCTGTTTCAATGAGTCCTATTGATGATTATTATCATTAAAAGTAATATTTTTTTCTTTTGATATGGCTAACAGCAACAATGACTTTCAATAGCTACTGTCTTGTAACGGCATCAGACATTTTCTTGATTGACAGTTGGCTTTCTAAGGTTAATGAGACTGACGCTTATACACAGATTGGTAAAGGGATTAGTGAACCCTAGGTGAGTACTTTGGCCCATTACCTTTGAGAGTATCCGGCCAGCAGGTCCCATACAGTTCTCTATGACGGGCCGTCATTTATCTGATCATCTGGCTTTACTGAGAATGATTCTACTCATAACCCAGCAATCCTGCTCCTAATTGGGTTAGAATCACTGCCATGTAGGACTGTCTCCATGACTTCATGAGACCATTACCTCAACTCAGACATCTTCCACTGGCTTTGCTGGAATTATGGCTGCCAAATCTGTAGGAGAATGTGTCTCACTCTGTGATCCTCAGGCATCTATATAGCCCCTTAAATGTGGGCTGAGAACATTAGTAGATATTTTTTCCTTTTAACTGAAATTAATGTAATGGAAATACATTATTTATGTAACAATGACACATATTTGAATCAGTACATTACATTTGTGGTTGTGTGTAAACATTCACAAATGTCTGAAAATTAACAAATAAAATGTTACAAATAAAAGTTCAGCAAACAGACAAACACAGACCTCCAATGTTAAAATTCGACTTCTTTCGTTTACAACAGGAACTGAGAAGTTAACAAACATTACTGGCCAACAGTCAGCCAAATCTTTTTTTTTTTTTTTGGTAAATACATCCCCTGAATGACTCTCTGTTTGCTCAAACTGCATCCAGCTCTTCATTAAAGTGGCATGGACTTGATGATGTGGTTTAGGACACAGTATGACTTACTATGAGCTGTAAAAACTTCACTGCTACAGGAAGCCAGTTTAGACACCATAGCTGGAGAGGACTGATCTTGGACCGGACTCCTCTGTATTTACGATGGTTGTTGCCATAAAATCTTGATCACCTCTCCTACTCCAGAAATGGTTTGTGAATACAGACCCTGTTGTCTAAAAAGGCAGTCAACAGCTACACATTGACATTTTATTCGGCATGCTGTGTCCTAAATCATACTCATAAATATTCATCTCCTGAACAAAGAGCTGGATTTGAGTCATTTTTGGGCACATATTTATGGAAACCATAGATGGCTATAGAACTTTAGAGTAAAGGACATGGGAGCTGTATGAAAACACACCTTCCCTCTACGCTGAACGGACTACGCTGAATGGTTGACCTATCCACAAATGTGTGGCAACTGTTGTGAAGTTGGCCAAGCTTTACAAAAAGTTGGCAAAAATCCATCCAACCTGATGAGAAACTGCTACACATCTCAGATATTAAGTACAAATATCTACATTTAGAGTGTGTAATTGCTATTAGTAACTAATAAATATTGCAATGAAGCTTTGCCCATTGGCATTCTAAAGTACTTGTTCATTTATTTATTTTGCATTTGATCATTTCTAAAAAGTATATTTAGCTTTATAAATAAGATGTTACCTAAGTAAATGTGCATGTATTGAAAAACCTATTAGCATTTGGATAATGTTAGAATTATTTTTGTTCATTTTAATGTAGTGTAAGAGCTAAACCTTCATTAAAGTTGCTAACTTTTGGACATAAAAATCTCATTGCTGTGGAGTTTCGACATTATTATGATGACAGTTAAAGAGAAGTAATGTTGTAGGTGTAATTTATCCAAAAATCAGATTTAAAAAAATCAGGCTACCCCTATCAGTAATTTGGATAAATAGCAACTGTAACATGTCATTTCTGCCTGTAATTTGTGTATTTTGGAAAATATAATGAGTTGGAATCAAGCTAATATTAGTTTCTGTCTAGTTTCAGTTAGTTACAATAGACTTAGCTTAGATAGCTAGATAATGCTATTATGCAAATAATGTAGTCCAGTATGAGTAATTTACACAAAAAACAAACAAACCTCTAACCTCGGTATAATTGCTCTCAGAATGTCTATTTGTGGGTAGAGCATGGATGGATCTATTTAGGCCAAAGGCCTCCAACTTGCATTGGAGAAAATTGCAGCAGTTCACCTTATTACTTAGAAGCGTGTTTCAAAATATGGTCTTCAGTCCTGATTTAATCCAAAACATGGCCATGACATGTGGTGTGGTTCACTTGACCTTCCACAAATGATATTCTACTGCTTCAAGCCTTCAACAAACATGGTCTAATGTTTGTTAGTAATGTTAGCTTCGTAGCTCATGTTTTAAACTAAAGATTAAAAAAAAATGGTTTCTGAACATGTCTGATAAACTGGAGTAAGTGGAAAATTATTATTGTGAAATTCTAGCTTGGGGATAATATTTTTATCCCCTTGTTGTGATTTTAGCACTCAGAATCTTTCAGGTGTTTACAGGGGAAAAAATCTTTTAAACTATTACATACTCCCTAGACTAAGGGAAAGATTGTGATGGAAGTGTTAAAATACCCACAATGAACAAATACTATTTTTTCTTCTTAAATAGCAAAAACTAGCAGTGAAAATTAACATCAAAAGAAGACCAAGTAGCCTCAAACTTCTGACGAAGAGTGTATGTGACTGGTTTTAAATATCTCACCATAGATTAATAGTTTTTATTGCTTACTAAGAATCCAGAAAACACCTACACTCTGATAGTCTCTTGTTGAATCAAATCACAGCTTATATTTTTCATGTGATGAAAATAGCATAGTCTGCTCTCAAGACTTCTGTTCTATTCTTGCTAAGGTTTCTGATCGTGTCATAGAGAAATGTTTGAACGTGTTATGTTTAAGTAATAAGGACATCTCAGATGATATGCCACTTTTTACAAATGGATCATTCCACTGTTTATATAAAATATGGTTTTCCATTACATTTATGTTGGTTTTTGGTTTGCGGAAGATGCTTTGTTTTGCTAAGGCAAATCATAACCTACAGAACCTCACATTATTTTCAATGGGAATATATATTGGGCTACATGATATTTTCTATATTTGTTTACCCAGTCCACCACACATGACCATCAGAGTTGGACCACTGAATGTTTTGAAGATCCTACTCTTACAATTGTAAACTGTGTACTGAGTTAGATAATAATTTGAAAATAATGAATTGTATTGAATTTGAATAGCGCTGAAATTCTATTTTGTCTGGTGAAGAGGCAGATTCGCCATCATGTGCCCCAGGACTGAGTACAGAGCTCCTCAGGTGAACATTATTAAGGAAGGACCCAGAATTCTTGGAGGCTCTACAGCCAGTTGAAAGGGAGGAGCTGGATCTAGGCAGGAGAGAGTTTGGTTTGACTAGAGAGGAGAAAGATTGGAGAGTAAGTTCAGCCAAGTTTGGCAGTGGTTTTGTTTGTACTTTTGAATTTCATGTTCTTTTATGTGAATAAAGCTCTGTCCCACCCCTGCTGGTGTCTGTGTGTGTCTTGGGGGGTGTGTTTGGGTTTTCCTGCCAGTAAGAATCAGCCATTCCCTGGGGCCCATGCCACAAGTCAGTTCACAAAATTATTGCCATGCTAGCTCTGCCCCAGTCAACTGTAAGTGCTATAACTGTGGAAGGGAAGCATTTACAAGCTGCAAGATCTCAGATATGAAGTGGTAGACCTCATAGACCTCAAGGGCTGAAGCGCATTTCACAAAAATGCCCTAAAATGTGTTGCATCGCTTACTACAAAGATCCAAACTGCCTTTGGAAGCAATATCAACCCAACAAAGCAGCACACCAAAACTGTTTGGCTCAGATAAACAGCACTTAAAGATTTCATCTTTGAGATGGAGGAGAAAATCAACCTCCACTCTTGCTTCAGATCTGAAAAAACACAGGTGTTTCTGCCCACCCTTCCTCCATGAGAAGACTCAGAGCTGTAGGTCTGGAAGGATGGAGCAGCTGTTTTGGAACCATTATTGAGAAAAGGAAATGAGGAAAGGAAGAAAATTTGCACCAGAACGCTGAAACTGGGCATCTGGTGTGTGGACAAATGCACTTCCCTTGCACTTCTTTTATTCATATTCATTGCATTGTTTTATTTTATCCTTTTTTTTTTACTTCCTACTATATTATGCTTCCTGATTAATTAATATTTTTATTGTATCCCTGTAAAGTGCATTGAATAACTTTTGTGTATGATAATGGGCTGTGAAAATAAACTTGACTTATGGAATGATGAGTGTACATTTGTAATTAGGATTAATGCATGACATGCAGCCAGCTTTTAAGACTTTGGAGGTGTTTAAAAGAAGCATGAAAATAAATTGCTGCAAGTCTCCTGAAAAGAATGGAAGTTGCAGGCAGGTAGAGAACGTGCTACATGTGTGACAAGACAACTTTGGAGAGTGTTCAGACCTGATTCTCCAGACATCGTCTGCAGTTCACATATATAGAGCAACAGTATTTTTCTCTCTTTTATTTTTTTCAATTAGAAAACAGTTTTTCAATTAGAACATTGTGTGCAAAAGAAGCTTTTTTTCATGGTGAATAAACCAACCAACATCATAATTTGTGATTCATTCATGTGTCATAATTCGTGATCCTCTATTACAATGGGGATATTCTGATCCCCATAAATGGAAAAAACTCCACACACACCCACGGATACACAGACACACACACACACACACACACACACTCACACACACTCTCACACACTTATGCGTACAAACACACAAAGACAATGAAATAAAGTGCCTATAAACAGTAATCTGTCAGCTTTCTGCTTTAAAACTGACAGGTGGGATCAAGATGCTTTTTAGGGCTCAGTATGAGGTGAACCCCCCATTAAAATCCACAGAACGGAGCTCCACTGAGGTGATCGCTCACTTTCTGGCGTGTTCCACTTTCTCCCCGCTCTTACACCGAGTTATCCTAATGAGCCCAGGAGTGTGTCAACACATATAAGAGCTGTCAGCCATCTCATAACTCGGCTTTCAAGAGAGATTAAAGTGAGGAATGAAGGTATTTGCCAAAGCATTTTAGAGCAGATATAAACAATGGATGCTTTATTGTTTGGGTGCGTGTATGCGGAGTTGATGTTCATATAAATGTTTATCTAGCTGGGGAAAGTGTTTACATACTAGCTTTCATATTAAACCCTTTCCACACTGAGAAAATTAAATGTTGCCAATGTATAGGAATGTATCAAGGACTATTCCATCAATTGGCCCCCATGAGAGCATTTAAACTTGAGCATTCCAGCAAACACTAGCTCGTTTTATGTTTCATGGGCACTCACTATGTTGCTTTGCTATAGTAGTATTCCATAGGTTATTCATAGAATTATCATTTAATTAAATCACACAAGAGTTGTGTGGAGTATAGAGCTTCACAGTACAGCATGCACACCAGCTTTTACACTTTATTGACAGCCACTGCAATTATAACTTGTCTGCTAGTTGCAGCCTGTTTTACCAGAGTGTGTAATTATAAGCTAATCATTTCATTCCCTAATTCTAAACGTTGTCTTGCTCTATTTAACCCAAATGGCACACAAAAAAGCCTTTCTTTCCTGAATATTTCATTTCATCTCAGCCTACTTTTCCTTGGTTGCTGTGTTTGTGTTTCATATACAGATACAAGCATGGTCTATAATTATAGACACCTGAGGTAAAATAAATCTGACCTTTTATTCAAGCAATGATAAGAACATAACAACTATGAGTCTTCTCCTGTAATGCAATAAAACTGAAGAGAAAAGAGGATGGAGTCTGAGACAACTTCTCAAAACAAAATATCGCCACATCTTTCCAGGCTCCTGGGTTCTCTCTTCTGAACTTTTTTCTTCAGCTCAACCCACAGGATGTTAACAGGTTTTAGGTCAGGGACTGGGATGTCCATGTCAAAAGTTTGATTCTGTGGTCATTAAACCATTTTTCTCTGTGGATTTGTACATATGTTTTGAACTGTTGCCCTGCTGAAATATCTAGCCATTACCTAGTCTTAGCTAATAGGCAGAGGCAGCCATGTTTGCAGTCAAAATCTTGTGATACTTAAAGAGTCCACAATGTCATGTATTCTAACAAGTTTCTAAGGGCCTTTGTAGGAAAAATAGCATCCCATCTCCATAATTAACAGTGGGGATGAGGTTATTTTCATTCTTCTTTTTACACGAAACTCACGTTGAGAAAGAATTATTTATTCATATATTTTATTTGACCATAGAACCTGATAAGAGGCTTAGTTCAAATAGTACCTTCAGCAGATGTTGTTTGTGGTTAGAAGAGGAAAAAAACACACCTTCCACATTGTATGGTGGCCTCTAAGTAGTTTTGGAGACTTGTTCACCCCTTTCTAAACATCTTTCTCACAAAGTGAGGGGTAAAATAACTGCTAACCCTAACCCTAACTCTTTCAAGGAGGTTCATAACAGTTCGAGTTCTTAGTGCCCTAATAGTAGTTTAGGCATTTCCAGTAGTTTAGCAAGTTTTATAGATATCATAAGGTACCAAAAGTGGTACAAAGAAGGACAACCGATGAAGCAGTGACAGGGTCAGGGGTGCCCAAGGCAAGTGGGGAGAGAAGGCTAACCCACTGTAATAGTACTACCTACTTAAATGTTGTTGCAAACTACATACACCCGTTCATGCCAATGGTATTCCCTACTGACAGTGACATCTTTAAGCATTATAATGGGCCTTGCCACACTGCAGAAATTGTTCTGGAATATCACAGCACACCAGAGGTCTTGTGGACTCCATGCCTTGGTAAGTCAGAGTGTGTGACAGTAGTGAGTTGTTTGTAATGCATGGTTTTATTTATGTGACCTGCTATACCCATATTATCTATGTTATTTAATTACACCTGTGCAGATGTTTTCTAAAACATTTTAATTTAAGTAAAAAAGTGGATCATCTATCATCTATTGTGTACACCTGCCACTGTTAAACATTTAAAATAAACCTTAATAATGCTGGCTTGTGATCAGAAGTAGTGTGTGGTAGTTACAAAATAGTTAACCCTGACAATAAGGTGTCTGGTGTGCACAGATCTGATAACAGATGAGAAAAAAGTTCTTATAACAGAAACTAACCCATTTTGTTACAACTAACCCATTTTGCATAATATATAAAGCAATAATAATTAATCCTTTGCAGTTTTGCTCTTTTCTGGCTCTCTTGCTGACATTTATGCCTTCAGATTAATTCACAGTTTGATACAGTGGCCTCCAGAATTAATGAAAAGGTGTGTATGGAATTCACTTCATCAGTTCTTATCTTAATATTACGGTAAAAAACTACCCTTTATTGAGGTGAGAATAAAGAACCCACTATTGTATTTTGTCTGTAATGTCACAATGTCACATTTATTGGCAATCTAACTGGAATTCAGTATGTAAATTAAGACAAAACCATCATTAGCATAGTCATCATCACTACGGGGAAGATTAAAGACAATTTAGCAAAGGTATTTGGCTTGTACAAATCAAGGAATGATGGATACAAGAATGGAGCTGCTCAACTTAAAATATCCGTAAGAACAATTATGAAAAACACCCATATCAACATTTAGGGCATCCATTAAGAAATTTTAATGGATTTTAATTTTAAATTTTCATTGAGTTTAAGAAATTCTAAACTATCATGAAGCTGCCTGGTGGTGGTGGTGGCCTAATGGGTCATTGGTTTGAATCCCACCCTCAGCATTCTACCACTGGGTTCCTGAGCAAGACCCTAACCCCAAAAGTTACTCCAGGAAGACTGCCCCTTGTAGTTAGGGAATGGAAGTCGCTCTGGATAAAAGCGTCTGTGAAAAGCCGTAAATGTAAAGGAAGAGGACCCAACGCTATTCAGCCACAGTGAGTAGGAAGGTCAGAACTAGTTTCCACAGACCACAGTTTGGTAGCATCTTGTAGTCATGTGTCTCCAAATCAATTATAAGACATCACACTTCCATGCCAACAAATTATTTGGAATTTGGTGTGCCAGAAATAAGGCTTTCAAAAGCTTTGCAAGAGGACCTGGGCTTTGACAGACACCACTGGAGCTTAAACTGGGATAGGGGATAACTGTGGCTTTGTATAGAGGACAGTATGTCATATACAATGTCTGGAATAAACAGACTATTTGAGCTTACCTAACAACTCATCATGATGAGACTTCCACAAATGTCTTAGCCGAAAAAGTAAGAGTGAGGCTATTAGAAAATACTGTAAACTTTATTTTTTTATTACCAAACCATCGCTTAAACAGCCATCCTTTCCCTCTCCATAAGTGTCATGATCGTGAAGGACGTGATTTATTTGGCTGTAATTGCCTAATTCTGCTGCTCTCGCAGCGTGCCCGACACTTCTCTTAGCACTCCAGCTAACCTTGCATGCTGGGGCACAGTCCAAGGATGTAACAGTGCAAGCTCCAAATAGTCCTCTGCGTGATTGATAACTACTTCTTCTCTGCAAGCTGGACGCCACCAGAGTGAACATTTAACTGTCTTTTTTTAGCCATGAGAGATGCTCTATGTGTTTTTGGGTGGAACTGGGCCTTCGTTATTGGGAGAATTACCTCAGGAGTCACTGAGGGGGTGGATCACACTGTAATTCTCTCTCTCTCTCTCTCTCTCTCTCTCTCTTTCTCTCAACAGTATGAGGATCTATTATTGACTCCAAACAAACACTTCTGTACTTTTGCTCTCTCCTGTGTTAGGCGTACACTTTTGCCTCAAATGACTACACTGTATGTTTGCACCAGGGAGACGCAGGTGATGCCTGAGGATCAAATGTGTTTTTCTTTCCTTCCACCTGCACTTTGGGCTGTTTTCAGAGAAGGAATGTTCTTTACATACCTGCATCTGCAGTTCACTGTGACATGGCCTCGAGCACAGAGATTGAACGGCAAAGTTGTTGCACTTGGATCACATGTTTATTCAACAGATCCAGGAGCAAAACTTGACAAAGAGTATACACACATACACACACACACAAACACAAAGAGATGGAGAGAGAGAAGAGGAGGAGGGTGAGAAAAATAGAGAGAAAGTGAAAGGGATGTACCAGAGAGCGAGAAAGAGAGAGAAACATGGGAGGTAGTTGAGAGAATTATTGTGAGAGAAAATTTGCGAACAGGTTTAGCTATTCAGCTATTTGCTCATACTTGATAATATATTGTATATATTATATATATTGCCCATATCATCATTCCCTGCAAAACAAACCCGTTTGGTCTTTAATATGTTAAGTTATTGCAAACTGATGAAAAAATACCCACAGCCGAAGTCACAGAGGCTTATTAGTATGTATGTATGTATGTATGTATGTAGGTAGGTAGGTCTAGATTTTGGGGGAGAGGGAGAGGGTGTGAGAGACACTGTGGGAGTGTGAGAGAGGTAGAGAGAACGAGACATGAGAGGTAGTTGGGAGAATTACTCTGTTATTTTATCATACTTTAAGTATATTTTGCAACACTATATTGTACATTGCCCACAATATCCTTTCACTCATAATGAACCTGCCTGGTGTCTAATATGTTAAGTTATTGCAAACTGACAAAGAAAACAATTTCATTTGGATTCACAGAGGTCTATTTGTATGTATATATGTATGAATGTAGGTCTACAGATGGAGAGTAACAGAGGGAGAGAGAGAGAGACAGAGACAGAGACAGAGAGAGAGAGAGAGAAAGATGGAGAGACTAACTGACAGATTGGGAGATATTTTTCTGTGGTTTCTCTCCCGAGTGCACTGCCTCCAGTCTTTACCCACTTACCTGCACCCTTTTATCTTGTTTGATTTTCATCGCGCTTTTTGCAGACTCTAGCCTCAACTGTTGCGTTGCAGCTGGGCACCATAGCAACGCCAGTTCGCGTGGCGAAGGGGAAAATGAGCGCAAGAACTGGAGCAGCATTAGTCATCCTTCAGCTGTCACTCAACAATGCGTACATAATGCTGTGATTAAGGTGTGCCCTTCATTCCCTCTTATCTCCACGCCATTTCCCCATGACAGCGCAAGATAAATAACACATCTCAAAAACCATAGTTTTTAACCAATTTCTGTGAAGTAATGGTTCCTCTGATGGTAAGAACACAAAAGTGTGTTATGTATACCTGCCTGAAGTCTGTCATTCAGAACACCTTCTCATCCTCTTCCTTTTCTCTATACAACTAAATACGCTGTGGCTACAAATGTGTTCCTTTGTACAAAACTGTTAGGCAAGCTCTTTGGAGTGCTATCTGTTCAATCTAATGAGAAGTGATACTGAAAACCCAGAATAGCTCACTTCAGTGCTTTATTAATTTTGCACACACCACATTCAAGAGTTAGGAGAGCAAATTGAAAATGTATTCATTTCCTAAACTAAAGACACAAGAAAGGTGAACATCGTAAACACTGGTAATCCCAAAAAAAGCTTCATGTGGCCAAACACCACTGTGTGACCTTTGCCTTTTTTTGGGGGGGAGAGGGGGGTGTTTAATTTTCTCCACAGTTTTGCCATTGCCATTGCCTTGCCATAGCCTAGTCACTCACCAGGTTTCCTCCAATCACGTAATGCCACTGGGAAGGTAAGGTCTAACACAATCTTCCAGGAGTGCTGGAGTGATCAGTTGTGCTCTCTTGACCTTGCAGACACGTATCTGACTCATAGATTGGGTGTGACAAAACATAAATGGAGCAACTCACCGCTTTAACCATACGCTAGATCTTATTATATCCCATGGCATAGATGTCTCTA
>JBBPCY010000037.1:16494031-16507742 GCA_037974405.1 Brachyalestes nurse
GTGTGTGTGTGTGTGTGTGTGTGTGTGTGTGTGTATGTGTGTGTGTGTGTGTGTGTGTGTGTGTGTGTGTGTGTGTACAGGCTGAGGGCTGGGTTAGTTTCTGTGGTTTACCCCTGTGGGAAAAGTACAGTGCAGTGGAGAGCCAGACTCCACAAAGAGGAAAAAAAACATGATGTTTAAATATTCACACTGAATGACCTTTTCAAAGACTAACACTCAGATTTGTTCTCTTTCAAAATGCAGACTGACGTCCAAAAACACAACAACAATAAAATGTTCCGTAATATTCTCTAGGGCAGGGGTGTCCAAACCTGTGCAGGTTTTCGTTCCAACCAAGCAGGAGGCACACCTGGGTCCACCTCTGTAATCAGCTGGTCTTGGTTTTTAGTTGGAATGAACACCTGCACCCACAGCGGCCCTTTCTGGACAGGTTTGGACACCCCGGCTCTAGTGTGAAGTGAGGGAAGGACTGACCTGGCCTGGTGGAGGCTCGGGAGGTGTCGGGTGGATAAACAGGAGCATTGGGGAAGATGAAGCTTGCACCTCCTAAAGAAGAAGGTTGTTATAATAAAAAGCAACACATATACACATACATACACATATGCATATATATATATATATATAAACGGTATATTGCTTTCATGTGATATTTTAGTGATATAACTTTAGTGATAAAACTGTTGAGTGTTTAAAAAGGAATAAACGGCAACTCATGCATTTGAAACTCCAGAACAGGAAGAGAACCAGAGCAAATCACATTATAGCTGTCCAGCGGAGCTTCAGGCCACAAAACAATCAGAATGAAAGGCCCTGGGCCAAAACATGCCCATTTGTTCTACTACAATTTGAGGTAAAGCCACAAATTTTGAAAATGCTGTAAAGGTAGCTGGCTCAGTGCTGCAGGTTTTGACTGAGGCCACCTGGTGGCCCAGAAACGGTGTGAGCAATTTGAAGCCTGCTGACTCTCAGCAAAGGCGGGAAGCGTTAAGGCGGCAGGTCAGGCGAGGTGGGAGCGATGCGGGTGCGGGGTCCAGGCCTGCTTACCTGTGTTACGGGCATGCATTAACCGCGGAGAGTTTTGCAAGGCTTTGTCAACATCATCTGAGGTCAAGTGGGGAAGTGGAGCTGAGAAAGAAAACATTTTGAAAGAGGGGAGTGACAAACACGAAATATACACATATATAAAAAAAACTGTTCAAAAACATCTTGTGGTGTGTTGATTAAAGAGAGGGAGAACGAGAAAGAAAGAGAGAAAAAGAGAGAGAACGAGAGAGAGGGACAGAGAAAGAGAGAGAGAGAGAGCAAGAGAGGGTAAGAGAGAGGGAGAGAGACGGGGGGGGGGGCAAAAGAGGAAGAGGGGGAAATAAATAAAGCTTCTGGTGTAAGTATGGCACATGCTATCACAGTGAAAGAGCTTCTAACTGCCAAATGACATATTCATTCAATTACCAAGTTAAAAACGTGCAGCAATCACGTCCCTGTAATAAATTGAGTTTGTGTGTGTGTGTGTGTGTGTGTGTGTGTGTGTGTGTGTACCAAGGAATGTGTGCTTTGTGGCCAAAGGGAGAATGCAGTGATGAAAATAAAGGCATTCTTCTCTTTCCCATCAGTCACTCCACTTCCCGTCAAATACAGAGAGAGAGACACACGGAATGTCTGAGAAGATCTCTCTCTCTCTCTCTCTGTCTCTGTCTCTCTCTCTCTCTCTCTCTCTGTCTCTGTCTCTCTCTCTCTCTCTCTCTCTCTCTCTCTGTCTCTGTCTCTCTCTCTCTCTCGCTCTCTCTCTGTCTCTGTCTCTGTCTCTCGCTGTCTGCAGACTACATACAAGCATACTATATATGTGCATGTGATTTATTTATTTGAATTTAACAGACACACACACTTTTCTTGTGGGATTTGGACTGACAGGCTCACTTAGCATAGCCTCAGGTAACGTTCTCTTGCTTAGTTTCAAGTTGTGCATGTGATATGACAATAACCAGTCTGCGCTGTTTACTCATGCATTACACAGCTCTCTTCTAAAGCTCAGAAGAGAATACAAAACATATCGAAAAATGTTTGCAAGGAAGAGTTGTTCCTCCTGCCCCCAAATCCTTCATTTGGATGGCCCTTCACGTTTTATGCTGCAAAAAACTCAATCAAGTCAGAAACCCATCTTCTTTTCTGATGTTGATTGACCGTGCTGTTTAGATGCGGCTGGGGAAGTTTTATGGCTATACACTGATTTGTCCATCCTTGCTTCATTTGACAATGTGACTTCAGAAGCCTTCTCACCCTTCTGTGCCTGTCACTTTGATTAAGGAGCAGTCAGTGGCGCACACACAGTGGTGTGTACACACATGCAGAACGAAGACATCATGCTCCACAAAGGAGCTGCGAGTGTCTCTCACATCCTGTGTGTCTTCAGATGTCGTCATCTTCGAGGCCTCGCCAAGAACTCACAGGAACATGTGTGACCTGGCCAGCATTGATGGTAGTTGGACGGATGTTATCCCAGATGCTGCCACATGGAGGCAAAGTGTCTCTCTACGTGCTTCCATGATGTAGTGTTTTGTGCCTAATCAGCCAGGCTGATTCTTCACCTCTTATGGTGGTCTCATCGCCAGAAGCCAAGGCCGAGACAACTCGCTAATTGGAGAGTTCATTTCAGGCTGGCATTGCAAATTCATCCAGGCTGGAAGAACAAACATACTTAATTGCATTTAGAGAAGTGCTTTTTAAATTCGTCATCATGTATACTGTTCATGAGCACACACATGCATGTGCGTGTGCACACACACACACATACACGTAATGTAATGTTTACATAGCACTTATCCACCACTCTCTTTATCTTTTCAAAGAAAACAGGCCGTTTCTGTCATTGTGCCTAATATATATTGATATATATTAATGACCTCTGTTCTGACTGGCTGTCTGTCCTGTATTTCACTTCACTGAAAAAAGCAATCTAGGATGAAACAAACACTTTTCATAACATCTGAATGAGTAGCACTATACTTGTGTGGGTTGAATCAACATTATATAGTCAAAAGTATGGGATACCTGACCATCACACATGTGTGAGCTTGTTGAACATCCTATTCCAAAAGTATGGAGGGCGCCCCCACCCTTTTGCCCTTGAAATGATGTGACTCAGTACGACCTATCCTACTGCCACTGTTTGTCTATAGATATTTGATAACTTTATTTTATATACCTGTTAGCGATGTGTGACGATGAGACACCTGAATGTGATGATGAAACACCTGAACTTAGTCATTAGAAGGGGTGTTAATTTATTTTTGGCCATGTAGCGAATTTGCAAATGCCTTGGGGTTTACACAAAGAGTAAATTTGAAATTTGCCATTTTTGCAGCTTCGTTGCAGATGCTTTGAATCCTCTACCACGGCTATTAAAATGTCAGGAAAATTAGGGTTTCCATGATGTAGGTTGTTAAACATAAATGGACAGCTGTACCCTTTTTGGGATGTCAAACCTTTCAGGTGCTTAAACCTCCTTTGGAGCACAGTTTCAAAATGAATGTTCAACTATTCTTTTTTGAGGCAAAACTTGTTCTTCTCTGATGATCATAAACACCTGAAGAATTCCTTGGAATATTTAAAAAAAAAAAAAAGCAAGGTGTCCCCAAATTTTTGATGCACATGTAAGCATGTGAGTATCTGTCCATATGATACGCATGATACATGATACTCTTTTAGGCAACCTGGGAGATAATAAATTCACCAGGACTTGGGTGCTTGCTACTGTATTTTGACAGAAACAGAAGTACACAACCTTCTTCTATCAGTTTTCTATCCTTCCTGACTGTGTGTGAATTCCATGTCCTTTCCCCTCAAACACCCACATTGGCTATGTTTACGCTAACCCACAGACCTTGCTGCCCTTTCACTGGCCGTTCTGCTGCAGAGGACAGGAAGGAAGCCTAAGAGGAGTTTGAGGCGTCAGCATTCTGAATCGTTTTTGTTCTTCACTGTTCTGTTACCAAAAACTTTGGCCTGTAATGATTTTTACGGGGCAAATCATTGATGAGAGGTCAGGGGAGCTGGAGGGAGATTAGGACGGAAGATTGGAGCTGGGGCGATGGCTGACTCCTCCTGACCTCTCCTGGCATCCACCGCTTTATTTCTCTTAAAGGCCTTGTCAACACACTGCCACACTGAATAAAGATAACATTCTCTTTTAAGTCGGAGCTGGAGAGTGTGCCTGTAGCTCAAGTTTGTCCCTGGCTTTGCCCTTTGTACAGTGGAACATATTATTTCTCACTGAGGTTACATGAATGGTATGAAATAGACAACCTTGGACTGGCAAGCAAGCACAAAGGCCACTCGTTCAAACTAATTTCTCTTTTTGCAAAGAGAGAAACATTTCATAAGCAAGGTGATGTATTATTATTGCATTTTGATTCCTTTCTTGTACTTGTGTCAACAGAGAGCAGCTTATATGCAATGAGTACAGACAGGGGGGGATTTAAACATAGACAATGGTGGGCCAGTTGGGCGAGAGAGACAGCGGTGAGCAGCCAGGTGTGGGTGAGTGCACCAGTGGACAATTTAAAATTTCTTAATACAATACAATACCCATTACAAACATTGTCAGTGTAACACGGACTTCTGTGACAGGGTTAGCATTTTAGATAAGCATTTCTACACCAAATCTACCTTTCTAAATATAAATCCCGGTGTTACACTGATTTCTGTGACGGTTAGAGTTAGGATAGGATTGGGGTTAGGTTTAATGCAAACACTCCTTTTATAAAAGCTGGTTTGCCCATAACACTAGGTTTTCTTCTTTTGCTCTGATGCCTCTAGCAGTTAATGCCCACTAGTGGACAAGCACTACTGCCCATGGACTGATCGGCGACTGGTATCTTAATCACTGAATGAAATTGAAATATCATATTTTGATGATATTTACAAGTTGTTACTTTTGAAATGTCTGCACAAAGCAGGTTTTCCACACATTATCTGCAAAATAATTTGCTGGAGCGATCATTTGCAGGTACTGTAGTCACCGCAGGTAAACAGGCAACGGGCTCATTTGGTTGGGCATGATGGCTTACTTGAATGGGCCGGGCTTGGACAATTATTAACTGTTTGCATAAACAGGTGGACAACAAACAAGCTGCAAGAATGCTACAAAGTTAGTAATTGTCACATGATGCATAATGAAGCTTTAAGAGCTTAAATAAAACAAAATCTAATTGGATTCCTTTACAAGGAAATGAGTCAGGCTTTTTAGGCCATGTCATGGCATGCTATAGCAAGGGCATTTTTGGATGACTTGTAGATGCTTTGTATCAAAATGAACTAATAATACAATGTTGATAAAGATAAAACATAATGTTGATGTATAAAGCAAAGTGAAGTCTGCTCTGATGTCTGTCAACATAGTGACTCCACAAAACACGATGCTCAATGAGTGGCGCCATATGTGATTTCTTAGCTTTGTTTAGTCCAAAAAGAAAGACCAAACATACTTCTTATGTAGTCTTTATTTCCAACATAATTTTTGCAGCTGTGTGAGATGGTATGAGAGTTCTTGAGGCTTTTTCACCATGTTGCTGGGGTTGCATGGGCTACACCAGTGGTGTAGATCTTATAGCCCAAAGTAGGTGGGTGAGATGGGCACGGTGTGTGCTTGGCACTGGAAATCAGACCTATATGTATATTGTGTAGGATGTATGACATCATCAGAATTTATTATTTGGTTTAAGTGATTAACTACCTGGGAACAAAATCTTAGATCTCCAAAATGTGAACGTTTTTAGGAGAAGCAAAAATACTTTCGAACTTATTAAGAAAGTTAGTGTAAAATAATTTCATTTGTATCGGTCCTTTCATCAGCATCAACTGGTATTAACTTTGGATTCGCATTGCTTGTCAGATGAAGATGGTATCGTTTTCCTATATCGATCTAATAGTCTTAATGAACTATAGTGTATACATACTATAAACTATATCTAAACTATAAACTATATATTACTTTCTGAATCACAAAGAAATCATTGGAATTTCAAGGAAATGTCCTTTTTAATTGTTTAAATAAATAGCAAATGGTTATAATGATTTCTCTTTTCTCAAGAAGAGGAGGATCTTGTCATTATCGAGTCAATCCAGATTCTCTTCTCTCCTTTCTGCTGTATGTATTAAATTGATTTAGAAAGATATTATTACAGAACAGCTTCTCATCTACCAATACAAATGCATTATGTATATTGGTTGAAACTGCAACTGTAACTCCAGAAAGCATTCATCTTTAAATTGATAAGCTGTAAGAAAGAAAAGTATAAAGATTTTCTATATTAGGCCAACAAACTAAATGTATAAATTAATTATGGTGCCATTATGGCAATTTTGGGCTCTTGTCGAAACAAAAAGTCATGCAGACCATTTCCAGAGTTCTCCACCCTTCCTGACTTACTGTTGTAGGCAAATTCCCAAGTTAACCGAATTCTCCTGTTGAAGGCCGCTGTGACGGATGTTTTTCATCATTAGTGTCTCCTCACCAGGCCAGACAAATCACAGGCATTATCAAATCTAAGCGGTGCATGAGACTAATCAGAATGTATTTCGGCTTTAATTTCATGAGGTAAAATATTATTCTCAATTTGTGTCTCATTTTGTCATATTAACCAGGCGCGATCTCTAAAACGGATTGCCTTCAATTAAGGAGGAACAATGCGAATGTTAAGCAAAATGGTAATAGAAGAACAAAACACATTAGGAGATATTACACTGTAAATATGCCGCCCCTGCAAAACCTTTTTTTGGGAGGAAGGGCTGAAAATCAGTTAGCGAGTCAATTTTCTCTAAGGAACAGAAAAAGAGCAAACAGCGTGAGAGGAAATGCATGAAACCAGACAGACGTGAAATGGTAGAGCAGAAGAGTAGCTATGAAGAAATGCTGCGCACTGTCCTGGGCAGATTTCTTCTATTGGTTTCTTCTCAGGAAGATCTATGGCCTGGTCAGTGGTCTAACTGCAGGCTTATTGGCAATTCTAATCAAGTTAAATATTCGCCATCCGGTGGGGGGCAAAAAGCAGACGCATATCGCTGATTCGGACTTGTGTTTAGAGGTGAGTCAACACCCAGTCAAAGATGGCTGTCTCACCTTGCCAGCACCGCAAGGCCATTTGTGTTGATTTGTTGCACTTGGTCGCAATTAAGGTGCGTCCCACATTGGCAGTTTGACTTACTCCTGCTTAAGCGGGAGATTGGCTCTGCTGCTCCTCCCAAGGATAGGATTTGTCAGGCCGTGGAGCCAGCAGAGGTAAGAAATGAGAGCAAAGGGGGAGGTAACCAGAGCTTTGAGAACGAAGAGCAATCATCAATATCCTTCTCTGCATTAGCTGTCCACCAGTCACGGCACAGCCACAGAGTACAGGACATATCACTTTAGTGACTTAGTCTAAGTGCCCTGCTTCATCATACCAGATATGCGTTTCCACCTTCACTGCGTCTTTGAGTTGAAAGTGCTCCGTGATGAATGAAGCAATGTGAATCATGGCATTATGTAAGAGAGATGGGGCTGAGGCAAGGCCTAAAGTTGTGTAGACCGTTAACATGGCTGAAATGCCAGTGTCAAATGGCTGTTATTTGTCCTAGTTTACGTTCACTGGACACTTTATTAGAAACACCTACCATGCATTTCAGAGACAGTTGGTATAAATGGGACAGTAGGCAGTTGGTATAAATGTCTCTCAAAGACATAAAGGCATCAAAACACTAAGGTCGGTTTAGAACAGTAGCACCATAAGAACAGCAGTCATAAGAAACCTACAAAGATGGGGCTGATTTACAGCTAGCTCAAATTTCAGAAACAACCACTCACAGATCTGCTTTTCTGTAGTCTGCAGTCAATAGATAGGCTGCAGTCAATAAATAGATTGTTTGAAGTGAAATGACCATTTGTCATACGTGAACACACCACGGCACACAGTGTGAACAGCATGAAATTGTTCTCTGCATTTAACCCATTCACCCAAGTGAAGCAACGGGCAGATGTCATATGGTAGCTGTAAATGGACATTTGTAGCTACCAACTTGAACATTTGAAGCTTACACCTGTTTCTGACAGTCAGGTATTTTTGCTCGTTTAGAAAGCCCTTCAGTAATGAATGAAGTAGTTAAAAAGTGAAGTGCTGTTCTTGTTTTATTACCTTTCTATAAAGGTTATGGTACAAATAAGTCAGTTTCTGATCACAGTGACAAACTTGACCAGATATTATTTGGGTAATGGCAGCAATAACACAGCAGTTATGTTGACATGGTGGTGTGGGTGATAAAAGTGGTTCAGCGTTATTACACAAATCAGTGTCACTGCTAGTTTGAGAGTGGACCGCTAGAGTAGTTCCGGGGTAAGAAACCTATCATTGGTGAAGGACAAGAAGATGGACAACATAAACATGTGCATGAACAGAGGAGCTACAGTCTGTAACTGCACACCAGTAGTCCATGAGTGTGGATGCCATCAGGCACTGATTGTTTATGATCATTATGAATATGGTATGCATACACTTGACAGTGGAAATATGAATTTGGAATGTGCATCAGTAATTAAAAAAAAGACAATAATAATATGCTGTAACATTCCCTGGCACAACAAGGTACTCTACAAGGTACTATATATAAATGTTGCTTTAGCCCTATTTAACATTTTCCTTACTGATGCAGACTCTCTGCTTTGTCAGCTCATGTAATGCTCAGTGCTGAGGTCAGCGGCAATCTTCAAACCCACGATGTCTAACCTGAAAAAAGAGACTGTATTTCAGCCTCACATTAGCATATAAACTTTGTTAATGACCTTGTCATTTTTGAACTTAATTAAAGGAGCCAGGCAAAGTCAGAGCCAAGCACATAGTACCCCCTGAATTAAACATTCGAATACGTGACACGCCATGAGCCTGATATTGACTGCGAGCTGCATAGTTCACACTGCATTTGTGTTTAGCAAAAACTTTGGGAAACTTTGCAATTATGTCATCACCCTTAACATGAGCTGAACGCTCTGAGTTGTGCAACAATGTAAGTAATCTCAAGCTGTGGAATGATGGTATTGTTTGTGACGCACACCATCAGCGACCCTTCCCATGTCATGCCACTTCAAAGCTCTCCCTGTCAGGTTCACTCTTGGATTCTTGCCTTTGTTTTAGGCTAATGGAAAATGGGAATAATGGCTTTCTTCTACTCTGTGTCCCCCCCCCATGCTAATACCATCTATTAAAAGCTGCATGAAAGTATTCCCATTATTACCATTATTGGAATTGCTAATTGCTAATGATGGATTAAGAGGAATCAACCTTTTTCTTATTTAATACCAACAGGAATTAACAGAATGCTTTGGAGACCAGGACACAATGCTTTCTGCATGGTGCATTAAGGCTCCTTCCTCTGCGTATTCCTGGCAAGTCTTAATTTACAGGACTCAGGCGAAAGGGAGAAAATCAAATATGTTCCCATGTAATCAATTATTAAGGCAGAGCAAATGTGATTTAGTGTTCCAGAAGCGTTAGACACAGCCGAGGGGAGACTGTAATTGCACCAAGCTGAAGCCAAACTCCAAAGAAAGGACATGAGCAGCGGCTAGGGTTTAAAATGGCAAGAGAAGGTCCTACACATCACAGAACAAAACTCCAATACAATGTAAAGCCTAATATTTATATTTGCGTAGGTTTATCCTGTTCAGTATCCTTGTATTTCTCCCTGAATGTCCACTTATTTTTGTATAGTGTAGTTACATAGTTACAATTCATTTTACTATTATCCCCCCACACCCCGCCCCGGCGATACAAATTATACATGGAAAAAAGTACACATCCTCTACAAGAACATACATTTTACTGACAGCATGGTAAAGGAACAGTTTTGGTATATTTGACAGAAATAGAATTGCAAACATGAGAGTAGAGCGGATAGCTTACATGCTCCATGGTTAGCTCGGTGCTGTGGGGCTGGTAATAGATGTGTTTGGGCCAAATTAGTGTCAGTATAGAAAATAATGTGTCCCCTTATACATTGGGCTCATTTAACCTATTCACCAAGTGAAGCAGGGGGCTGCCACTAATTAGGGGCGCCCGGGGACCAGTATGTGGGGATGGTACTTTGCTCAAGGGTACCTCAGTGGTGACACTAGCAGTGTTGGGATTCGAACCCACAACCTTCTGATTGCAGGGGCAACACTGTAACCACTAGGCCCCTGTTTAAAAGATCAACATTTTATTTATTTATTTTAAATTTAAAAATGTGTGTCCTAGGTGCATTAGCCACACTGGGAAAATAAACAATATGCCACTAGTTCACCACGGTCTGTAAAGAGGTGAAGGAAAACAAACAAAATACAAAGGCATCATATCACCAACTGATGTCATTTGATAGCTTTACGAAGTGTCCACTCACTCTTTTGTCAATCTGATCCATTGGCATGAGCTACCATTACCTATTATTAGCATATCATAGCATTAATATAGCATATCATAGCACTATTAGCATAACCTCATTTGAATCTTATTTAATTGTCAACACTGAAGGCGGAGGGTGAGAGTAAGCTGCATGAAAGCTCATATCTAACTATGCTGTCTCCAGTAAGGGAGGGAGCACTCACACCCTGAACTAACTTGCTCATTTTGTACCAACACTGTTTACAGTACAATTTATTTTCAGTTGTAATGCAGCTAACATAGGTCCACAAATCCACCCTTTCCCTGCTTCCAAATGTGTCAACATGATTTGAGTTGCCAACCAAGTAAACATTAACCAGTATGTATCAAACAATCAAAAGCATGCAACACATGGTTGAGCATATCTTGCACATAAGTGTGTGCACATAATTGAATGAATTGGATGAAAGCCAAAAATGGATAAAATGCTTGTTCAGTGTTTGTCTCTGACTTTATCATCTTTATTTATCAAAGAAAATGCAATAGTTTTTATTTTCAAAGGTGCACTTTTATTCAATCTCTTGTTTTCATTGTAAAAGGTTTGTTGGCAAAGCAATTAATCACAGATTTTGAAGACTTTCAAAAGTGACTATCAACACCAAATGTATTCCTGGTCAATAAAATGAAAAAAAATTGTCCAGGAAAATTTTCAATGTACATCTGTGCATTGACTGCTAAGGTAACAATTGGGAAATCTGCTTGATTTTTAGGCAGTTGTTGTTAGAACGAATCCAGACAAAAGTTCCAGCATCATCTCTTTGGACAATCCAGATTTGTGATTCGAAATTTCATCTGTTGCTTTTTCATTCATTTAATTCATATTTCTCACAGTTTTGTCACATTGACTTCTGTTTCAGACATTAGGTTTTTCTTTGTTTGGTCTGTGGTACATTTTCTATTTTTTGGACATATTCTTTTGAGGTTTTTTTTCTTTATGCTCTGTCTCCCATTTTGCTTAAACTTGCACCAAATTTGACATGTTCCTGGCTGGAAACAGCTCATCTCTGTGTTTGGGAGTTTTATAATTCTTCTCATTATTTTAGCTGACAACTCCTTTCAATTAGCCAAGTTCATCAGCTCATTCAGATCTACATGTATTGTCTTAACTCCAGAATAGTTTGCATTTTTAGTGCCAGCATTTGTTTTAAAAATGCACATTACAAGGTGACTCCATAGTTTTTCCTCCGCATTGAGCAATTCTATACTTTTTGTCCTCTACTTCATCTGGGTCATTAGGTAACATATAAATAGGTAAATAACTGCAGAGTTCACAATTCTCTAGTTTGTTTTAGTTCTAAATCAGCCTCATATTTTCCATACCACCTTCTGATGGTGCTGTTAGTCTTGAGTCTACAGAAATCCAAACTAATCAGTTTCTTGGCAACAACTTCTGGGCAGTATGTGTATGACAAAATACTGAGATGTCACCTCAAGGACAGGGGGGACGTGGCTTTCCTAGTCCATTATACCAGCTACTCCTGTGCATTTGCCAACCTTTCTTTATATCTCAGACTGTTAAATATATAAATTACATCCGTTTTGACTCGTTACCCTGTACTACATTAGTCATTTCCTCCCATATTTTACACCCAAATCAGATAAAATTGGGAGTTTTTTTGCAGGAAGTATGAACCCAAGATATAAATATTTATTTTGTCTGGTCAGCTTCATTTCATTTTAACATAAATCCTCTACTGCATTTCAGGCCTGCAACAAATCGTCATCGTTGCATTTTTAGTTTCGAGATTCTGAACACATTCTCTTTCGGGGACAGGTTAGGATTGCAGGCAGGCCAGTCCAGTATGCATTATTTTTCGTCCACAGTTATGCCCCAGAATAACTGTGTTTTTTTTATTTGCATTTTAGATACCATCCCATGTAGCTACCATTACCTATTATTAGCATATCATAGCATTAATATAGCATATCATAGCATTATTAGCATAACCTCATTTGAATCTTATTTAATTGTCAACACTGAAGGCGGAGGGTGAGAGTAAGCTGCATGAAAGCTCATATCTAACTATGCTGTCTCCAGTAAGGGAGGGAGCACTCACACCCTGAACTAACTTGCTCATTTTGTACCAACACTGTTTACAGTACAATTTATTTTCAGTTGTAATGCAGCTAACATAGGTCCACAAATCCACCCCTTCCCTGCTTCCAAATGTGTCAAAAAAAGCCAAAGAAAGCCAAAAATGGATAAAATTTTAGATACCATCCCATGTAGATGCAGTGGAGAAATGCTGGAGTATTCTTTCAAGGTTAAGCGTGGGGCTTATGTGTATAGTATTGTTTAGCTATGTCAATACAGTCAATGGAAACAAAGTGTATGTATGTGTGTGTGTGCGTGTGTGTTTGTGTGTGTGTGTGTGTGTGTGTTGATATGAAAGAAAGAGAAAGAGAGTGACTTCACCTTACATTTTCATGAAGCTGTGATCAATTATTACCAGCGGTTTTCCTTGAAAGTTTCTTTGTATACACACTGTAAGGATTTTTACATCATGACAGTACACAGGACTCTATTTAGGTTATTATTATTTTCTTCCCCTGATGTAGAGTATGCTGTAACATGCACCTTGTTTATGTTTGTGCAGTGTGTGTGTTTGGTTAATATTTACTGAGCATCAATGGAGCATATCGTCTGCTTTCTACAAGACATCCATTTACATTCAGGAATTACCAGAGTGAGAATAACACTATGCTGATGTGTGTGTGGGTGAGATTCTTTTCTGAGGTGATTATTATTCATTAAAGGAAACACCCACTGTGTCCATCACAACAGTATCAAACACAAAAAAATACAAGTCAAGTGTCGGCAAAGGGGATGGAAGAGGAGATAGCAGAAGAGAGGATAGGCGAGAAAAGACACTGAACAAAGAAGAGGGACAGAGATTTATTTCTTGCATTATCAACAATCTCCTCAAAGCTCTGTTGTCATAAGGTCTGTAATGAAGTCTGGTTATAGTGCATTGAGGAGAAATTGAGAAGAGTGCTTGTGAAGGAAAAATAATAATAAAATAAATAATAATAATAGTAAAAACTGATTTGTAATGTCATAGTTATTTTATTCTATGCAAGAACATGCTCACATTTAAATGTTCTTAACTGATTCCTGTCCAGTGTTGTGCCAGTTTACACTGAAAAAGAACTAGTTCAAAATACAGTTCATTTTTAACTGATTCCTGGCTAGTATTGTGCCAGTTCACACTGAAAAAGAACTAGTTCAAAATACAGTTCATTCAAATAAAAATGAACTAGTTCACGTTCAT
>JBBPCY010000037.1:16539164-16552645 GCA_037974405.1 Brachyalestes nurse
AAATAAGCTTATAAAAGGAGGATATTGATGTTTAGTACAGCTAAATACTGGATGTTTGAGTTTTAGAGCTGTACATTATCACTAGTTTGATAAGGTTTATAAAAGACGGCTGTTTGTTTTTTTTTTTAGTTATGTTCTGAGCACTTTAAAAGATATGTGTTAATGTGTTCTGAATAAAAAATCTATGTAGTATACCTGCACCTCATTTTTTCCACTTTCACCATAACATGATGCGTTGCTTAGGTGGTAAGATCTATTCTCAACCTCAAAATTGTTTTTTTTTATATAACTTATGTCTGTCATTGTTCAGTGGTATTACAGATAGAAGGAGAAGATTGAAGGAGGTTTAGATAGAAGGACATTGTATTGAAAATGTAAAAAATCATCTTTGTATGGAATCTCTCATTTTTGTAACCTTACACATAATATCCCAGCACTCCTGAGAATTCATTAAACTTTATAAAGTTAAAGACCATTGGTTTTATCATGAGGCCTAATTCATTCTCAGTGCAAAATACACATTTAAACCGCTCTTTCACTTAAACTGTAACTGTAAATGGACAGATGTTCATCCGATTGCTTTATTTTTGTTTATAAAAGATTATGTAAAGAATAGTTCCACTTATTTTCACCAAATTGTCTTGATTTCGTTCTAATACTGCTTGATGCCAAAATGTATATTAAAAGAATGCACATTTGTTAAACAAGCTTCAGAACTCAAATCATTACTATTATATTCTTTAGTTGGAAATTAATGATAGCAACATTTGTGATTTGATTTTACTAATGATGCTGATAAATTAATGAGCTTTATTTAATTAATGAGGGCAAACATTGTGAAATCAGCACTGCCCCTATTGCACTAAAAAGAGCCTACCTTAGACGGAGCAAAACTCCCTGCTTGAGAGTTAGGAAATCATTATTGTCCAGAGAACCACATTCACCATGTATCTGCAGCCAAAACTTTCTAATGAATCTAATGAGTTGGATAGTCTGAGACACTGTTTGACCTATCCCACTCCACTGCTGCAGATTTATTCTTTCATGTATCATACTTTGCAAATTATTTGGCATTTTGCTCTTGAGGCAAATGAGTCAAACATGCTGTTGAACCACCAATGCTAAAATATGTAATGTCCAGCTCACTGAAATAGCAAGGAAGGAAAGAAATGACTGCTAATGGCCACTAATCATAATGCATTTGCACTTTCTAATATCTTATGACGTTGTGAGACTGAAAGTTAGTTTTAGTTCCTCAAAATTTTAAAACTGACCTCCTCAGCCCTCCTGGAATTTAAAACAATTATTATTTAAAGATTATGTAACAATGATTGGCTTTGTCATTAACTATTTAGGAGCAACTCAGGAGCCTTTCGGAATTTAAATGTCTAGAAAAAGTGCAGTTCTGTTGCCTTCTACACATTTTGTGATAAAAGTGTTGCTTTTTACAAAGTAAAGTAAAGTAAAGTGGCCCCTTATAGTTACGTATGAACACACCATCGCACACAATGTGATCAGTGTGAAATTCTTTCCCTGCATTTATCTCATTCACCAAGTGAAGCAGGGGGCTGCCTTGTTGGAGGCCTTACCTCTTTCCCACTATCAACAGACATTATCAGCTGTATTTATAGATTTCTGTAGAAAGATACTGTGTTTCTGATGTAATGCCAACGTAAAATTAAGATAAACTGATATTATATCAGAAATAGTGTAGCATTCTTTAAAAACCTGTAACGGTAGAAGACTCCTTGATACAGTTGATAAAATTACTGTAGCAGGTTTTATAGAATTTTTACAGTGTAAAATTAAGATAAACTGATATTGTGACCTGCTAATCCAATTGCTCTCCCTTATAATTTACGAATTAATTTACAAAAGAAACCTGTGACTGACTGTGTCAAAAATCCCAAATATGTATTATACTTTTAACACCAAGGGAAAAGTAATACCTGCTATTTTTAACAGACATTATTTTCCTAAGTAGCGCTGGTGGGAGTCCTTGAGGATGAGGAGGGACGCAAGTGGAAAAAAACAGATTTTATTCTCACTAACTAAAAAAATGTGAATAAATGGACACAACCAAAATCCCAACAAACAAGCAGGGGTTATGGATGACTGACAAAGACAAGTACAAACACAGCGGTACATACAGGGATGACAGCGAAGTTGAAACGCCTGGGAAAGGAGTGCGGGTAGACAGACAACAGGTGGGACCACTAACAGAGGGGCAGGACTAGGGCAGAGCAGGGAAATCAAAACAACAAACAGGTGGCAAGGGAAAAACAGATCAGGGAAAACATAGCACATGATGTGACACTTAAGCAGTGCACATTTTTTCCCATATAAAAGCACTACCTAGGAAGCACCCCTATGCTAGAAGAACTACCTATTGCTAGGTGCTCCACCAGTTGAGCTACTGGAGCTACTAACATTTAAATCATATATCATACAGGTTAAGGGGTACTTAATAATAGAACAATTGGTTATGAGCCTGCATTTGACCTCGAGGTGTAAGAACGCAACACAGCAGGGCCAAAATCGGCCATTTCAGCTCTTATTATTGTTTATTATTACACATCATCAGTGGCATACTATTGTTTTTTTCCATTTAAATGCCAGAGTGATGCAACTCAAGAGATGATAAATGAGGGACAGCACTGACAGAAGTAGTCCTATACAGGTCACCTTTTTTCCTCTGTGATCTAGGTGGCATTCACAGGGCAATAAACCATACAAGATATGAAGAGAAGAAATAATGTATTACTCCAGTAAACATTAGCACAGTGGCTTAACATTTGAGTATTTACACACTATGATATTCCTCCTCTGGAAAACAAGCCTTAGACTCCTATATACAGTCAATAACAAATATGAAAATGGTGAACTGAGTTTACTTCAGTCATTTGAACATCTGAGAAAAGGCACCAGCAAAAACATGGAAGACAACAGCATAGTAGCTGTTTTTACTGTGATACAAAGTGAAAATGTAATTATCATCACAGCCAAGGTGGCCAAAGCAAAAGCTTTTGTATTCTGGAGTGGAGATTAGTCAATTATGATTAAATTGCAGCTTTTCTTTGTGAAAACTTATATAAAGCAAGCCATGTTGTTGTATGGACTGATAATAGAAGGAGGGGAGAGAAAATCATTGGAACGTTTAAGCTACAGTAAAGTTTGTGCATTTACAGCAAATTCCACTGAAGTGCATTTTAAATATGTAAAATCTAACAGTACCAAGAAATGAAAAATGTCTAGTATAAGTGAACCCCAGAATGAGAATAAAGGTGGTTTGCTATCATTCATTAGAGACCTCGTACATTTTAAATGGAAGAACACTGAGCAAAATGTAATGTGCAATTATTTATATATAGATTTATATGTGTATGGTGTGTGTGTGTGGGTGTGTGTGTTTGCGTATTCTTGGGTGACAGAGTAAACTTTTTTTTTTAAATATGAAATTGACATTCTTCTTTCTTGTAAGGACAATAGGCTTTACCCGGGTAAAACGTGCACTTGTAGCTTTGCCAAAACTTTGGCTATCAATGTTGGCCATTCGGTAACCTTGGATTGAGACTCAGGGAGGACATGTGAGGGTATCTCACTACAATGAGATATTTCAACCACCATATTGACACCTTGCTAAAATAATCGCCTAACTCATGTTTTCAATATTTTCAGGAAACACAAAAAAACAAAATCAGCTCCTATTCATTTCAATGGGCAGACCCTTGTCTTAAAGTGGTAGAATCATATTACCTGGTTGACTTATGGTGTAGGCAATTTTAGCATAGGTGGCCAGCATCATGAAATTACTTAAGCGATTATTTTAGGAAGGTGACGATATAGAACAGCAGTAATGAACAGAAATGTTCCATATTCTTCAGCAACTCCTGTGTAGGTGAATAACATAATTTAGCGGTGGCACAAAGAATCCGGTGACATCATTCTAGTCATTTTTAAACACACGTTGTAAGAAGTACAACTTTAGTACAACACTCGAGTGCACCAGCAGTGGAGGAGTGGATGAGGCAGCAGACTGAGCAAGAGACTCAGACACAGAGAGCGGAATAAGAAAATGAGACAGCTGCAAAATTAAAGAGAGTGAAGATGAAATTGAAAAAAGCAAAAGCTAAGAAATCTTACCATTTCTTAGAGAGAGAGACACAGAGAGGATGAACAATAGAGAGACTATGAAAAAGGTAACTAGACAAACTATAAAAAGGCTGAACAGAGAACTAGGGAACAATAAAGTGAATGAGACAGGTTTCAAGAGAGAAAGGTGGAGTAAAAAGGGTTAAAAACAAAGAAAGCAGGAAAGAAGGAGAGTGAGAGATAGAAAGCAAGGAAGAATAGAGCAAGAGAGAAAGTCTATAAGAAAAGAAAACACAGATGAAGAGAGTAAGAAAGAAAAAGAATGACAGACTGAATGAGAAACCAAGAGAAAAAGAGAATATATAGAACAACTAGTGCCTTTTCATGATAGTAGTGCGAGAGTCCACATACAAAACTGAATGGAAAAGAGTAAACAGGGAACAAGAGAGAGATATTATATGAAAGGTAAAGAAAGACAGACAGAAAGAGAGAGGACTATGAAAATGTAAACAGAGAGAGATGAATAGAGAGAATAAGAAAGATAAACAGAGGGACATAGAGACTGAGGAAAACAAAGATTAAAAGAGCAAACTGAGAGACTAAAAGAAAAGTGAGAGAGAGAAATGGAAAGAGAGCACAATACAGATGAAACAGATACATAACGGAAGTGAAAGGAAAAGCGAAAGATGAAGAGAGCCAGAAGTAGAGAGATACTCATGCTGTCCAACCAGTGCCAACACCACCAGTAATGCAATGCAAGCACCACGTCACCAATTATGTGGAGTTTGCTTCAAGGGGGAGGGTCCATTATAAAGGATATAAAAGCTGGCCAACATTGTTTCTCTCTCTTTCTCTCTTGCCTTTCAGAAAGTAATGTATAAAGTGACCGTTTCTGTCATACGTGAACACACTACAGCACGCAGTGTGAACAGCATGAAATTGTTCTCTTCACCAAGTGAAGCAGCGGGCAGCCAGGAACACAGCGCAGTGTGTGGGGAAGATACCTTACTATAGGGTACCTCGGAGGTGCCACTAGCAGTCCTGGGATTCAATCCCACAACCTTCTGGTCACAGGGCCAACTCCCTAACCACCAGCTACCCTTAAGTGCAGATGCATTTAAGGGAGGCTGAAATCATCCTTTGTCTGGAATACAAAGAAACTCATTCCAGAGGGTAATACAAGAACTTAAGTTTCAGTAACCTAGTCAAAGTTTAGCTTAGATATCTGATCAAGGTCGCAACAAGCCTCCAACAAAGTCAAGCTTGCAACAGGCATTTCTGCAGCTTTTGAGTTAGTGAGGTGACCAAGTCCTTGATATTCCTTTGTCTCCAGAGAACAAAAGTCGCATTTCATGCATTCCTTCTGCACTCACGTGGAAGAAGAGCCATCTTTACCGTTGCCATTTCTCCTTCCCTATCTCCACGTCTTCTCCCGTGTGCCGTCACTAGAATTGAGCAACTGTAAATTCACCAGCAGAGGGCACCAGGGAGCTGCCTAAGGTCTGGTACAGAGCTATAGCTAATCCATTGTTGGTTGTTCCTTCTAGCTTGTTTATATGTAATTCACATTTATTTAGCTATCAAGGGAATCAATATTTTATTTTTTTATTCTAATCATAGTTTCCTGCATTGTAAAGACACAGTAAATGTATTATTAGTTTTCATCATGTTGTCTCCCAATTTCCCTTCATTGCAAAAGTATATGTTATTTATAAAAATGTACATGTATTGTAATTATATTTAGAGATTGCATTGCATACATGCTTCCAAATGTTCTGCATTTCAGAAACATTAGAATATTTGTTATTAAGTGCTGTTGAACTGCCTAACTTTTTCCCTGCTTGCATATTGTTATTAGTGTATAGTCCTGGAAGCCTCCACACATTTTCTCCTGTGACACTATTACCTCCTAAATGTAAGTTTATTTAGGTAGCTGTCCTGTGACTTTACTACATTTTGTCTCTTAGCTTGTTAGCTACACAGCAGCTGTTTTATGTTTAGCATTTTAACATTTCTTTTCTAACTACTAGCTAGGGTTGCCAACCGTCCCGTATTGTCTGGGACATCCTGAAATATGGGTGATTTTGATTTGTCCCGTCCAGGGCAGCTTCAGTCCCATATTCCAATCACAGCCCTGTCGGCCAATAATAGACTACTGTAAGTATGAGGCAAAACGCAGCAAATGTTGCTATGAGACGGTTGTTGGTGTGCGTGTGTGCACTGGTCACTAGTGCTGAGCTCTGTGCGCGCACCTGCAAGAAAGCAAGGCTGCCAACACACACAATTGTGGACGCTCCTCAACGGTAGGTGGCGCACCTAATGATGCAGCAGTCCCCCCCCCTCAACGCTCGGTCACACAAAGGTTTTTGGAAAAGTTGGCAGCCCTGAGAAAGTGTCCCGCATGTGGGGTTGAGAAAGTTGGCAACCCTACTACTAGCCAATAGGTGAAGCTTGAGCCCAGCTCCTCTTAGCTTAACCATGGCAAGCAATAACTTCTACAATCCTAATGCTTCTCCAGTTTTGATTGATCATGTTCTTTAGATCCTGAAAACCAGTAGGGAAGATAATGAACAGCCTCATGCTAGAAAAAAACCATTCATAGCTCAGATAAGATTTTAAAAGACTTGAAGAAACAAAAGACTTGATGAAAATGTTCTTGCTTTATCAGCAGCAGGTCAGCTTAGAAGTTGAAGCACTGTGTAATGAGAATAGACTTTTCAACTAAAAGAAAGCTAAGCTCAGTTCTGAGGTTGAAAAACCTCAAAATGCACACTCTTACCTCAACTGATGTACTCACTGGAAGTGAACCCTACATGGGCTTAACAGGAACTATTCCCTTCCAAATGGGGAACTTGCCTGTGTCAGAGAGGGAAAAAATCGTACTGCTCGGTCTGGTACCTGTAGTACTAGACCTCAGGCTAGCCAACCTCTTTATAGCCTAGCAGCTGAGAAAAGCATTACACCTGCCACACGGTCCTCTAAGGACCAAGCTCCAGCCTTCATCCTCAGGGTCAGGACAGGTGCCACCAATTCCTCCTTTGAGCATCCTTATGATATACGGTAACTGTTCACCGTCAGATGCTGAAACTGAAATCACCGCTGATAATTATTTCTCAAGAGTAGATTGCTCTCCTTTATCATTTTGTGATGAGTCTGAAGACTCAACATATTCCACCACTGATTATCCCATCAGGAGAGTAGATATAAAATTAATCTTTTCTCATCTTTGTGTCCTCCTCATCAGGTGCATGATGTCCAGAACAGGGACATCCAGGTAGATTGAGCAGCTAGCAGTCCTTACATAAATGAAGAGCATCATTCCACATATCGGAGCACTTACCAGCAGAGTGATGATCATGCTCTAGCTTTTTACTCAAGTAGAAATCATAATTTTCTCATATTGAGACTTAGCATTGCCCTCTATTGACAGAGAACAAGAAAGCAGGAATCTTGTTAATGGCCATCAATCAGGTAATCCAGGCAGTGAACAACTAGCCATCCATTCAATCAGGAAACTACCTCAGAGAAATTGAGTGTAGCCTCACTGACTTGCCTCATGCAACACAACAACCTTTGCCTTTATACAATCACTGTCTTTTTCCATCAGAGGTAGCTACTCTCTGCAAGCCCTTGTTGAAGAGTACTACTACTTTGCTGACGAAACATCAACCAACTATCTGAGCTATTCAAATCAAACACAATCATATTGAATATCCTAGAGATTACTTTAACCACTCAAAGCAAGCATTTTTCCAGGTAAGGAATGGATCGGGTCTTACAGAAGATTGAGCACTTGAATCCCTCTTCTTACACAATCTTCATCCTTGTGTGAGAACACATGTCACACTCTTGCCGCAACAAAGTAATCTTTCATACAGGAAATTAAATGGATCACACAGATGGGAAACTATTGTATGGCCCAAGATTCCTGAAAAATACTTTTTAAACTCCAAGGTCCTTCTCATGCTGTTCCACAGTCTCAGGACTTGAACATTCCTCTTTCAGAGTCCTCTCTTATTTTTAGTGACTTTTTATAATGGGAGAAGTGGGAAAGGGGAGGGTGTAGTCTCATTGGTGTGATGATCGTGTGAATAAATAAGAAGCCACTTCAGTTGCCTGTTTACCTGTTTATTCACTCTAGAGCCCACCACTGCTTAAAGCCTTACTCTGTAAATCACCTTTTATTTCTCTGTCTTCCACAGCCAAGAGCCCACCGGTCCTCAGCTATTTACCTTCTTTTGACTACATTTTCCATCCAATATCCGCAGCACTGCAAATAATGAAAGGAAAGAAGTAGGTGGACTTTTTGAGGTGCGGAGGGGGATGGTAACAAGGGAGGGAGGTGAGTTTTTATGAGATTTTATATAAATCTAATTCACACATAGCAGAGGTAATGGGGAGAGAGGAAAGACACCTGCTCAGATCTGAAGCTGTCATCTTCCTGAACAGATTGGATGATGGCGTGGAAATGTTTGCTGCAATTTTCTTTGCCAGCATCCCTCTTCACCCACCCCCCTCCAACCCCCACCACACACTCCCTCTGTCTCCCTGTCCCTATCTACCCTTCTACACCCTCTCTGTTGCTCTCCCAGCCTCCTTTTGATAACAGTTCAGTGTGACTTGTACCATTTATCAAAGCTCCTTCCACAGCACCAGAAACTCAATATATTATTCTGCCAAATTATAGTGGATGTGGATTCATGCTTTTTGCTGTTCTCTGACCTTGACCAGGGAGCCCTGTACCTGGCTCTGAAATTCTTATTCACCTAATGAGAATTTAGCATTCAGACACCACCACATCAAACAGCCCTGCATTCATGGTGACAGGGCCTGAGGCAAGCATGTCCAATATTTGACTTTTAGAGGCAGAAAATCTGCAATATTGGTTCTTACCAATTAACATGTCCCCTCCGATGTTTGTCCATTTCAAATCACTTGAAGGCTAGACCAGCCATGGAAAAAATGCAGAGCCCATTTTGTTAATTCATGAATCGCATGGAATGTGTTGGAGAAATTTGACTAGGTGCTCTGAAACACTATAAGTTGGAAAATACAGGTTAAGGTATTATACAGCTGCACATGCTATTTAACCCTACTTGTATTCAGACAAACCTTGGCTCCTGTCTTAAACAATGGTGTTCAGTCATATGTGCAGCTCACTGGAAATACTTGTAGGGACAAAATCAATGTAAATCTGGAAGATTTAGATAAATAGCTCATTTTCTTCTGCAGGTCTTGGGCAGGTTGATGCTGATATTACCAAGTCTGAAGAAACCCATACCCATGAATTAACCTGGGACTCAGCTCGAGTGATACTTAGATGACAACTTAGTGACTTGTTTGATTACCACCAGTGCACAAACCAGTCCCATCACAAGATGCAGATTACTTGAGTATGACCACAGATATTATCAGAAGAGACAGTTTGTTGGATTAAATATAGCAGATGTAAGGCACACAGTTCAATGAAAATTCAAGCACTTTGTTGTTAAAGGCAGAGGTGTTGTGAAGATATGTACAGATATTTTTCCAGGACTGCAAGTGATTATGATATTTGTCAGATTTCACCAGTAATTTTACATTTTTACAACATTGGTTTGCATTCAGTTTTGAGTTTGAGTCTCATGAAAGTAAACAGAAAGTGAGCAGAATTTTCAATCATTGTAAATAGTTGTTAGAAGACACTGCCAAATGAATAGACATAACTATATAGACCGTGTATTGTCACTTGACATCACACCTATATGAACTTGCTGGACATCCTGTACCAATATAATCCCTCTCATTTTTTGCTTGATTTCACACAATTCAAGTAAGCAGTGGGTGTCCCCTTAATAGTTGAGGGGATCGTCCACTTATGTTTAGGCATGTAGGGTATTTGCACTTCTCTACACACACAAACACACACATTATATCCAAAATATGTGAAAAATTAGACATATGCTGGAGATCTTAGGATTGTCCCATTGCAAAGTGTCCCATTCTAATTGCAATGCTTTTATAATGGGATTATACAACCTGTGTGTATTATACAACTAATGGTGTAAATGAGTCAGCAATTGGTGTATCTAAAAGTAACCAGTTTCAAGAATTAATAGATGTAATGCAGAAGGACCTTAACCGCTTATAAACCAGTTAAAAAATTTGGCAGGATTTTCCAGAATATGAATGAGATAAAAAAGCTCATTGGTGTGTTTGTGGGTGGAGTGGGGATTGATACTCTCCTGAGAGGAAGTGACAGTCTCATCTTGAGGAAGAATGGTGGAGAAGAGAAACGGATGGTGTGAGTCATGGGCGTGGACAGCGGGAGAGGCCTCGTTCTGTCCGTGTCAGGCTGAGAAACATGCCGCTCAAATGGAGCGAACAGACCGCATCAAAATGCAGGCGATTAATTCAATTCAGTGCGATTCGGACTGCTTTATTTATATGACATGTAAGGTACGTTTGAATTCCCAAAGCCGAGGCTGAACTTATAGGATAATTAAAGGATTATAATGAATATTAGAGGATTATCATTTAAGAGCCTGAACTTTTTATAGCCTGTGAAAGCATATGACTTAATGCTGCAAGGCACTATTAATGTTTTTTTTTTTTCTCGCACTTGTTCTCTAGAGTGTTTGCATGTACAGATGCTGCTCTTAGTCTTTGTTTTCTGTGTGGTTGTTGTTTTGCATCCCTCTAGCCTGTGGCCTGTATGTTAAAAACAAACATGGCACAAAGTGCAGTGCGTGCCACAGGTTTATATATATATATATATATATATATATATATACTTTTTTTTGTTTGTTTTGTTCCCCCCTCCCCCCAGTAGTGGCATTCCCCCGGTTTTTGGCCCCCCTCCCCCAAGTAGTAGCCGACAGAGCTACAGGCCTACAGAGTATAGGGCTGTCGGCAACTGGGCTCCTCGGGCACAGTCAGTCATAACTAATATTTCCTTTTTATATATCGTGCTGTGAAGTGTGATCTGTTCCAAGCACCTAAGTGGTGGGGTTGCAGTGCAGTGTTCTCTGTGTGTGTTATGATCAGAGTTTGTAGCCTTCACGCGTTGAATCATATGTTTGCTGGTGTCCATTCATAGTGGCCCGACTGGTTTGGCTAACAATTTCCCATGATTGTGTATGCATTTTCTTTTCTTTCTTTATTTATTGACAACCAAAGCGACACATTCAAACTATTTAAATAAAGACAATATTTTTGTAAACCTGTGCATGAGTAGTTGTTGGGGCAGAGTTCCCCTTGCCCTCCATTTATTGTACTAGCATAGTTTAAGGGGTGGTGTAGTCAGTAGGCAGTAGAGGGGGTTACACATAACACAGAGAATACTCCACATTAAGTGCTGATGATGGAAGATGAAAATAAAGAAAGAAAAAACGAAAGAATGCACTTAACTTGGGATAGCTAAAAAATGTTATAATTAATGTTATAATTATGGTAAAAGTAATTCATTAACACCAGTGTCAACAGCAGCAGCAAGAGTCTGCGTTTCAAATGAAACGTTAATGACATAAAGGTGTTTATCACAATAACCTTTTGAGAGGAGCGTCTAATCACCCTCTTTTAGAGAAATCAGCTGCTGATTAATCTACTTCACGTTGTGAATGGTCAATTATCTGGAGACACTTGAGAATGCTCTAAAGTGTAAATAAGATAAATGACTGATTTCTGTATTTCCAGGATCAAAATCCCAGGGGAACCTCTGGATTTCTTCTGCCATCTTTTAGTGGCTTAAAACAATGCCAGGATAAGAAAAAAAAGTCTTTGTTGTGCAGTACAGTACCGGATTCCTTTCAAGCTGGTTTGATGTTAGATAAAAAGCAGTCTCAACTTGCTCAAAGTGTGTTTTTGTATTTGCAGGCCTAATAGCACCAGATGATAAACACCATAGCAAGGTGTGGCAAAATCATAGCAAAGTGATGTGTGGACAAGTTTATTGTAAAAATAATGGTGTGTATTGGTTTGCTATTTTAGAAGTGTGTTTTAATCACTGAATATGCTTAACAAAGGCACATGGTTGGACCTTGGTTTGGAAAAGGCGCATTGACACACTCTGGAATAGAACACGTTAGGAAGGAACTGATTGTTTACCCGATGAGTAAATAAGAAGTAGATTCGATCTCTCCAAACAAATCTACTAAAACAGATGTCTGAGTGAAGCCACTGTGAGGTCAACCATTAATTGCAAAAAATAAATGAGTTTCACTGCCGAGGTGGGAGGAAAACTAAATTTGTCAATAATAACAGCATCACTGATAAGACTCAGCTCTATAGTGGGGTGATAAGAAAGAGTACAATAATTAAAAAGTGTTGGTTAGGCTCACCATGGAAACTCGCCGCGTGGAAGTTCAATAGAGTTTGGTAAGAGTACTTTCCTTAGGATTTCTAAGCATTAAAAAGGTTGCGTTAACAGAAAGAAGAAAACTCCGATTACATTTTTTTGTAGTATAACCAAGCAGCTGGTAGCCAGTGGTTAGAGCATTTGCCCTGCGATCAGGATGTCGTGGGTTCGATTCCCGAAACCGCTAAGCACTTCTGAGGTACCCTGAGCAAGGTACCGTCCCCACACATTCAAAACTAGTATATTGTGCATTTATTTATTTTTAAAGTACTGCTATATGAACAAAAGTGATATAACATTTGGTTTGCAAACACTTTAAACAAATAAGGGGCTTTTTAACAGCAGTGTTACCTTTTTACACAGCTGCAGTTCAAATATTTCTGTAAATCTCAACTAAACATTAATGTAATCAAATCAAATATAAAACCAAAGCTATTTGCTACTGCAGGGCATTCACGTTTTATCTAGTTTGTTATAGAGTCCAGAGCATTATAGCAGGTGCAAAGGGAGACCAACTCCATATTAAAGTCTCTGTATCTGACTGCAGTGTCATTAAACTCCCTGTTTCTCTAATGGTCAGACGTCTCATTACTTTTGTTCATATAGTGTATGTTGACTTGTGTGCATTTGTATTTTCCATCATAAGAATTTAGTTTTTAGGTAGAAGTTTTGTCTGAAATCAAGAATATTGTGGGGAGCTGTGTGCTGTGCACACCCACGAACACAAACACAAAAAAGCAACTTTCAAAATAAAAGGATTTGTGTTAATGCGATAAAATAATTGTCTATGTTAAGTAAATAATGTGGTAACGTGATATGTTAATGTGCCCAGTCCTAATAAATAAATAAATATAAATAAATATATATATATATATATAAAATCTATAGTCAAAGCTGTAATTAAAATGTATTTTTCTGTCCGTATTTTTGTTATTTGGATAGTGTTTGGACAGAAGTAGTAGGGGCCTACAAATAAATGTAATTGTCTCAGCGCTGGTCCAGGTGGCCTCCAGCTTTTCACACTGAGGAGTTTTCGCTGCTCCACCACACCTGA
>JBBPCY010000037.1:16564866-16578428 GCA_037974405.1 Brachyalestes nurse
CAACATTTATTGTGATCTTAAAATTATATTTAAAGGAAAATAAAATTTCACTCCTCAGGGGCCCTCCCCCGACTTGGAGCCCTGGTAATTTAGTCCCACTTTTCACCCAACTACGACGACCCTGTCTGTAGCCACCTCCTTCCAGATCACAACCTGGGTATGTGACTGTCCCCAGGACACAAAGACTCCCAGGATAATAGGTAAGTACACTCACCTCTTATACATTTTAGTTCATAAGTTCTGACAGGAAATTATGGTGATAGCATGGCAGCATGTCATCACAGCCCCATAGTGGATTTCACCATTGCCCTCTTGACAGTATCCCATCACCTCGTCAACTCCACCACCAAAGTGGCCCAGGAATGCCAGTGAAACACTGCCTATTCTTCAGGTAAAGACTATTATGTTTTTCCTCAATGCTGCCACGCTTATGTGTCTGTTAGCTGTTTTCCTTGTCATTCAGTTCTTGTCATTGAGTTCTACCCAAGAGAGGATCCATTTTAATTGAAGTGGCCTCTCTTTAGTCTGGTTATTTAATGGAAATGGCCTGCATCTTTAGTCTGGGAAAACACTTTACCAAAGGAGGAATGTTAATAGTGTATTACTACACTTGGTGTTCAGCATACCCAAAACAAGCTGCCACCCTCTCAGTTAATTAAACCAGTGGAAATCATTCACTAAGAAATAGTGAGTACATTGAAGTACAAACCTGTAGAATGTAGAGTCAGTGTACTTATCATTGTGTTTGCAGTTTCAATAGTTCCAGATTTGGCTAACTATAACAGCTTCTACTGTCCAGGTTCTTTCCTAGTTTTCCCAGTTACTTATGAACAAACGTATGGGGACACATCTGATTTTCAGCGTTTGGGCTAGGCCCCGTACTTCCAGTGATGGGCAATATTAATGCTTCAGCAGACCAAGACATTTTGGATGCTATGCTTTTGGATGCTAACTTTGGAATATATAATTTTTTTCCTGTGTATTTAATATGTATATTGTTTCATTTATCTTTAAACACTTTTCAAAGTCTCCTTATTCCTGAGCTTTAACAAAATTATTTTACGACTTCTTTTCTTGCAGCATGGGCAAATAATGTCATTAGTGTTTAGTCATTTTCTCTTTAAACTCAGTGTTTATTTACTTGTCTTTGGCTAATCTATTTTAGCTCATCTCCCATTCACAGGGCACCAGGGGTCAGTGAATAGTTTAGGAAGTATGACAGTTATGTAAATCAAATGTAATGACCATCACAGGCAATAAATCTCAACCCATGGGAAAACGAAATATCTATTGTAATTGTCTTCCTCACATGCAGAACATTTACCCAGCACTGCTGAAGTAAGTGTAAGGTGACCATTTTGTCATAAGTGAACACACCACAGTGCACAGTGTGAACAGCATGAAATTCTTCTCTGTATTTAACCCGTTCACCAAGTGAAGCACAGGGCACCCAGTGACACAGTGCCTGGCGAGCAGTGTGTGGGGACAGTACCTTGTCCAAGGGTGTTTTTAATTGATTTTATTCAGCTAGCTAGGCTTCCTTTCCTATTCGTGATCAGGTGAGCCAGTCACAGTATGCTCATTAGCTTCTTCAGCTTAAACCCTGTACCAAATAGTGCCCAAAGCTCTTTAGTCCTCTTCCAAGCAGCATCATGAATGCAGATTAAGAAGAAAAAAGTGATGCAGTTTGTACAGATTTCAGATAATATGGTAACAGAATGCCAAATACAAAATGTTATGTCAAATTACTACTAAAGCTCATTTAATCCAAAACACAACTTTTTTCACATCAACTGGTATTACCTATTTTGTTTTAATTCGCTTATCAACATTGGCATGGCGCAGGTTCCAAGCAAAATGGTGGACTTGTGCATCATTTGGGACAAGGCTTAGAATACAGCACTCTTCCTTTATTTCCAGCCAGTCAGAGTGCTGAGCCTCAGAGTGTAAGGAGCCCTGAGTTGAGGGCACAAGACCACCGCCTTTTTTGTCATTCAGCTCCAACTGCGTTTTGTCACAAGACATATCATGCGGCAACGAACAAGCTTTGCATTCACAACATGAAGTACACTCAGAGCTGTCTCGCGCGCTTCACCCATATCATTACAATGCCCATATTAATGCCCCATCACAACCGGGCTCCAGCCGTGCCACCAGGAGGCCTGAGATATAGAGTGGTGAGGGGCGTCAGTATTGGGCAGGGTGTGGAGTGAAACAGCGTGCTTAGGACTGTGTCACTCACTGGCCCATGTTGGATTGTGGCTGTTTTTTGGGGGGGCAGGTGGTTGCATATATTCGAGCTGTTGTTTCGCAGTGGTAATTGAATGCCCTGAATACTGAGCGCAGGCCGTGTTGTTTAGCATTCAGATAGCCGCGATGTCATTGTGAATAAAGCACCATGGCAGAAAAGGTACATCGGCCCTGGAGAGCGGATAGGAGGTGTGTATGTGTGTGTATGCGCGAGTGTGACAGCGAGAGAGAGAGAGCAACTCTGCATACCCACAATCATGCAGAGACAGACAATTTGGATAAGATCCACTCTGTTTCTATATCACTGTCACACACAAACAAGCCTGCCCGCCCACACACACACACACACACACACACACACACACCACACACACTCACTCCGCTTATTATGTACACAGAAATTTCATATAGATCACAGGCAGTTTGACAACGTGTGCTGGAGAAGAGGATGCGCATGCTACTTGTGTCACACCCCACAGCACTTGTTCATAATTTGAATGTCAGATTTCCATCTAATTGATTTATCTCCATAATCAAATCCATAGCACACATCATGATTGCTCCGCCGGCTCAATGGATCGATGGGCTCGTACCCTTTGACTGTACTTGAGGCTGATGTTTTTGCCAGATGGTCAATTCTCCCATCTGTAAGCAAGAGATTGATGTGCATCTTTGTCCTTGGTAAAGATTTATGACCTCATCGCATTCAGCCACTGCCCAATCGCCTCTGACGGAAAACAGGACCTGGCAATGAGGACAATGAAAGTCCATCTTTGTGTTGTCTACTCCCGATTTCCAAGTTGGTATTCCTCTGATTAGTGCTTTACCACAAGTTACCAGGCTGTTGCATCAGATATTTGCAAGAAAGCATTAGCATTGGACAAACACCGGCAAGACTTTTTTTTTTTAATCGTTATTTATTCGTTTGGTTTTTTTGGGTTTTTTTTTTACAGCGCATATACGTGCGCACACATGTGTGGGAAAGAATTGCCCCAGGTAACACTGCAACGATAATGCTTCCTAATGCATTAGGCAACTTTTTCGGCGAGTAAATTCTCATTAAAATAAGAGTGCCAGTGATGGAGTAGAGTGTAATGACAGATGGCTGAGCACCTTAATTGGATCAGATTAATCTGAAGTTCACACACGTCCCGTGGCATCTGAAGACACGGTAATTCATGTAGATGAGGTAAACACAGGTTATATCTGTCACTTCACCCACTGTCATGAGGGAGAGAGCATCAAAAATAGATTCAGGTGTGATGTTTCCTAATTGCAGATGGCCTGCACGGCATCTGATTTATCACTTAAAGCCTCCTAATTACTGGTCGTGGAAAGAAAAGAAAAGAGGAAAAACATTAAAAAACCATCAAGACAGTCTGTTTCCAATGTTAACTTTATGATAATCGTCATATAATGGTCAGGCTAATAAATTAACGAATGGGAGCAGAATTAATGGCTTATATCTCATTAGGTTCTAATGTGAACACAGGAAATAAATGACCTTTTTGAGACCATCTTCAAAAGAGTAAATGGAACAAGAGGGCTAACCTCACTGAAATGTTTTGTGGCAGTGCCTTGACTCATGCCATTGCAGCTCTCAGTCATAAGCAGCTACTAATTTCTGTTGTAAATGAAAGCAACACAGCTGTGACCCTTCAGCTTTGATGAATTTGTGTCTTTAATCACTGACCATGATGCTTCATTTATATTTCCACATTTTTACCTGGTCTTATTGGAAATCATAGTAGATCTGGGTCCAAAAGGACTGGAGTCTAACAGAAGGTGATGGTTTCCCTGCTAAAATACAATATGAAACCTGACGTCTGAACCGGCCTGGAGTTGGACATCCCTCAGTAACATTACAATAACATTACACTCACTCAATCATTCACTTCCTGCTAAATCCTCGCAGGTACCTGGAGCCTATCCCGAGGCGCACACGGTCAATTTAGAATCCCCAATTCACTTGATGCGCATGTCTTTGGGCTGTGGGAGAAAGCGGAGACCCTAGAGGAAACCCACGCCACCAAGAGAACACGCAAACTCCACACACACAAGGCCAAGACCTGGATTTTAACCACCAACCTTGGAGGTGTGAGGCACAGCGCCACCATGGAGCCTAATAATATTACATACATTCCAGAATAAATAACTATCCAAAATGCTTCATATTTTAAATGGTGATCAAATCTCAAGGCAAAAAATTGTAAATGGGTAATTTAAAATCATTTTATGGCAATCCATATACTATTGAATCTTTCGTAATGTCTTTCTAAAATACTGAAGATCTAAAAATGCTGTTTGGGTTCTAATGTATACTTACTGGGTTCTTACTGTGAAAGCTAGTAAAAGGACAGCTGTCCTACTTGTCAGTCAATTTAAATCAACAATTACATCAGTCTTTCTCTCAAGAAATGAATGATGAAATGCAGTGGAAGCCACATAAAGGCACCTTCCTGTTAAATACAAGAGTGAGCCTACACTGTATGTAAGGAAATGCTGAAGTCGGGAAAACAGTCGCCTTAAAATAAATTGAAGTAGTCAGTTCATTTTAATTTGGTAAACAGAACTAAGTGAAGAACGTTAAGTATACATTTTTTTAAATTCAGTCTACACTGGACAAGTTATTGTACATACACACAAAAATGAAGAAGCTTAAAGGATTCCTTGGAGCAATGCCGCTGAATACCCTCTTAGGACTCCCTAAATAACTTTTCAGTGGATGGTTCTGTAAAAATAATTTTGGAATCACTCATCTGAAAGGTTCTGCACAAGGTTTTTGCAAACTAGACTTTGACGATCATGATTACTCAAAAAAAAAAAGATTTAAATGTTTAGTTTTCCCTCTTTAAGAAACAGCAGATGATTAAAATTCGAATAATAAACATGGTACCCCCAATTAACTATAAAGGCATACTCTGCAACCTAGCTCTCACAAGGGGGAGCAATTTCAGGTAATACAAATCTGACATTTCTACTCAGACAGCAATGACATACAAGCAATTCAAAACCTAAACCTTATATTTGTGTAGCTGTGTGTTTTCAGTGTCGTTACACTTGGCCACTTATGAAACTTTATTTGGCCAGCATACAGCTAGGTCAGTATTTATGACCTATTTCACTGTTTGGTATGTATTGATTTATAGGGAAAATTCAGTCTAAATGAAACGGTTTAATGATTTCATATTAAAAAGTAGTCACTCACCTTTGAACTTTTACTTTAATTTTCCCTTGATTTATAAAAAAACATTTTGTTAACAGTGTTAATTCTGCCTCTAAAAAATGCATCAGTGTGTTGGAAATCCTAGAGTTTGTGTTCGTTCTATAAGGTTAAATAAAAGATTACTTGATTAATGGCCAAAATAATTAACAGATTACTCCATTACCAATATAGTCAATGGTGATAGCCCTAAATCGATTCTCATGGCCATTTCATATTCACATTTTCCTTTACCCCGAATCACAATACCCAGGGATAAAGGAAAAGTGTGTAAGGCAGCGCAGACACGTGTACAATGATACAGGTGAGACAGTATGTGGTATGTACGATCTGATAAATACTGCCAGATATTAATCAGCAGGCGTTGGGACTTAAAGTGCTCATACAGTATTGAAGCAGACACTGGTTAAAAGGACACAGCAGGTGTGCGTGGTGACACAGCCTAGCCACAGTGGGCTAACACGTTGTCAGGACGTTGTAGCATCAGTGGGGGGCAGACAGTGCTGGCGCTGCAAGTGCGTTTTTGCACAGAGCTGGCCACTGGCCCTTGTTGAGCGGTGCCATACGGAGGGGGACACAGTAACATGGCAGGCCCCATGGGAGTCTGGGAGTCTGTGAAAGGACAGGAGGGGGTGGAGGGAAGGGGAGGGGTTTGCAGGGAGCAGACTGTCTGTTGGATGCACGGGCAGCAGGGCCAGAGGGTCAGCATCCAGACGCCACTGTGCTGTCTGAATCTACACACAGAGCACGGCATGAATTACAACACAAATAATGTGTGTGTAACAGAGAGAGAGAGAGAGAGAGAGAGAGAGAGAGAAATATTCATTCCGTGTGTACATTTGTAATCTTTTATAGAAGTGATAGGCCTTAAGAGTAGACCTGTATTCTAGCATAGTAATGATACTGAAAGTTCTTTGGCCCAAATTGGGGAAATAAGTGAGGTCTCCTGGCCACCATGTATAACCTAATGACCTATATTTCTGACTTTCTCTTTTCCACATTAAACGCAGCTGACTGTGATCCTCAAACCTCCCTGGGCTTTTTCACGCACCAGTGGTTGTGAGAGCGAGAGTGTCCATGATATCTACAAGATCCCAGAGCCGTCCACGCACCATTCCGGTTATTCAAGGATCACCACCTGACAGCTTTTTGAAATTGTAGGTGAAATGATGTTCTTCAAAGCTGTAGGTGTCTCCCATCTCGCACCGATTTGTAACAGAAATTGTGCTCATCAGCTTGACTAAGAATGATGTTGTAGGCAGAAATTGCACAATGTATGTGTATTTTATGTTTAAATTTCATTTGTATGTTTGCACCATTCATGCATCAATTCAATAAATTCATAAAACATATTTTCTCAAGAAGTGAATGATGAAATGCAGTGGAAGTCACAAGGCACCTTCTTGAATACAAGAGTGAGCGCGGATTGTATTTGAAAGAATCATGAAAACAATCGCCTCAAAATGAATTGAAGTAGTCAGTTCATTTTAATTTGGTTAACAGAACTAAGTAAAGAATAATAAGTATTAATTTTTTGGTTATTGTACATACATGCAAAAATGAAGACGCTTAAAGTATTCTTTGGAGCAATGCCACTCTAAATAACCTTTTAGTGGATGGTTCTCTTACTCAGAATTAAATGAATGTCAGAGCTGTGTTTCTCACATGGAAAACTCAAGAAAAAATGTCTACCACTCCTTAAGGGCCTAATAGCTTTTTGTGATGCCAAGCAAAAACTACTCACCAATGTGATCATTCTGTATTGGGATTCTGTGCTTGAAGATCAAGCACACTCACTGGCAACTTAGAAACATCAGTGATGCACAATGAATGTCATCCTCTAACCCTTCATCACTGGATATCAGTGGATGGATATATTTGGTGGGCAGATTACCAATCTAAAAATGACACCTGTGCTCAATTAAATTCAGTAGAGATCATTAAGAAAGGCTTACTCCTGCCTATATAAGGTCCCACAGCCTATATAAGGTCCCAAAGTGAGATTCCTTTGTGCAGATGGGAGAACCATGAAGAAGAACAACAATTATAGGGTAGAGTGGCCAAACAGAAGCCATTTCTCGCTACGGAGTGGTAGTGGCCTAGTGGGTAAAACACTTGCCTGTGAACCTGATGATCAGAAAGTTCAGCAGGGCCACCCCCCCACTTTCTACCACTGTATTCGTGGGCAAGACACTTAACCCTCAGTTGCTACAAGGGGACTGTCCCTGTAACTAATGATTGTAAGTTGCTCTGGATAAGGGTGTCTGTCAAATGGCACTTTACTTTACTAACAGACACATGATTGCCCCCTGGGAGTTCACCAAACAGCACCTTAAGGACTCTCAGACTATGATGAGCACAATCCTCTGGTCTGATTAAACAAATGGAGCAAAAAATTGGTTATGTCAAAATCCAGTGCATAAATTGGATCTTGGATTTTGTGTTTTGTAATTGCTGGTAGTTGAACAGGTCATACTCATCAGAGATGAAAAATTCCAGTACTAGAAACTGGTCTGTAATTGCAAATCTAAACAAGGGAACCACCATTGTTTCTCTATAAAAAATCTTTCATTGGATGAAGGTTCTTGGGATAACTGTTTTGTAAATGAGATGTCTGAGTATTAACAACCTTTTTTAATAAATCTCCAAACAATGTAAAGATCATGTTTTTTTTACAGAGCCATATGTACAAGTCAAGAACCATTTACAAATCTTGATAAGACAGAGATTTTAGATCTGGCCTTAGAATCGCTGGCATTATCCAGCGGAACGTCTTTTCCCAGCAGAATACTTCAATAGAACATTGAAAGGAACTTTAACGATTTGCAGTCTTTCCCGGGAGAGAAAACTCGTAAGCTTGACACCTGAAACTTTCCTTCTGATAGGAATCAACATGTGAGCACTCAAACCTGGCAGAGAGAATGTGCGGCACATTTTTCTCCTCTGCCAATGTCAGACGCTTATGTTAGGCCTGACCTGAAATGGGCAGTTTCGCCTTTCAGACGTGGGTTTCATCTCCAATCCAAACTGCAGGTCACATTTTGCTCCATTCAACAAGCGCTGGCTGCCATCCCAGGCCTGCAGTTCCAAGAACGAAAGAGCGGAGAAAAAACTCCCTGTCTTTTTCTTTCTCTCATCACACCATCTGCTGCCGAGGCTAGTTCACAGGGGGACTGACACAGCATCCTGCCACCCTCTCCACATTCCTACAGTGTGCTCCTTACACAGAGCCTCATGCAGCCTGACACCCAAAGAAAGTGTCCGTTTATTAATGCTGTTATGAATGCTGATTTGGTCTTTATTCTTCGGTGAAAACATGGATCATGCTGTGGGGACAGTGTGCTGGCTAATATTACTGTTGGCAGCAAGGCACTGTGACAAGGCTGTTGACTTAATGGGCTTGACTAGGCTTTGATTCTGTCTCAGAGCAAGCTTGAAGCATAAAGCTGGTCCACTTTCTTGAAGATAAAGGTTCCAAAAAGGCTTCTTCAGAGCAATGCCAGTGGTTTTTATATTGAGGGTCATGTGTGGTGGGAGAGTGGTTCATGAAAAGTTCATGAATCAGATCATGAGTCAGTGCATACTTTTTTTTTGTTCTTCCCAAAGAGCAGAGCTAAAAGAAATGCCTTTTATTTCAGAAGGGAGACCACCACGTTTCTGCATCACTGTCACTTTCAAACCTGTCGTGTGAAGCAAGAAATGTCACAAATGGATGGGTGAGAGGCTATTCAGCATTAGAGATCTTAAGCATCAGTGGTTGTGATGATGGCTAAAGTAAGTGGAAATAAATCTGTGTTGACGCTATAGGTGTGAAAGCCCTTGAGCAGCAACTTTGTGACAGTGTTGAACAGTGTGGTTTTCAGAGTCACTAAAATAACAAGTGTCTATGAAAGGAATTGCATTGAACTAGTGCAAAGAAAAAAAAATTACACAAAAGAAAAAAGTTAAATGTTCCATTCATTCTCGCTTGCTCAAAGTCCCAATAGTCGTACAGACAACAATCCTGTTAGACTATGGTTTTAATGTCCCTCTAAAAAGCTTCTATAAAGCATGTAGATGTCAAACAATGGAAAACAATGTAGGTGATTCAGTGTGGATTTACAGTGTGGAGGTTAAAAGAGCACAGACTAGAGTAATTTGGGAATTAGAAGGAATGTACCTTTGTTTGCAGCAGATTTTACTGCAATCCAGCACCAGCAGTTTAACAAGTTGTCCCCATATGTTCTCATAAAACAAGATTATGTTTGGTCCAGCAAGACTGGCTTCTGTACAGATGAACCTTTTAAATGAGCTCCTCTCATGGTCATATGTATAAAGCAAATACCTTTAGGACTAAAATTCAGAGCAGTTCCTCAATAATTAATTCTTTTAGCCTTCTTTTTCAGTCTTCACCTGCTTTGGTTAGAAACTAGGGATTCTGCAGGACAACAAAAACTAATCAAATTGGTTCTCAGACACCCCAACAAGTTCATATTTTTGCTGTAACACAACTTGTAACATATAAGGAGGGATGGGGACCCATTGAGAGCTCCCTGATAAGATTTGTGAACCACTGCTGTAAACTCAGTAAATGGATTGATTATGTTGATAAATGGATTTCATCATAAATTCCTCCAGCTGTACAAGGACAGGTCTGGGCTCTAAAGGCTCTACCACAAATGAAAGAAAGTAAAACCTCATAGTCTCAATTGATTCAACCCTGAATAATCTCAATTCTATAACAAAATATTATTTCTGTCCCCTGATATGGGGGAGTTTTGACTGCACATGCACTTTACACTTACAAAAGCTATTTTTTGTAAATGAAGAAGTGCGTGAAGAACCTTTTAAGTACTTCCACTTTATTTCATACTAATTAAAGATGGTTCCTGGAAACATATGTCCAAACCCAGAACCACTTCAAAACTTTTAAGAGTGTGTACAAACCATCCAATTTCTCTTCATGCTGAATAAGAGTTTTGTCAACATTCTGTTAAGCTTGTCCCACCTTGCAACAGGTGCTATGAAAGAATAATGTTTAGGCCAGAGCAGAAGATTTAGAAATCTTTATTTTTAAAGGGCACAAATAGCTTAGATTAGATATATGCACTTAATGGACTGAATACTAGTCTTTGAAATGTTAATGCCATTCACATACCATAAAATCTATAATCTCTTATTCAAAAAAGCAAGAAATGTTTTCTATGATAGGGACCCTTTAAGATTTTACGGTGCATATTGTCTTTTGAAGATAAGGCACAGCAAAAAGCTCCTGGGAATTTTTTCAGAGCTCATTACTGTGATCAGTTAGGCAGATAAAGGCAGTGGACTGAGTGAGTTTGGACACTGTTTTTACTAAATCCAGTTTAGCATTCCTGGCATTACGAAATAGAGAACATATCATTTAATCCGTGCCAACGCGTTCCTTTGTAGTTTCTTTGTCCGTCATTGTCATAACGGTCAATCAATAGGGTGAGCGAAATGATTCAATCACAGCCGCTTTGCTGGCTGTGCTAAGGTTTGTGCGATTGACGGCGGAATATTGATCATTTCTAATAAGGCTTTTAATGAGACATTCTGTTAATCTTACACGGTTAAGCAGAGTCGCTAAACTGATGATTCATTCCTGTCTCCCCCCAGGCACTCAGTCGTTCATTAACACACACACACACACACAAACTGATACACAGTGCATGCTTACACGTGTGTTAGAGCGCGTGCTTGAAAATAGAATCCAGCAATCAATTACCTCAGTAATTTGTATGCAAATTAAGCAAGTTATTACTTTTTGTTAATATTAAAATATCTTCATGTTGGCTGTGATTAATCTTGTAACACTTCGGCTTTGCCTTCTTCTGTCTTCTCTCTCTCACGATCATGTTCTCTATAAGGTTTCCGTAATTGAGGTAGCATCTGGAGCAGCCTGCATGCAAATAGACACAATCACACAGGTGGCTCGACCCGTTCGATTTCCCACCATTCTACAGGTGTGATAATTGCCTGTTTGTGGTTGATTAGCGATACCTTGTTTTCTGGCGGGCCTAAGGCAACACCTTGTTGCAATATTCTTATAAATCAAAGCTGATAGGAGGTCATTTGGAAGCCACTGGGCCATACAATATAGTGTGAGTGGCCAAAGAAATTGTATTTTGGAATGACATTTCTGAGGCCTGTTTTTCCAAGACTGTTTTAGTTACAGGGATTTATTTCAGTATCATCGAAGCTAATCAAGCGGAAGCTTTCTGAACTGTTAAATGAAGCAGCAGGCTTTGTCTTTGTGCTAAGCACAGAAGCGAGTGCTGCCATATCTCAGCTTTATTTGTCGAGTAGGAGGATTCTGCACTCTTATAAACACACACAGAGCACAGTAGAGGAGATTTAAGAGGTTTTTGTACCTGAACATGATTTTTACATTAGAGTTATCCACTTGAATCCATTCTGGTTCTCAAGTACCTTTGCTCTGCATGATGCTGTGCTGTCCTTGCCTCAGCACATCCTGTTTACCTCACGAACGGCTTGTTAATTCATTCATTAGTTGCATCAGGTGTGTTGGGGAAAATGTGCAGGGTAAGGGATACTCCAGGACAAGGACTGAGAATCACAGCACTAGAATTAAACAGGCCTTTAAGACCGACATCTGGTCTCTTTTTAGTGGCTTGCTAGTCGTGAACTTTTTCCAAAAAGCAGTTAAGACTGAAACACTCCTTATAACTTTAACATGAATGGATAGGGCTAAGTATGTGTATGCTCTGGTTTTTGTAATGTTTCATCAATGCATTTCTCTCTCACCCTCCTTCTCTCCATTCCTCCCTCCCATCTATTCACTTGTCACACCACTGGAGGTAGCCTGAAAGTGTCTTTTTAAACAAGTGATGCATTAGCTGCATGTGTAATGAGTATTTTGACCCTGTTTAGAAGAGTCTCTTAGTGTTTTTTTTCCAGAACAACTATTATGCCTGTCCAAACTGCAAGGGTCCATTGTTATTCATAGCTTCTCTAGGTGTCACGGGATGAATAAGCATGTATAATTGACCCTTCCATGTTTCAACACAGAATTTTTGTTTAATTCATTATTTATTGCAACTTCCACTTGAAATGATTATAAAATAAATGCATTATCTACCAGAGAGGCGCATATTATTATATAATTACCCCACAGTTGTGGTCCTGGGGTATTCATAATTTAGTACAGGGGTCCTCGGGTTACGACACAGTTCCGTTCCTACAACAGTGATGTAACCTGAATTTTGGTGTAAGTTGAAACACACCCTAGCCTAAGTCACTTACCGATCCTAACACAGTTGTAAAATCCTAAAAACGCAACAAAGCCACAGAAAAAAGAGGACGCCAACTCCTTTACTTATCGCTGCGTATTCTTCCGCCGCGCTGAACCAAACTAGTTTGCCCACATGGTCCGTAAGTACAACACTAACAGCTTAAGTTGAAACATGTCTCAATTTTTAAGTTTTTATGGGGGTGAGTGTCGTAAACTCGAAACATCGTATGCTGAGACCGTCAACCTACGAACCCCCTATAATTCTCTTACCTGACAATTGACAGAAGAGTTACATTTGGGATATCTGAGCAAAGAACTCAATCAGTTGTGCACCACTGTCCTAAAGAACTATTTTTGCAAGCTCAATTCTCTTAGATGAGTGTTGCACATGTAAACACACACAAATTATTAATTAAAGAGACTAACAAAGATAATGCGATCACCTCAGAACAGTAATACGAATACACTTACACAGGGGAAGGATTACTGATGACCAATCAACAACACCTACATAGACAAGGGTATTAATGCAAACTGCTAAATCATGCCCTGCTGAAACACATAGAAATACACCAAAAGGGGTGGGCATAGAGTGGTAGGACAACAGAAAGCAAAAAGACAACAGAAAGCACGTAGGGCAGAGTGTGTCAGAATCCAAAATATGTGTTCAACATAAACAAATACAGAAGGACAGGAAAGAGTGAGACAAAGACTGTCTTCGTAGTCTTCAGTCTATTGTACTGCAACTCTACTGATATATTGTATACAATATTGAAGTGTGGCTATATACACACACACACACACATATATATATATACATAGACATACATATAT
>JBBPCY010000037.1:16627685-16652525 GCA_037974405.1 Brachyalestes nurse
AAAGAATATTGTGTGTGTGGGTGTTTTACAGGCATGTGGAAAACCAAATGTGAGGTGTATAGTTCACGCACACAAACACACACACACACACACACACACACACACATACATATATATATATATATATACACACACACACAATATGAGTCAAAAGTTTGGACACACCTTCTCATTCAATGTTTTTTCTTTGTTTTTATTATTCCTTCATTATAAATGATAAAGGAACATGTGGAATTATGCAGTAAACAAAAAAAGAGTTAAACAAACAAGAATATATTTTGTAATAAGGTAATGATGGACTGTTATTTTTACTTAGTTAAGTGGTTCTTGGTCCATAATGTGGTGTAGAACCATAGTCGAATAGGAACTGTGTGTGCAAAGGTGAGGTTTTCAATATTAATCTACAGAGCAACCTATCAGATCAGAGGTCATTGCATATATAATTAAAACCTCTTGGGGCGCACGCGAGCCGCTGTGTACCGTATACGGAATGGAAACACACGTGACAGAGGCTTTGTTGGAGATTTGCCGCGGTAGTTCTGACACTGATTCATAAAATGATTTATAAGTTGACTAAGTTGTGATAAAACGGCAGGGGTTTTTTTTCTTATGTGTAAGTAAGTGTATGTGTGTATTTGGTGTTGATGGGATAACACCGTAACTGCATGTGGCCGTGAGGATGAAGGCCTGATATCTTACAGCATGGTCTTAGATAATGACACTTATTTATAAAAATTATTTTGCCATTTTAGGGAATCAGAAAGTAACTCGGAGCCGTAAGTCCAGAGGCTGGTCTGCTACCGCGTCAGTATGAATAGTCGCCACCAGGAGGGGTCTGCGTCTTGATCTGGGGGTACAGTATCCACCAGTATCCCCCGTAATTCAAACAATGTGGACAGGGCATGGTGAGACAGAGGCGAGGAAGAGGGAGAGGCAGCATGATCAGTGGGACGTGCATGGATGACTGCCGATAATCAGGACGAGGTGCCCAGGGAGCTCATGTTCAGGCCTTTGTAAGTTGTTTGTTTGTTTGTTTGTTTATTTATTTATTTGTTTATTTATTTATAGTGTTTATTTTTCATATCTCTCTAGATGTTTTATTATTGTTATCTGCAGTTTTTCTATTTGTAGTTTTTTTTTATTTTCTATTCATATTTTATTTATAGTTAGGATTTTATATTTCTCTATTTTGCAAATAAAAAATGTACTTTGCACACAGAAATGTCCTTGACCTATTCCAAGCCACAATTCCAAAAATACACACCTATGACAAGTCTTCTCTTAATATAGGAAGGATTATGACAAGTCCAAGGGGCCAATAACAGTCCACAAGACACCTCAAAGGGTTGTCTTTCATTACAGACCAAGATAATGAATGCAGCTGAAGTGGTAAGCAAAAGGTTCTTTGGAATCTCCGAATGTCTGCCTTTACTAAAACAGTTGTAAAATATTCATTTTTTATTCTTTTGAGCTCAATTCTTGGACATAAGTTCACAAGGCCTGTGGCTATGGCCTAAAAGTGTTTCAGCCAAATTTACAATGCCAGGAGGATATGGCTCTGCTGAATTCAAAGAAGTTTGACCAGCGTTTATGAAATCCTTTATTCCATCATTGTACATTGTACAATTTTTTTTTCTCTTGCACATGAAACTTGAATGTCTTAGCTTTCAAATGGTCCGACAACATGCAAAAGGACCAAAGTATGAGGGAGCTGTGAGCTTTTAAAGATGGGTACTGCATGGAGGTAAAACTTGGCACAGTATTAAAAACAGCCTGTTTAAATCTAAGAGATAAAGAAATGTTAAAAAGAGGATGCAAAATGAACTGCTTTGGTACATAAATATACACAAAACTTATGAGTGGATATCAAGAAAAAAACTAGTACACAGTTAGGTCCATAAGTTTTTGGACACTGATGCAATTTTTGTAATTCTTTTAGTTTATATCACCACAATGGATTTGAAACAATGCAATCTAGATGTGATGGAAGAACAGACTTTCAGCTTTAATTAAAGGGGTTTAACAATTGTATTCAACTTTTAGGAATTTCTGTTGTTTTTCACAGAGTCATTTTCAGAGGCCCAAAATTAATTGGTTGTGTGACTGACAGTTTCACAGCCAGTTGTGGCTCATTCCATTATTTTTCCATGGCACATTAAACGGTAAAAGGTCTGAAGTTGATTCAAAGTACTGAATTTGTTTTTGTTAGCTGTTTACTGGAACTCAACAAAGAGGTGTCAAATGAAGTAAAGGAGGCCGTCATCATGAAATGCAAACTGAACCCATCAGAGAGTTTGGTAAACTTTGAGTGACCATATCTACAATGGTACATTCTCAAAAAGAAGGAATTTACCAGTGAGTCTACAGTCTGGAGACACCTTCATGATTGTAAATATGGAAGGTTTACCTCTAGATGCAAACTCATGGTAACACTGAAGGAAAGGAAAGCTGGAGTTTCGTCTCTGTGCTCTCTTTCGACCTGGCTCCCGGAAACTGAGGAGGACTCTGCCCGCACAGGTTCGACTCAGTTCAATCAGCCAGAGGACTTGTTAACTTGGCTCGTGTATGTTTCTTGTGTTCCAGAATTCAAGAGCGAGGCTGAAGCACCCATAGACTAGACAACCTAGTTGGCTCTGCAAGGTGCAGGGCTTCTGACCCTTATAACCCTCGTAGCTCCAGGAAGGAGCGAACCTAGTATCGGGGCTGTGTGAGCGGGACGAAGGAAGACCCCGGGTCGGAACGTGTCCCTCACCCCTGGCTCTGAAAGAGAGACTGTTTGTATTTCTGTTAACCAAGCTCCTTGATCTTTAAAGACTGTTTAAGTTCTCTTTTAACCACTAAAGCTCTGTGTGGGGGGGGGGGTGTATTTGTGTTTCTTTGTTTTTTCAAGTTTATTTTGGTCTGGCAGCGCCAGAGATCACTGGGTCCTGTGAGGCCCTGCCCTAGGTACAATCGGTTGGCTGGAGCCAGCAGTAATGAGCTGGAGGGCGGGGCTTGGGGCCTTTATCAGCAACTGGGATGCTGCTGTCTCACCACAATTGAGCCATGCGAGCTGACTAGGGTACCAGAGTCCGAGTCAAGGGCTGGAAACGGTGGGAAGACGAGCCGAGTCGCAGTGTTAATGGCGTCTCTTTTGTTTCCTCTCATAGGTGCCCAGCTGGGGGGAGGCGAGTACCAGAGCAGAACCTGAGGGCTTGGATAGGACAAGGGAGGCCGACAGAGTGAGGAAGCCAGCACAGGAACCATCCACGATTCCCAGCCGGCATGAAGGGAAGTGGCTAAGCTACCTAGGGTGTGTGTGAGCCTGTCTTGGGTCGAGGGCGGAGATGAGTGGGCTGAGGTTTCTGTGCATTTGTGTTTCCTAGAAGCTCAGGTCGTGCCGGGTCCCAGTGAGTGTCGTGGCTGGTGGGTTGGATGGACACTGCTGCAATTCGCTGAGAGGAACCCGTTGTGGACTAGGACAGAGAGGATAAGGAATCATGTAGAGGATAAGGAATCATGTAGAGGATAAGGAATCATGTAGAGGATAAGAACTTTGGTTAAGAGGGCATTGGGGTGGCGACCGAGGCCCAGGAAGTATTGTTTGCTTTTTTCTTCTTTTTGTTTCTTTCCTTTTAGGTTTTCCTTATTATGCTGTGTGCCACACTGGGTGTTTGGGTGGGAGGTACAGACCAGGGGAGAAAACATATATGTTTGAGAAACAGAAACCGATCAATAAAGGAGTGTTAAATATCAGTTCTGGCAGCGCTGGCTTATTGTTTGGTGCCCGAGAGATCCACAGGGGGTAAAAATAAACCAAAATAAATACTGTTGGGGCCTTTTACCCTGGGTCACCATATATATCTTCTGTGTCCTCCTCCCTGAGACAACATTATACAACGTCTAAATACTTATGGACCAAACTGGAATAACAAACTAACTTATTAAATAAATAATAAATGAAAATAGTCATTGAAAACATCTGAGATCCAGAGAGACCCATCAAAATAGTTCAGAAAGATCCATCCATCAAAGCATTTCAGCTTACACTCCATCATGCCTGCTTTTGAATGACAAGTGTTGATTTTTTATTTATGTACAAGTCCAGAAATATCTGTTTATGCACTGCTTTATGTCTGGGGTGCTAATTCTATTCCACCTTAAAGTGATCAGGCCTGATTCATGGTAACCCCTTTAATTACACCAAACCCATAAGTTCTCATATTCAACCCCCAAGGCTCCCTTTTCCCCTTCCATTATCTATGCTCTGTGTTGTAATGCACAAGGTCATTATTCTATGACAAGACTGGGACACTGGTCACTGTCCATTTCTAAGTGGATTACATTACCCTGTCTCCCTATAGGCTTGGAATCAGATTAATTTGATCCCAGTCCAGGCCTGATGAGACTCGCTCAGTGAATTAAAATGGAAATGCATTCTTTCATGAGTAGGTGTAAAGAGTCATTGCTAGGTCTGAGCTGACCCCAAGTTTAGAACCAAAAATGAAGACAATTTCATTAGTTGTGGGTTATTGTAACACTTTTGGTCAACGGCCACTAGAGGCCGCCCCTTTCTGTTGTAGAGAGAGAACTTTTATTTTGAAAGGGTTGGTCGGAAAGACCGTTAACACATAGATCAGCAACAGCTGGTGTTTATATCTGTTTAGAAACTGTGTTCCCCCTGGTTCTGAGTCGAGTCAGTTTTGGTATTTATAAATCATTAGTTTATGTTTCATTTGTCTGTTGACCTTCACACAACCCCAGATGTGTACCTGTCCTTTGTTTGATTTCTTGTTTGTGTGATTCCTAGAAAAGAGTATTGGCCCTCATGCCTGTTTTGTTTTCTTCTTGTTTTGAAATAAAGCCACAAAGAAAGAATGGAAATCTGCTCCTGCACCTTCTTGGGCTGGTACACGCCAAATGTGACAGATATACTTTTGTTATTATTGTTGTTGTTGTACTTCTTTTGGTAACAAGAATGACTGAAAAGTAATATTGGCAAAGTACTTTCCTTGAAAAAAATAATATTCCTTAAGTACTTTCCTAAGTAATATCTCCCTAAGTATGAACAAATTACTTTTTTTGAAAAGGAGTAACGGTTACACGACACCTCCATAACCCATATTTCACATCAGCATGTCAGCCGTCACCTGGAACAAGCTCATATCAGTTGTCATGAAAAGTTTATGTAGGTGTACCTAGGTTTAAGCTTTATGAACACTGACTTAATTGTTTTGAAGACCATAGCCATGTTCCCTGTCCACTGGATTCTGGCCACTCTTACTACATTAAGCAGTACATTATGAATATAAATATAAATGACAATGACAATGGACAAAGTCTGCTTTCCATGTTTTGGCACCCACACTATGGATATATAGTACCTTTCATAAGACAAGGAAAGGTAATGTGTGTGAAAAGGAGAAGCTTAATGTCTCATTAGATCTAATGGCTTCTGTGACAGCTGTTGCCAAACTGTAATTACTGCAATTGCTTTGACGAGGGGTCAGAAGTCTTCTGCTTTTTTCCCTCAAACTGTAAATAAAGGACTGTCATGCTCTTAGGCTTAGAGAGAGAGAGAGAGAGAGAGAGAGAAAGGGAGAATCAGAGCAAGAGTGAAAGTGCAAGAGTGAGAGACAAAGACAGTGAGAGAGAGTTTCCATTACTATGGGTCTGGCAGGGGACTGATGATTAAAATGATATACTGCTCTTTGCTTGGGTTTCGCTTTATGAACCATGACAGTTTCTGTTCAGGGGCTGTTGCTTCTTAACACAATGCACAAAAGTTTTCATATTAGCATCTGTTTGGCTCTGATATCAGAGATGCTGTGCTTTGAGGGCTGGGACACAGTCAAAAGGGCTCACTCCTCTAAATCCCACACACACACACTTCACTGCGTAGACGGCACAACTGTTGGTGGGAATATTTTTTGTGAATGTGGTCATGCGTTTAGCCTTCTGTTGACCAAAGTTACCCAGCATTCTGATGTTATGAAGGGCCTTGATCTGAATAAAAATACGATTCCACTGAATCTAAAATATTCCCATTTGGCTCATTTCTTTCTTTTTAAAGGAGGCATTTGGCTGACTCTTATCCAGAGTGACTTTGTTTGTTAATGTGTGCAACTTAGCTGGCAGTAACTTGGTTAAAAGCAGATGTTGATTTGAGTCTAGCTTTGCAGGTATGAAGAACAGATGTGGACTATTTAAGCACTGATGTACGTCGCTCTGGATAAGAGCGTCTGGTAAATGCCGCAAATTGTAAATGTAATGTAAAATGTCATCCCACCTGATGTAGACACTTTAAGAAACAGAGTATTCAACTTAATAAACAGTGCACTCTAGCAGTCAGGACACAAAAGGCCTTATAGGGATTCAATTAATGTATAAATTGTGTAAAAAGGAAGAAGCAACAATGCTCTCCAAGCTGTTTCTGTCATGCTGTTGGTGTTAGATGCAGTGCAAGCATGCATTCAGAAGGCCATTTTTTCAGCTTCTTTGAGACATGGGAAATATTTATTCAGCAAGAAGTGAATGAAATCTGAGGAATGTCAGTATGCATTTACTGACTTGTAAAAAAAAGTAATTACCGATGTTTTTTTCATCCTGCTTTCACTGCTTTTGGAGCAGCAACTTGTAGCTGTACAATATTTCTGTAATCTGTTTCTGTAGTAAAACAGCCCACAGAGATATTAATTAATTCATTTGTGTATGTTTATGGCTTATCACTGTGCATACTGATACTATACCTACTGATACCTATAAGCCATAATATTAGAACCACTGACAAATAAAGATGAATAACAAAATCTCATTACAAAGGCACCTGTTGATATGGGAAGCTGAAAAAATGCACAAGCATAAGGATCTGAGCAACTTTGATTTGGACCAGATTGTGATGGCCAGAAGACTGAGTCACAGCGTCTATATCGGCAGGTTTTGTGTGGTGTTCTTGGTATGCAGTGATCAGTACCAACCAAAAAAAAGTGGTCCAAGGAAGGACTACTTGTGAACCAGCGATAGGGTCATGGACGCCCAAGGCAAGTGAAGGCTAGCCTGTCTATTCATATTCCACAGAAGAGCTACTGCAGCACAGATTGTTAAATTTTAAATGTGGCAATAACAAAGGTTTCAATACACACTGTGCATTGCAGCTTGCTGCATATATGGCTGTGTAGCTACAGTCCTGTCAGAGTGCCCATGCTGATCCCTGTCCATCGCCAAAAGCGCCTACAGGTGGCTTTTATGTTATAACTAGGGTGTCGAATTAACTCGTTAATTTTGATCAATTAATCACAGAAAAAATATCGCGTTAAAAAAATTAATGCTGATTAACTGCACCGTGTGACTTTAACCCAGTCCGGTTCTGGCCACAGGTGCTCTGTAAAATGAAGAACGCAGACGAGAATGCGCTGCTTGGCCCAGTGAGTGGAAAGTTCACGTTTAAAAATGGACAGATGGAAGAGTTGATAAGAGTATCGTTCTCTGCAGTTCATACAATAAGGAGTTTTTGTATCATCCGAGTACATCAGGTCTAAAATGTCGCCTCAGTGCAAATAATTTAAGAGCGAACCTGGTGGTCCGAGCCAAAACAGCCCCTGATCCCAGTGCCAGCGGCCCGCCACACAGGACCCAGCACTCAGACCTAAAATGAGCATGTCTACCTGTGACCCACTAACTCCCCAGCAAAATAGTCTCTGTTGCTGAGTTTATTTTGAGATGCCTTGTATGCTGGACACTGGAACTATTATATCAGGGGTGATGTGAACCCCCCTCCCCTCACTTATCCACCCGGCGATTTGCATGAGTGCAAGATGCTGAGTGCAACATTACACTACATCTGTCACTCCCACACCCCCACCCCCATTCCAGACCCCTCTGACACCTGTGTGTGTATGTACATTGTCTTAAACTGCACCTTATAGATGGACGTAATTCTTTCATTGCTCTTGATAAAGCATTTTTTTCCCCTCAGCACATTAGAACCAGAATCAGATTTTGATTGCTGTGCATGACCATTACTGCACATGAACAGTGTAAAAACAGTTTATTTTCATCACACTTCAGTATATTTCTAAAACAGCAGTACACTGCATTTTATACGTGATGTTAATCACATCTCCACAATGAGGATGCTACCACAGCACAGAGTTTGCGTCATAGCTGCTTAATGCGCTTCACTTTCCCTTGGTCTCGCCAACCCTGTTGTATTTGTAAGCAGTCCATTATTAGCTAACAGCAAGTCACATGGTTGGCTTGTTATAACACTGGAAAGTGGGGAAAAAAATCTTTTGGTGCTCAGACACTAAAGAGGAGGAAGGCATTTTGCCTGCTAATGAATCTCATTACAATCCTCATTATCATCTCAAATCGTCTACAATTAAGTAATATCATTTTCTTTCCCAGAATACTCCATCAAATTTTAATTTTGACGTTTCATCACAGTAGGCCTCAGGTTTGTTTGTGTGTGTGTGTTTTGTTTTTCCACATTTGGCAAGGCTTTCAGTAATGCTTGTGTAAATATTTAATGACTGAATATTACTTTAAACCTCATCACAACAATTAAGATGTTTTCTTCTTCTTCTTCTATAATATGTAACTTTTTTGTTTTGTACAGTGATATGCTTTTGTGTGGTTCTCTGGTCTACACAGGCCGATACCTCACTCATACAAATGCACCATCACTGTTTTTACTTTACTTTATTACTTTACTTTATTCACAGACATGCTTTTTAAGCCATGGCAATAGTAGAAATATTGATTTACAAGTTAATTGGCCCATCGGTATGTTTTTGTGGTTAGTAGGGTCAAATTAAAATGTGTGGTGTACTGAAATGTTAAGGTGGCTTAACCAGTTTGCAGAAGGTCAGCCCTCTGATTATAGCCTCTGCTTCTATTGACTGGCGATGGTAACAATGTTCCTGCTAACAGCAGCTCATGGAAACATTTTAAACCTGGCCGATACGTCTTCATTACCCCCTCATCAAACACTCGCCCATCCGGAATCGACAAGGGGCAAGCAAACAGCCATGTTTGGATAACGCAAGTGGACAGTGTTATTTGAGGAAAGACTTTTTAGGTGATCGGACTGCCATTATGAATCAAATTTGACTAAAAAGGAACGTCAAAATTAATTTAGACCTTCAGTTGGTTATGCCAGGCACGTCCACACATGTGACCTCTCCTAACCTTCCCCAAGACATCACATATTCATTATGCATTGATTAGAGCCTGGCGTTTAATGGAGTCATTTACCTTTGTCCCCCTAAAGGACTGTATTGATTTTTATGAAAATGAATTAAATGGGCCATGTTAGTTGAGTCTGTGTGGCTGAGTGGAGAGTTTGCAGAATTAAATGGTTCACAATCGCACAATTATGGGAATGACAATTATCTCCCTACATCCATAAATATTAACTTGTTTGCCTTCTGGGGAGAAACAATAGATTACTTAATCAGGCTCAGACAAGGATCGGGGCAAGGATAATGACTTTTTTCCCCCCGTCTTCATTTTCATCATTATGCACTGACACAAAACTAAAGGAGCTTTCTGATCGTGAATTTTATTTCTGTTTTTCCCTTACATTTATTAGCCTCTTTGCAAGCTTGTTGTGAGTTAACCATATGTACATTTGCCAGTGAAAACCTTTGATATTCCTAAAAGGGACAGTGCCTGTCCAAAAGTGCTGCTTGGATTTAAATAAGCAAATACTTAAGAGCCTATGATTGGATAATTACTACACTGATTAATATCTTTCAGCTGGTAGCAATTAGTTTAACTCAAAATGATACAATGAGTAATTTCTCATTTCTTAAATATCCATGTTAGGAGATTGAAAATTGGTCATTGAAAAGATTTTATACAGAATGGATTTTATACAGGTCAAATTACTGGCCTGCATCAAGCAAATATGACTGAAATTGGGTTAAAAACTGTCTAATGCAGTGGTTCCCAACCTTTTTTCCTTGAAGCCCCCCTTGCCTGTGTCCAAGACAAGCCAGGCCCCTCAACCCCAACACCTACCCGCAAAGACACACAAAAAAATAGTGATTAATTACAAACCTCTATTTGCAAAAAATAAACAATGGTTGTATGTTTTTGTTCTTATACTCTTATACACACACATACATCTTACATAAGTAAGGAATAAAGATAGACTTTCAGAGATGTATCCGCACCTAGGCCTATACATACAGCTCTGTCAAAGATCTCCTTCGGACAGTTACTTAAACAGGGGAAGTCTGTTGATATTCACATTGGGATTTTGAATTTTGAATTTAATGTGTACAAATATAATTTTGGTAAACTCAGTGCAGACAAAATTCTGCGCACCTCCTGCGATCTTTAGTGCCTGCAGGTTGGGAACCACTGGTCTAATGCATTTTAAAACCTGGAAGAATAGCGGTGAACTGGCAACTCTGTGGAAGAAATGTGGTCAGAAAAATGATCATAATCAAAAGTCACTTAAATGGCTGAGTTCAATAGTGAAAAAAAAGAAAATTTTCACATACACAATACCATGAGAACTCACAGTACTGGGACTAAAAAGCTGAGTAGCCACAAGAAAACCACTTGTTACTGAGGATAATAAAAAAAGGCTTCAGTTTGCTGGGGTTCATAAAGATTGGACTCTGGGGCAGTGGAAAAAGGTCATGTGGTCTCACGAGTCCAGATTTACCCTATTCCAGAGTGATGGGCACGTCAGTCAAAAGGCAAGCACATGAAGTGATGCACCAGTCATGCGCAGTTCCCACTGTACAAGCCTCTAGAGGCAGCGTTATGATCTGGGGTTCTTCAGTTGGTCAGGTCCAGGCTCAACGTTATGTGGCAATAAAATGTTTACTGAGTATCTAAATGTACTGAATGACCAGGTTATCCCATCAATGTATTTTTTCCTGATGACATGGGCATAGTCCAGGATGACAATGACAAGATTCATCAGTCTCAAATTTGAAAGAGTGTTCAGGGAGTGAGAGAAATCATTTTCACACATGAATTAGCCACAACAGAGTTCTGACCTTAACCCAACTGGAAGTCTTTGGGATGTGCTGGAGAAAATTTTATGGAGTGCTTCAACTCTCAGCCAAACATAATTGCAACTCTGGATGGAAATAACTGCTGTGATGTTGTATAAAGTTGTCAAAGCAATGCCTGGGCAAATGCTCACCATCTACAAAGCTAAAGGTCAATAAATTATTAGACTGGGCACCTTTTTTTTAGCGATGCAACTCTGGCTCTCTGATTCAGTTCATTCCGCCTCCAGTGTTATTAGCACATTGTCTCCAGAATCAGTTTGGTTTCTTATTTATTCAACATACTTTGAGACTTAAGCACTGCACCATGTCCACTTTATTAGAAACACCAACAGGTTACAGGCACTATAAAGGTGTGCAGTTCATAGACAACTTGTGTTAGTGAACCTCTAGTCCCTTCACTGGTGGCTCACCAGAGAGCTGCTTTTGGCTGAATAAAAAGAAAGAACAAAAACAACTTACACTGCAGCCCCTGATACACTCTTACTAGTATGACAGAGGCTGACCAGTGATGAATGAGGTAGAGGGTGGCTAACAAATTGTGCATGACAACAGATACAGTCTGTAATTGTATACCAACACAGCGGACCCGTAAGGTATGTGAAACTCATAAAGTGGCCAGGGAGTGAACAGCAGGGAGAAAAAAAGTGTGAAAAAAAAGAATTAGAATCAGAAGACTTTATTGATCCCAGAGGAAATTACTTATACTACGACTGCAGAGACAAAGACGAGAACAATATTAAATATAAGTCAAAATAAAATTCTCCCAAAATACTCAGAAATTGCTTAGTACTTAGTACACTACAGGTAAATAAATAAAATGTACTAGTTAACACAAATAGTGGTTTGGAGTGGCAAGCTGTACCAAGTCTGTTAGTGTATGCAATAGTGACATAAGTAGTGATGTTGGACATGACAAAACTATTGCTAATGATGACACTAACGCCACTTTTGTGAAAGAGGTTTACTGAAAAAAACAAGAGAAACAGGGAGCAAAATGGATATGGAGCACTGGCTCATGCAGCACAGGGATAACAGGAACAGAGGAACAGTGTTTACAGTGACATAGACAAGGCTCAAATGTGTATCAGGAATCCAGCAGGCTAGAACAGGCAGGGTACAGTTCTCTTAGAGAACACAGACAGGAAATACAGATTTTACAGAGAACACTGAGGGGCAGGGCTGTCAATCACTCAGGAGGCACCCACCTGGTGAGAGGGCCCAGCACCTGCCTGTAGCTCCTAGCAAGGCCCCACTAATGGACTCACTTTGGGAGCCGGCCACGCCCACCTGATGAGGCCCGTAGTCAACTCATTCCACAACAGCACCCATTACTCACCAAACAAGGAGGTTCCGTGGCCACACGCAGCACCCACAAAGACCCTTTACTGGGGCTCACTATGAGGACAGGCCTAGCTCTCCTGGCGAGAGAGGCTGGCACATCATATACACTCACGGTTCAGGGCAGCCGCAAGCAGTTAGGGTGGGCCAACTAGTCCCTGAGCAGTGAGGCTGCCTGGAACCAGAACACAGGAACCAGAGAGCAGCAGACATCAACATTAGAGGGACCTAAGACACACAAGGGAGCCAGGCAATAACTAAAAATCAGAAACGCATAAACAAGGAGGCGGGAAAGGCCACAGCATGTAGTAGAGTAGGGGCGAGAGTGGATTGGCCATGTGCCTCATTGTAGCAACAGCTTAAATAGGAACAAACAAGGGCCAGATTAAACTAACTGGAGTCATTGGACAAACCAAAAGGAGGAAAAAGGAAGGGGGGAAGTTAGGATTGTCAAAATAAAAGTCCTATGACCCCGGGGCAAACTGGGGAGGACATTGCATAGTGAAATAAGTGACATTAGTATTGACATAAGTGACACAAGTAGTGACATGAGTAGTGATATTGCACATGATGAGACTATTCCATATAAAAGTATTGCACATAAGTAGTGACATAAGTGACTTAAGTAATGATGCTGGACATGAGACTATTGCATATCAAAAACAATTGCACATACTTATAAACACATTGTATGTAATGATTATGATTTAACAAACCATAAGAAATTGCACTTCAGTGTAGCAGGAGGTTATCGCACATTTTATTGTGTAGATGTGTGACAGAGGGAGGCATTTGATGGAGGTGGAGATTTTCTCTGGCATTCACTAGAGCACTTTATGCTGGTGAGTCTATGGCTAAAAGCGCTTCTCAGTTCAGCCACAATATTGTGAAGTGTGTGATCAGCATTGTCCATGATGGACTGAAGTCTAAACAATATTCTTCTTTCTGCCATTTTACCACTACGTGGTGATGAAAGAAATAAAACATGAGAAGCCCTGTTACAGTGATTTTACTGCTGTTTCACCAAAGGTGTTCGGCATTGTAATGCGCTGTAGGCCCCATTATATAATACATACACACACACACACACACACACAAACAATTTTTATTAAGTGGACAAACAATAGGCTACTGAGAACAGATTTTCTTCATATCTTAAACATTTCACTAGATGAAAAAGCACCATCACGTTTAGGATCTTTTTATCTAATATGGGATTAAGTTCAGTGAAACATTTTCAGGATTAAATGGTACAATATCAATGCCTGTCTGCATGCACTGACCGTTTTTAAACCCCAAATATTGCAACATGTACTGTTTTTCCTAGTTAGGCAAGATGCTAATCAATTATGCTTATTCCAGGTCAACCATATTTTTAAATATTTATGGTTTAGCATAATCTGCACACAGTAATACAGAATTAATGATGTGTGCAGTCATGCGTTCTTATATTGAATATTTTGCAAAGGCTTTGACAACCACCGCAAATACGATATGCAAAATTTAGATTATTGAGGATACTGTGTCAAGCCCGTGTGTCAGTTTGTGTGATATACCCATGGGAGGAGCGTGATAAACTGCAGTCAGAATCACTAAACACACAAACAGACACACACACACACACACGCACACGCACACGCACACCCACACCCACCACCCGTCCTCCCCTATCAACACAAGCGTTATTGGATTATTTAAAGAGGACGCATCAACAATAGCCAGCAGTCAAATCTCAACAATGCATGTGAGAGTTCTCTCCTGTTTTTAATATCTCAACTTGTCAGAGCATCATGCGCAGATGATTAACGCTTGTGACAGTCCAATTAGTCAACAACGAACAGGAATATGATTGTGTGTTTTTTCTGCCTTTATTTCTTTTTTCTATTCTTTTTTTTTTCTGTTATCAGATGAAGGCCCTCCCTAATCTCTTTGGCACTATTGATTGCACTCAGTTGTAACAAACAGAGAGTCCATAGAGAGCCACTCTGGAGCAGGAAGAGCCACTTGTTCCTACAGCACCCATACTGCAACCTGCCGATACCTATCTCCCACATAACAGATAAACCTCAGGGCCTCTCCGAATGGAGGGAGAGGGAGAGAGATTTAAGAGAGAGTCAGGGCTCTTGGTGATAAGGCCCACACCTCCAGAGGGCAAAAAGCAAGCAGAAATGAGAGATGGTCCCAAACCAGAGATGTTCCCACAATAAAATCAATTTTATTATATAATCCATTTCTTAATTAAATAACACACTTTTTTGCATTTGAACAGAGTTAAAACAAGCTTACAGCACCCTACGAATGACTCTCTTTTATATTTAAACACTTTTAATCATTTATACTTTCAATAATATTGGACAGTCCTCATGCTTCACTGTTATTGTTGAATATGCCAGAGCTGGTAAATATGAGCGCAATGCTCTCTGCAGGAGATTGGGAAGCTTTAAGGGGATTTTCTGTTGATTAGCATTTTAATGTACAGCAATGACTAAGCACTTCAACTAAACTTAATAAACACACTTTTTTTTTTAGTTCTTCTGTCTCTCATTATGAATGGTTCCCTGTTTAGAGACGAATCACTCATTTACGACCTATTCATGACCTATTGCTGACATTATAATCCTCTGATTGCTAAAATTCATTAACAGCGAATGCACAGAGGCTGCAGAACCAAATAAATCTGGGGGAGATGAGAAATCATTGCAGGGGAAAGTTCAAAGACAATTAGTGGGTGTCAGAACGAGAAGGCAGCGGCATATGACAGGGGGGTGGAGGTGAATCACTCCTGACAGCTTTTTCTGCTTTCAAAATGGCTCCTCATCTGAACCGTCCTCATCTTTTTGACTTCTAATCTCCACTCACCCCTATTTGAAATAGAACTCTGTGCTTCATGTCTGGGGCTTTTGGGCAACACTCCCAGCCGTTAAAGCAGTGGGGAGTATGTCGAGGGCTGAGATCACAAGACGAGAGATGGTAGGGGATAAGTGGTAAACGAGAAGGGTAGAGGTTGAATCAGATGGTAAAGGACTACAGCGGTTGGTGTCAGTCTTTGCGGTTTCTTACTATATACACCTTATAAAGAAGAGAAAATGTATGTAGAGTAAGGCTGGGATGATAAGAACGGTGCCATAAAACTGGAAAAAATTATCAATGATAATCAATAAATAGTAACATTCCTTAAAAGCTACAACAGTTTCCATTTGCGTGTAGCAGTAACAAGCCCATATCCTTTTTATTCTAGTGTTTTAGAGAGAAAGAGAGTCCACTGTAATTTTTAAATCAGCATCTCTATGAGAATGACAACCATTCCAGTATCTGTTAAATTCCTACACAAGCATCTCATTCTGCTTTATGAGGTACTGATTACTGATCACCTGATTCAAATCTTATTTAATGAGGAAAAATATCAAAAAGACTGCTGTGATCAACACTCTTCTCCTGCAGTGTGACCAGTTGGATGGCAAAACACTACTAGAAGTACGTCAAAGGTAATTATTGCCATTATATTTGAGCGAACAAGAGATTTGTTTTCTTTAAATTATTTAAGTTCTGTAAACACTGCATCATTTTTCTTATTCGGATGCATTTCCTTCAAAAGTATGCTTTAAAGAATAGTATATATTGCACCTATAAAAGATAAAGAAATTGAAAAACCTGAGAAACTGAACATTTTTGCAGTGGTCTCTTGTACAAAGCTGTCCAGAGATGCATGGACTGCTTATCCACCAGTTTGGAATAGATTTTTTATCCTATTAAAATGTTAGTTAGTGCTTCAGTCAGTGCTACCATCTTGAAAGATGACCACTCCAGCGCTGTCTAGCCTAACCATTTTCTCTTGGTCTTCATATTGCAACCCTTTCATCAAAGCCCAACAAAGTGCATTAAAACTGTATCAGTGTGAAATGACCTAAACGTCTAGGTGCATCATTAATCTAACATTAAAAATGTTATATCACAGTCCGATGACTGCTGTGTGTAAACAAACCAAATCTAAGACTCAACAGAACACTCACACATGCGGAAGGAAAAGGAAGCAGAAAAAACCCACTAAATTCCTCTTATTGATTTTATGAATCAACACATGATCCCAGCCCTCATCAAGAATCAAAGGAAAATGAAAACATGCAGAAGGAAGGTATCATGAGTCAGCAGCATTGCTAAAACATCCATTTTTGTTTCATTTTTGGTATATATAGATTTTTAATAAGGTCCACTGTTTAAATTGAGGCATGTTCTTTTGACCCAGACCTTAATTGGTAAATAATGAAGCCAAGGAAAGCTTGATTGATCTAACAAGACAATATGGAGATCTATTTCATGAATGCAGGAGTAGTTAATAAATGAAAGCCAGTGGTTCAGCTCAGCATTACTAACCTCCTTTGAGAAATCACAGCACAGTGATGTTTTTGTGAGTGATAAACAGCATTAGTGGTGTCAATACTTCTTCTGTCACTGTCTGGCCCAAACTTGAAAGAAGTTGGAAGTGTGTGTGTGTGTTAATAATAGCATGAGGTGACAGCATGCTATTATTACTGAAGTGCAATATTACTTCTTTTGAAGAAGAAAAGAAACCTCACTGATCTAATTAAAAGTTTTGCCTAAAAGTGGCTAATTTTGGGGTTGAAGAATCTGTCCTGATCTTTGCTGTATTTACAGTCGCACATTTTGCTGGAAAAATAATATTAATTTCATATCCACCTTCCGAAAACACACCTGCCTAAAAATATGGAATTTGCTGAACTTCCATCACCCATAGAGGAAAGAGAGAATCAGTGCACAACATTTCCAGGCTAGAATACCAATAAATTCCATCACCCTTTACCTTCTGGTGACCTTTTTTATTGTTTTTCTCATTTTTCCCCCTCTTACCTCAGGCCTTGGTTCTTTCCTATGGGTGTTCTGCTGATCTCCTTTTCCCTCTGTTTCTCATTCCCTCTGCCTTCACGTTGCCCTCTTCTTCCCTCTTTTTATTCACTTATTCCCTGTTTTTTGGCTAAAGGCTCGTCCCCATCTATGCTTTCACTCACCCTCTCATCCTCTTTCTCCTCCTCTCCTGCTGTGCCCTGAACGGCACTGAAGGTTGGGGTTCAGGTCTTCAGGCATCTGATCGATAGTAGCTGGTCTGAGACCTCTCTTCACCCTCATCACCCTCCTCCACACTCCACAGGGAAGCCCTCACAGCACTCCACGGGGATTCCTGCAGGAGGAAACACTGTTAAAAGAAAAAGCACTAGCGATGGGGGTATACTGGAACTACTTTTAAGTTTAAACTATGAAGATGTTAGTAAAATATATTATAAAATAGAAAACAATATTATAAAACGTATAAAGGTATTCGATTTTTTGTATAACACCAAACTTGAGTATCATATAAAAATTATGGAAAAATGCATTCACTGGGCATGACCTAATATTCTAATGGCCCACCTGATTTACATTCCTCTGGTAAAATATCCCAGCTGTTACCCAACTCATGTGAAACCCCATATGTGAAACCCCTCATGAATTAATCGCTTTGAATCATATGTTTCCCACATTATAGCCTGTGTACACACTGGTGGCAAATTGATAGGTTGCAATGCTTTCCAACCGTGTGAAATGAAAATGCAAGTTTAGACACACGTGCTTACCAGCACCTCTATGTGATGTGAAGTATTATTTTAAAGACATTAGCTGTAGAATACACATTTGCTCCATAGAGTTGCTCAGGTTTGATAAAGGCAAGGCTGAATAAATGCATTTGAGCAGGAATTAATAGCTTTAATGGGCAATAGACATATGGGGCAAGCAACAACAAAGGGACAAAGTGTGTTTTAATTATATATTTGATTCTAGCAACGTTTCAGCTGTTCTTATAGCCTTATACATGAACATTGTGGATCTAATTAGAAAACATTTAGGTGCTGTAGGACTTCAAGACGTATTATTCAGTAAGTGCTGTGAAATAGCAGGTACACAATTGTGGGAGTGAGGAACAGACATCCTTAGAATTTAAGGTGTTTAAACTCTCACTATTGATATATTAGTAACTGTGTAACATTGTTTTATTTGATTATTTTAATGTTTTTGTGGTACATCTTCTGACTGTAAAAATGATTTCTTCTAGAAATGTTCACTTTATAAGTAGATTTTATTTTACTTCAATTATTGTAATTATGTCTAGCATCTCAGTGATATATATATTTCATTGTGGTCCAGGCTAAGGTGTACATAATCTTTTTCATTCTTATCATAATAATTTGTTGTGCATGAAATGACTGCAATCTTTGTTTTAAATTCATTTGAACATCATTGTCAAAATTTGCAGATGTTCCCTTCTCCACCAAGAAGAAAACTCTAATAACCAGTGCAGTGCTCTTTGTGGTGTTAATTCCATGTCTGTTGTTCTCCATGTTCTTGACATCTTCCTTTTGTGTCTTCCTCCTTCCTTCCATGGTAGTTTCCCTTTTTCGTATGTTTTTGAAAACTGGTCCTTCCACAAGCACTCAAAAGCTCTTGTAATCTCCATTAAAACTGAAACTGATGATGAAGTTTCCCATATTTCTGATCATTTTATTGCACAGGGTGTTGTCAAGTCACCACTGTAACAAAAGCCACTACAGTCAATTTATTGTGAATTTACATTACGATAAATTAACAAACTACTAGTGGACTGATATGAAAGACTTGAATCAGAAGCACAAAACCTGTTGTCAGTGGCAGTCATTTTTTCAGTAGCCATAGTCAAGAAATAAAGGACCTCTTTAAGGATGGGCAATTCGATTCTGATGAACCATAAAAAAGTAAACCTAAATGCAGGCCTCTCTCTCTCTGTGCATGTTTGTGTGTTTGATGAACAGAATGTGAGAGAGACAGAAGAGCTACTCGGGTGATATATGAATGCAGCAGTGCCGATCAAAACAATTATTTCCTTGGTCATGCCACACTTGATGTGAAAAACGTCATCAAATACGTTCAAGACACGTAATTAATGCTGTAAAATATGAACTCCCGTGTCCTGTCCTGTGGGAGACGGGTGTTAATAATTATTTTTCTTAATTAGTGGTCCGAAAGTGTATCTGATTAACTTGTGAAACACCCCTTGACTAATTAAATTTGGACTCCAATCTGAGGCGATTTTAATACATTGCACCAGTGACCAATCCCTGCATAATTTAGAATATTAAATAAAGATGACAGACGGGAAACCTGTCAATGGAAAGTTTTCGGATGGTAGTCTGTTGGATGCACCCGTCTTGTGAAATCCAAACAAATATGGATTTAGGCGTCTGATATTTGCTTTTCTAAGACAGTAGGTAAGAAGCTACCAAAGTATTCCGTGTCCTGTTCTCAATAAATGGTTTTAAGTGTTTGTAGATCTTGAACCCTACAATGACTATCCAGAAATCACAAAATAAAAAAATTAAAAAACGAAAATCCAGGTTCGATAGGTCCTGATACAAGTTTCAAAAATGAGATTTACCCCTTAAATGACAGATGTATTATTCAGTTATTAACCTTTACACTTATTATTCAGGAACTAGAAAATAGGACTAAGGAACACAACCAGGGTAAACACAGATCCAGGCAGATAAACATGGGCTGCCGCGCGACAGAGACCGTGGGGTAAAGAAAAGAAAACATCCAGGAATAATCCATATGGAAAAACACAGAAAGTGGACAGGGTAGACCAACAAACAATGACTCAGACACAGGTGAATAAACTGATTGAGAGGCAGGACTAAGGTGAAGCTGACAACTAAAACAAAAGGCCACATGGCACAGAGGAAAACAAAGGCAGAAAGGAGCAAAACTAATACAGAATCCCCCTCTCTAGAGCGCAGCTCCTGAGGTGTGAACGATGGATTACCACAGGAGTAGGTCTAGAGAAGGGGCCCAGAACAAAATAAGATGTGTGATGACAGGAGACTGGATACATGACAGGATCGGTGATGGCACAACAGACTGGACACAGGGTGGAACTCATAACAGGCTACATGACAGAGAGGGTGGACAGAGGACCAGATTCAAGACTCAGCTGGGGCATGATAAACTGTAAAGGAGACTGGCTAAGTGACTGCATACCGGATTGAAATGTAGACTGAACAAAAGACTGGACACATGTCAGGATGGAGGATTCAGACTGACGTGACTGGGGACCAGACTGGGGCGGGGAGACTGAGGCAGAACATTAGGAACACAGGATTCAAAAAGTACGAGACCAGGGACTAGACTGAGAAAGATGAGAGTGTGGACCAGACTGTGAGGAAAGAGACTTGGGACCAGATAGAGGGGGCAGAGACTGTGGACTAAGGGAAAAGAGATCAGGGACTAGACAGAAAGAGAGGTTTAGGACAAGATGGTGGAAGAACAGACTTTTGACTGAGACTTGGGAGTAAACCAAGGGAAATTGGATTGGGGATGAAATTGGGAATGTGGATAGAGACTGAGGGAACCAAGACTGAAAAGGGAAAAAGGGGGCTGACTCTACACAGAAAACTGGGATATAACTATCGGGAGAGGGACAATAACAGTAATGGGTACAACAACAAGGATTGTGAGGAGCGCAGGAACAAACAAGACATTCAAAACTAGGCACTGATGAAAACCATTATAAGGACTGAAACAGGGACATGGACAGATAAGCACATAAATAACAGAGGATCTGACATATTTCCACCAGAGGGTGGAGACTGAGGCTAAGGGAGGAAAAGGGGTGATGGCTAGGTTGGAGCCACATTCTGGGCTCCTGCAGAGCCAACCGCCAGAAAAGAAGGGCCCTCCGGAGCACTAGGGTGCACTGGCATTTACATTTATGACATTTAGCAGACGCTTTTATCTAAAGCGACTTCCATTCCCTAACTACAGGGGACAGTCTCCCTGGAGCAACTAGGGGTTAAGGGTCTTGCTCAGGGACCCAGAGGTGGTGTACTGAAGGAAGAGAGATTGTGGTTCCTCCTCTGGCGACACCTCGACCCATTAACAGACTTGCTGGCTGAGTCACTCCAGGCTGTTTCCTCAGCCAGGAAAGCCGGTTTATCTGCCATCATGAGGGCATTGACGTCTGCCTCATCCTCAGAGGAGTTGCCGGCTTTCCGTGGCTTACAACCACCCGACTACACTGGAGCCTCCAGGACACAGGGGGACACTGTGAGACTGAGCACCTACCCAGAGGTGTACTCTGGGACCCAAGGAGGTTCTGAGGGCTCAAACACTCATCTGAGTCTGGGTCAGTGGCCATGTTATTGGTGCCCCCCAGGGCGTAATGCAGCATCATGTGGCCAACACTTAGCCCAGCAGCATCCTCCCTAAGTGCTGGGCGATGTGGAGGAGCTCAGAGCACAAGCCGGCCGATTGTCTGAAAGTGAGGCCCAAGATTATACTCCCTAGCATCAGCCCCGCCCTGGCGCTTAGCACATCACTGAGACCAGGTGTGTGCCATGACCCCACCAGCCCCAACCCCAGTGTGGCTCCCATTGTCCTCACCTTCACCACACATATATGCAGGTGGTGATTTTATTCAAGTAAAACATTTGATATGAGCAGGATATATACACTGATTAAATAACTGGAACTAGAAAACAAGACTAAGTGCCGCTACCAGGGTAAACACAGAGTGAGGCAGACAAACATGGGTAAAGGCTACAAGAAAACATCAGGAAATAATCCACATGGAAACACCTGGGAAGTGTCAGTCTGGGCCGACAATGACTCAGAGTCAAGGATACAAATACTAGTTTACAATGAGAAACACCTGGGATCAGGCGGAGACAGACAAAAAGGAATAAACTGATAGAGGGGCAGAACTAAGGTGGAGCTGACAACCAAAACTAAAGGGTGTGACATTTTACTAAAAATGCATTCAATATACTTTGTAATCAAATACATATACAGTATGTTCACCATTTGAGTGCCTTTATTAGCCAGAAAATGTTACATTTTCCATTCACCACTAATGACCTGCAAAAACCGCTGAATACAATTAGAGAGAAGTACATTTGGACACTTTTCACGAATTTTTGGGCCCTTAAACAACACACAAATATATAATGGCTGATGTCTTTTCTCAATTTCAAAATGAGATAATAAAACAGACCTCTTTTAAGCATTTTTATGCATTGTGAGCCAAATATGCATTTTAGAGAGAGAGGGAGAGAGAGACAGAGACTGAGAGGGAGTGACGGAGGGAGGGAGGGAGAGATTATTGAAGTGAGCTCAAGGCCTAAGGATAAAGCATCATTTGATCTTACAGCAGTGTAAGCATGATCAAAAGAGCTGTAGATTTGTTTTAACATGATGTAAGGGAGATATGTGAGTGTGAAGAATCTTTTTAAAGTTTAACAAACCTTCCACCTGAAGCAAAGGTTCAATATCTTTACTTTTAATTTAATTTACTTTCTTGAATCGTGCACCTAAGCCATTTAGATACCTTTGCTATTAGATTGTAACCAGCCATTAATTACAGTGCATATATGCATTATAAATCTATACATTGTATAATTCATGTGTACTTAGAAATATGAACAACAATGTTTGAATTCATTTGTATAAACAAAAATATCTTTACAAATTGGACTAAAAGGGAAAATAGTATTCAGACACCATGAAATAATAACAGTGGTACACTGTTGTGAAGCCTCTGGAGGAAATTACAGTTTTAAGTTGTAAGAAGTAAGAAAGAACCTATAAGCCTTTTGCAGCATTATTGCTCAATATGGGCTTATTCCTTTTGATAAACCACTTTCACTTTCCCAAGCTTACAAAGGTCCTTCTGATGGACTCGCAACTTTTAGAAATGAGTCTTGAGTTCATTTTCTGTATATTTTGGGACATTATCTTAAAAATGCCCATGCTCTCTCTTCTTGTTTGCAAAATGAAATCAAATTCTACTCTATTACCCAGTGCACTGCTCCTTTCATACTTCATTCAATGACCTGTAATGCCTCAGTGTCATTTGCAGAGAAGCACACACATGCAACCCTTCTTCTGCCAACCTAAAGTGATGTATTTTTGCTAAACAGGTCTATTTGTGTTTTGTCTAACCAGAATACATTGTTTGAAAATTGTTCTGATTTGTCTAAATCCTTGTGTGCACATTTTAGACAAACATGTCTGTTCAATTTTAGCAAATTGGCATCATCTTTTATAATGATACCAGCTGCAATGTGCATGATAACATTTTTATTTTTGCACCATTATTGGCATAATAAACTTTCAAATAGAATATTCAAATAGAGTGTTTAAATACTTTTCTCTACTGACTTGATTTTTTTAAAAACATCTTTGTTTTTTGCTTATGAATTGGATACTTCTGTTCATTAATGTTACAAGCATGTGAAAAATAGTATGTACACTAGAAATGGAGATATGCACTGGACGTATATCAACTTAGCAAAGGTTTCTACATGAATAGAGCAGGCATGAAATTTTACAAAGGCATTTCTTTTAAAAAAAAATAGGTTATGAGCAAATGAAGGCGGCTAAAAATATAAGCAGTTCGTAGAACAATAAACATGTAAGAAAAAAGGGAAAAGAACAGTAATTAACCAGGGGAAAAATCCTATTTTTACTTATTTATTTCTTCAAAATAAGAAACAAAAAATCTATTATTGCTTGCTTGGTACTTGCTATTCAATCAGACCTCTAAATGGTGCTTTTGCCTGAAAGGAAATTATCTGTTTGAGGCACATACCGTAGAGCAAATCCTGAGGTCAAGCCAAACAAAAGTTAATGTCTAATGCTTCTTCTGTCAACTGCAGGTTGGTGAAATATTCCTCAAAATGAGAGACAAATGTTCTATTCTAAATTCTGAGCAGGTAGCTCATCATAGGAGGTGCTGGTAGGTTAAGCTAGCGGACTTGTTGAACATACTACTGACTGGATTAAAAATGACGTTACTGTTTTAATTGTCTGAGTCAAGAGCTATGTGCAAATCACAAAGGGTTTTGCTTTAAAGCTAAACACAGATGATCTATGGCTGTTACAAGGAATCTAAAGTGTGGAAAACAACTATGCTAGGGAGAGACAAAGACATCATGGGTATGTTACAGAAAAAAACACTTAGTTTCCTTATGCACAGAATATGAATAAGCTGAACTATTTGACCTTTTTCTGGCACCTTGCCCAGGGTGAGCCCCTGCCTCGTGTCTATTGACCCCAGGATAATCTCCGGGTACCTGCAACCTTAGTGAGGATTAAGTGGTGACAGAAAGTGAGTGAGTTAAAGGGAGTTTCAGAAAGTGAGAGAGTGAGTGAGTGAGTGAGTGAGTGAGGTACAAAGAGTTACAGAAAGTGAGAGAGTGAGAGAGTAAGTGAGTGAGTGAGTTAAAGGGAGTTATAGAAAGTGAGCGAGAGTGAGTGAGTTAAAGGGAGTTACAGAAACAAAATGAGTGAGTGAGTGAGTTAAAGGGAGTTATAGAAAGTGAGTGAGTGAGTGAGTGAGTTAAAGGGAGTTACAGAAAGTGAGTGAGTGAGTGAGTGAATGAGTGAGTTAAAGGGAGTTACAGAAAGT
>JBBPCY010000037.1:16682916-16701675 GCA_037974405.1 Brachyalestes nurse
ATAACTTTGTATAACGGAATTTATAAAGTTTATAAAGTTTAATGCAGAATCCAAGATGGCCGCCAAAATAAGGGGTGTTCTTTAACACGTTAAACTCACTGACTCAACCAAAAGTGGGCAGAGTGGACCACCATATTTTACTCATCAAACATCACTTCCATCAGATTAACAACACAAACACACTGCAAACACACAAATACAGCACAGACATAGAAAACACAGTCCGAAACGCCACGTACGTGAGAACAGAGTGTGTGGTTTCGCTGAGCTGAGTGAAGATGTCATGTTGTAACATCCCTCAAAGGGAAATTAGAGCTCTGCAGTAGTTCCCACACAAGATAAGAGCTGGTTTTATAAAGAACCCTCACCTGAGGGGTTTGATCCAATTGATCCAGATTCATTCTGCAATTCAAAGAACAAAAACAGCACAAGACTACACAAGTGCAGAACATAAAGAGAGAGAAAGAGAGAGAGAAGAAAAAAATCAGTAGGGTATCCAGGACAGGACAGCGTCCAGCGCAGCTGACAGGAGCAGAAATAGCACCAGTAATATTTTCTATATATAATTTCAATTTTTTTGCATATCATAGTTTGCATCTCCTGTGATATGATGAACAGTTTGGGAACACATTTCTGAAACAGTGATGATTAGTAATGAGAACAGAGCAGGATTAGTGAATGTGAGAGGAGAACTGAGGAGAGTGATCCAGTGTGAGAGAAGAGACTGGCTGGATGATAGAGATGTAGAGAAACTGATGTTCTGAAGGAGGTCCAGAAGCATGTAGGAGCTGCGGAGTCTCCCAGATAGAAGCAGGAGGAGATCCAGAACTCTCTCTCTCTCTACTGTTAGAAACAGTCCTTTGAAAGGAGCTCCATCTTGTTACAGTTCGCTCTTTAGCCTGCCTGACAGTGTAGGCACCATGGCACCATGACCATAGTCGTTTTATTGTGTATTTCTTTTTCATTTACACTGAAAGTCAGATGATACTATTGTAAATATTCTCAGTGTTGATTCTCTTCCAGTGGGAAAAATCTCTGTAGAAATGAAAACGTCACAACAGATGAAGCTAAAAATGTTTCTTTTATGACTAGCAAAAAATCTGACCATTATAGTTATAAGAAACCCATTAAAGGAAAAAAGTACTGAAAGATCGAGAAAGTGAACAAGAAAGTAATACAGCCATTAAAAGGAACACTCAACATCAGTTCTACAGATGATTCAGGGTTCATGTTTTATGTTATGGCATGTTGCAAGGTGGTTTAAAGGGGGATTGTGGGAAAGGTAGTCTTCAAGAGAGGCTTCGACCAATCACATGCATATGAACATGACATGAAAAACTTATAATAACCCGAAAAATGCTTGAGTTTTATACTTTTAAACACATTTTATTTTTGTGTGTGCTCTTGGGCCCAGTCATTTGACTTCGCCTTTTTACTGCAAGTATTAAATCTTTTAATTAACAGTATTTAAATCAGTCATTGTGCTTTTTGCAGGTCAGCATTTTGGACTTGTGCACATTTTCTCATTCCAGTACAGAAGTCCTGCTAAGACACTACATACTTGGTCCCAGTCGAGGTCATCACTGAAGTAACTGGTTCTGTCTGTTTGCTGAATGAATCTGTTCTTAAAGACGACAGCAGCTCTGCTGAAGCTGTACAGGAAGAGACCAGATGCATTTGGACTAGAAATGAAGACTTGGATGAATTGGATAAGCTGGATGATGAGGTACAACCTCCTGATGTTTAATCTTCAGACTGACTAAAATCACCAGCTTGTAAAAATCATTTATTCACACTTTATTGTTTACAGATAACAGTGTTCCAAAAGTTCAGTGTAGAAAAAGTAACAGGTCACATTACACAGAGCCTAAACATTGTAAAGTCTTTTGCTTTTTCTTCTGCAGACATGATCTGTATTACTATTTTAAATAGCCTTTGTATTGTGTCATATTTATAAAATATGTTGTTAGAGAGCCCTGTAGATGTTTGACACACAATTTGACTTTGTTTTTCAGGTTCCAGATGTCACACAAAGACAAAGAGCAGCACTTGAGGGTTTGCATGTTTTTCTGTGGGAAATCCAATTGTCATATTTTGGCGTGTACTGTCCAAGGAAGAGGTGCAGATGCAGACTTTCATGCTGAAATATACTTTATTAATACTCAAAACCAAAACAAGGCACGAGGGCTGATACTCTTTCCAAACTACAAACTCAAAGACGGACACACAACAAAGGTAGTGTGAGGGTGGATTAAAAACCAAACAGTCAAACAGGGGAACTTAAATACCCAAACTAACTAAAGGAACTCTCTGTATTGATTTAACTAAAACACAAAACAGCTGCTGTGAACATAATGTGTTTCAAGTTAAAAGTCCTTTAAATCAACTTAAACAACGGTGGCCTCTAGCGGGCGCTGACCATGGGTGTCACACCAATAAGTTGAAGACATGTTTGGTAATTAACTTTCTGAGAACTGATAATCATGCCGTACTGAACTCCCTCAATTCAAAAGGGAGCAAGTTTATAATGTAACATTTCCTGGTCTGTTATAATAATGACTGGAATCCTCTCTGTACATGAAGATGATGTTGCTGCTGCTGCATCTCTGCCCACTGAGACCAACACTGCAATCATCCTGGAAGAGTCTGTAGTTCTTCAGGACCTCGCTGGACTACAGACAGCACTTCCATGCTTGTTTGGTTTTGTATATATATATATATATATATATACACACACACATATATTAGGTCTGTAACGATATATGATACAAAACCGACACTAGGGTCCACGAACCTGTGTCGCAGTGTGGGGAAGGTGAATCGCAACTCACCCCTTCCCGTATAACCGACTCTTCAGCTACTGGTTCGCCATTGTATAAAACTAAAAACACGCTCCGCCCAGCAGGCCAAAATCGCACAAAAACTCGCTCAAAACCCAACAAAATTCTTACAAACAAACTCCCCAGCAGTTTTATCACAACCAGCCAGCTTATAGACACTTATAAAGTGACATGTCATCATTTCCTTTTACTTACATTTGAAGAAATTCAGCTAGACATGCGCGCCTCTCCAGTGCATCTCTTTGGACAGTCGCTCCTATTTCCCCATGACATTCTTATTTGCTGGACAATTATCCCCATGTCCTCAAATATGCTGAAATATCCTTAATTTGGTCTTCTGTGTGTTTTTTCCTTTATTTGAGCCTTAAAAAATTTACCCAAAGTGTGCTGTCCTCACAACACGGGACTATGTGAAGCTAGACAGCCAGCAAACAAAATGAAAGAGATCTCCACACAAGGCTTACTTTTCTTGATTTTACTGAAGATCTCTTATATGTTTTTTCTTTGTAACTGAAATATACAGAAAAGGAAAAATAAATTACTAGCCAATACACACGTCTTAATGCCACACGTAATGATTAGCCTAGCTTAAAGACATGAGCATTACATTACATTGGCATCACATTTATCAACCAAAAACAATTCCAACACACATCAGAGTGCTTTCTGAACACATTAATACTCACAAAGACGAAAGTTTCCCAAGGCACAAGCGTGTAGGGCACATTTAGTGTGTACATGAGCTGTTTTCTCCCTTATAACTGCTGAAACACTCGTTCACAACATTACCAAGAAATGCCAAAGATAGTTTCATAGCAAGAAGGTTCACTCGCTCACACAAGACAAAGATCCTTTTGGGTATAGATGTTCTACTTTCGCCCCCTAGTGGTGAAAGAGGGGAAGGACAGCTCTGGAAATTGGAAGGGATGTGTCGGGATTCGGCTTTCACGCACCGCGACACGGGTTCATTGACCTGGGTATCGCGATTTCGATTTTATATTGTATATCCTTACAGCCCTAATATATAAAAATATATAAATATATAGCCATAACTATTAACAGTTGAGTAGGGGATTGAGGAGTTTTTGGAACTACAGCCTCATCTGAACTTGACGAGAATTACCTACCATGGACAGGGTAGTCAGAACTCTCCAGAAAAAATAGGTTTGAGTACATGAGGGTCCATAATCCCTGTTTTCACATTGCCCACACCAGAGACTAACTCTACTCAATTACACAAAATACTTTCGTACTTGACAAGATTCCTAAAACTCATGCTTTCTTACTAATCTTAATGTAAATTTTGCACCGAACCTATTTTTCATATTGTAACAATTACTATACTGAGGTCCTCAGCTTCAACAGTGTAACAAACAAATTCTCAAGTATTCTTATTATTCAAGCCAGTCTTACTCATAAGTGTACCACTCTGGAGGTAAAAATACATAAATACATACAGAGACAAAAATTACCAAACCTTTCATTCTTTTCTTAACTAAAAGGAGACATTGAAAATCAAATATGACTTGGACTATTGCCAAAGAAGGAACGGTACCCCAAAACCTTTGACTGTCAGTTCACTACATGGTTAAACTTCTACTCACTTTGTCATTGTAACAAGCCTGGGTGTATTCCTCTGATTCCTCTGTGCATGTCCATTTAGGGCTGGGGGTCTGCTATTGCACACATGCTGTGCCATTAGTGAAGAGTCTGTTTAGTATCGAAGGCAGGTTTATATACCACGCCTGGGGCACTGGGGAGTTTGCCTGCAAATGGTGCTGTGCTGTTTCCATTTAGCATGAAGCCGTAACAAAGTCAAAAGATGCAAGACTTCTCAAACTCAGAGCAATTTCAACAAGAGTCAAAAAGCCAACATAACTGGAGCCCTGCAAAAACATGCCTGTACTTTAAAGTAGAAGGGAAGATGATTTGTGTAAATGTATGAGACAGATACCAAAAGAGACAGACAGATGTTATTGACTGAATATGACAGATTAATTATGGCAATATGGACCTATTTTGCATGTATTCATGTCATTGGCAGTTTTGTTGGCTAAATGGTCACAGCAGAGGGTGTTTATTCTAATGCCACTCTGTGGCCATTCTGGGCCCAGTTTCTTAACTGGCAGAAAGAGAGTTGCTCAATCTGCCATTTAAGAAAATATTTGTTTGGGAATATTTATTTGAGATGCTTTGGGAAACTTGTCTTTTGTAGAGCTCAAAATATCTCTAGCCTTCTCATTTGTAGATCCTAATTCTGTAGGGAAAAGTATGTTTCTTCTCTGGATGTAGCGAGCAAAGGCAAGTTTTGTGTCCAAATTTGGCTTTTTTAGTTTAGCACTGGAGCAATAACATTATTAATGAATACTAGTCAATAGTCACCCAAATTTTTTTCCCGTACATACTTCTCTAAACATTTCTTAAAGTATACAAACTACACTTCAAGTCTTCAGTTAGCTCACCATTCTTGTTTAGAACACTGTGTGACTTGCTGCAAACTACAATATAAATCCTTCACTGCTACAGGCAGACATTTCAGATGACATCAGGATCGGTGGGGACTCATCGTGACCAGATTTCATCATCTTTATGATGGTTTTCCACAAACGATTCTAGATCATAACTTCGACCCCAGAAGTGGTTTGTGAAAATAGACCTGTTGTATAAACTGGCTGTCGGCGAGATTCAGCTACCTGTTGATGTTTTGTTCATTGATCATAGGGTTTAGGTAATATTTAATTATTTGGAAATTATTTGGATGATTATTGACTGTAGCCAGGCATCTTGTTAGCCAGTTCCTGTTTTTGTGCAGTATTAGTTCATTAGTTTGGCCCACATTAATGTGTATAAAAGGTTATATAAATGTTAGTAAGGAAGTTCCACCTCTGGAAACTCAACCTTCTTCCTGGCTGGAAAGGTAAGTGCCGATTTGTGTCAGTTTGTGTGCGGTGCATTTGAGTTCTTAATGACCCACTGAACTGTTGTTTTGGTTTCTGGCTGGATGCTGCAGTCACTGCCTGCTCACTATAAGCCTATTCTTCAGGTAATGGCTACCAGAGGGGTTCAGTTCCAAGAAGCCTCTTAACTATATACACCTCCATAATCAGCAAAGTATATGTTGACTCATTGTGTATTACACACCTGGATTTAAACATCTGCTGATTTTATTTTTGGTTTTCAGCTCATCATTGATGTTTCCCACCCCACTCTAAGTATGTTCCCCATCACTGACTTCCACACTGCTGCTTTTCTGGGGAATTGACAGCTGATGTCTGCTTCTACACTATCAGTATGTACTGTATATAAAATATTTTTAACAAAGACAATTTTAATTGTGGGTAACTTTCATTTTTGTCCCACAGGTAGCACTATGCCGGCCAAACTCTTCTTGGGGGGATGGCGTGCTGTGTTTCAATCCAGCTACAGTCTTGCTTTTGTGTTTTTTTGGTGGTTTTGTTTCCTCTGTGCTTGCCTTACCCATGTTATCATATTAGTGTGATATGAATCATTGATCAGTTCATGGTTGAGTTTATTTCATGTAATTGGTATTTAGTATTGCTCGTGTTGGTGCTGGCTGTGAAGTGGACCGTGCGGGCCCACGTGGAACATAGCTGCAGTGTTTGTTCTGTTTGTGGGGTTTTTTTTCAATTTTTTTTGATGTTGTTTTCTTATGTGTCTGTGGCTCACCCACAGGAATGTATGTTCTTTTGTCTAGTTAGAAATATGATTTGGCACCTGTAATAAAACTGTTGTGGTCTTGTTTGTTGCCTAAATATCTTTTTCTTTAAGGTTTTAAGGCTGCAGCTGCTTATTCGGGAAGCTAGTCACCAGGCAGTGTCCCCTCACAGTTTTGAAGTGTACAGGAGCACTTGGTTGGATTCATTTCTTACTGCTGCAGTGTATATGTGTGTGCATGTGGTTTGAGGGGAATTGAGGACTGTTTCCAATTAGTCTGGCCCCCTAAGCCCTAGTGCTGCTGTTGCTGCTGGTGCTGTTTTTTCTTTCTTAACTATTATAGCCTGCAAGTTATTTGCCAGTGTAATCTTGGAAGTATTTTAATTTGTTGCTTATTAATGCATTTTAAACCAAATTTCTCAGATATGAATAATATTTTTGTAATAGGAAGTCTAACTACTTTTGGTCATTGCAGTAATTGTGATTTTAATAAATGTATTTTGCTATCTTTTCTATGCACTTTTAGCTTTCATTACATGATCCATCAATAAAATGATTTCTTTATACTGGAAATCATGCCCTTGATATGGATGAACCTATGTTTTAAGTGCAAGTACTAGGTGAATACTTGCACATAAATTAATACTTGCACTGTGTGTTTCCCAGGGTGGCGTAGTTGGCTACAGTTTCATATATTTTTTGATGCTAGGTACTTTATGAGCTCCTGTCCTTCTGCCATACAATGTTAATGTCATGTTTAAACCAAAATGGAGCCAAACACAGAGTTAAACTGGCGAACAGATTTCTTCCAAAGAACAAAAAGTAGAAGAAAACGGAAAAGACGGCGTTTCGAAGCCAGGATTCAGTCCGACGGGTAAACAAATCCAAATCAACAGGCAAGAAAACTGAGTTAAATAGTCCAGGCAAATGAGCTCAAACTCTGGTAAGCCAATCCAACAAGCAAACATAATAAACAGGGGAGGCCAAGAATCAAACTTGGAAAAAAGGCAAAGAAATCAGAACCAGAATACATCCAGCACAAAAACTCTCGGCATGCAGGTTGAAACCCTGACAACATTTCACAAAGATGAATACAAAAACAAGTTTTTCTGTATGGGAGAATCAGAGCCATGTGATTTAAACTTAGGTGAACCTGAGTGGTCTGTGTGGACTGGGTTGGTGAAATGAAGCTGTGTTCATGGTCCAGAATGGAGTCTCATCATTGCCTGACAACTACCAGCAACCGTTTTGCTGTTCTCAACTATCTAGAATCTGGACACCACATGTCTTGGCAGGTCAGCTGCATCTGAGTTACTGGAATATTTTAGGGATTATTGTGTCTAGGTCTGTGTATCAGGCTATTTTTTCGTTGTAATTTTGCAAAGTGTAAAGTTGCAAGCTCTCCCATTCTCATTTCAACCAATGAGCTGTCTTCTCTTCAGATAATAGTTTAATAAGACTTGTCTCGCAGAAAACTTCTCAAAGCAATTAAAACAATAATGCAATGAACCCTGTATGCATCGTGTCTTTACTATATGTAGCCTGGGGATCTTTACCAGTTGCTTTTTTTTGTTTTGTTTTGTTTTGTTCTCTCTGGTAGTGAACAAACATTACGTCATCAATTAGGGAGTGGAGAGAGCGGGGCACTAATTTAAAGTGAGTCCTCTGGGGATAGGCAGAGGTAGGGGCACCTGGGGTCCTGGCTTAAGGCCCTTGTCATGGCTGTTAGCTTAGCGTGTGGCGTGCTAGAGGGTTAGCGGCTCCCGGCTGGAATGGTGGTGCACTCTTTCACTCACTGTGTGGAGAGTGTTTTTTATTTGTAGCTGTCAGCCGAGGGGAGAGTTGTTTGCCATAGCATGCTGTTTAGCCAAATCCTGCCTATTTAGTGCTGCAATAGAGCCTTGGTAGCTGTGGTTGTGGGCTGCTGTTCTCTGTACCTTGTGTTTTTTTTTTTTTTTGTGAATGCTGCTCGTATGAGTTATGGTATTTGATTTGGTCCTCTAACCTGTGGGCTAGAGGTTGTGTGAAAGGAGATATGGTTAGCTACAGGTTAGAGGTTGTTTCCCTATCTTTAGCTAGCTGGGTCGAGCCAGACGTGGGGTATGGAACAGGCCTTTATCAAATGTAAAGCACTTGATGACTGAACTCTGGTGTTGTGATGCTAAATTTACACCTTTTACTATTTGTTAATATTTATTAGAGTGTTCAGTTGCTGTGTATGTGGTTTGATTCACAGTGTGTTTTTAAGAGTGTATGTTTATCCACGTGTGGGTTGAGGCCTAGTTCTATTAGGGTGGCTTACAATGGCTCAGACCTGGTAGCTTATGTGTTTGTTACAGTATGATATTTATGTATTTATTAATTCACTGACCAATCCCAACAGCACATCTAGAATTATTTAATAAAGATTGCATATTTTTATAAGACCTGTGTCTCCATTATTGGAGTAGAGTTCCTCTTGCTCTGCTACACAGTGACTTGATATAGGGGGTGGAGTAGTCAGCTGTCCTTTAGTGAGTGGGGGCTACATATACATACATGTGAACCTGGACTATCCATATAAAGAGTTTAGGTTCAAAATGTGTATATTGAGGAAAGAATAGATCATAAACAGCTTGAAATAAGTATTAATAAGCTGTTATAGTACATAAAAAATGCACAACAGTGACCTGTTGATTGCTAAATATTGTATACTACAATCTTTACTGTTAAACTTCATCTCTATAACTAATCGATCATGTCTATTGGGTTATGACTTCATTATTAACTGATTCTGAACTGTTCATAAAGCCTTATTATAAATTAGTCACCAATAAGCAAAATGCATATGTATTTAGTTTCAAATGCATTACATGGAAATTTCTGAATAATGTATTTTTATATTCAGTTACTTCCCCGATGTGACTTTGGATGTCCTGCAGTCAGTGTAATTTGTCTCAGCTTTACTTTGAGCCACTCCGAGCTATAAACAATGCTACACAGTGTGAGCACGCGCTCACCCATAAGTGGTCACGCGCTCACCCTGAGTGGTCAGCACAGTTCCCACAATGGCATGTAGTGTACACACCATTAGACAGCTAGACTGTGCGTCCGCTGGACCAATCGCACCTTCCCATAACACCCCCGATCAGGGTTGGGCATTCATCATAATATAGGTTAGAGCAGCAGGCATTCTCCCTGTCAATGCAGGAATGATGCAGTGAGGCCGGGACGCTTAGTTTCACCGTGTGCCATTCCTGCTGGCCATGCAACAACGCCAAAATAACTTCAAACAGCGAGCTGCAAGCATCTATCTCCGTCACGCTGCACTGGGGCATGGTGGGTGTAAACACTCGCTGTATCCCGAGCAAAATCTAATATTGGCAAGATACAATGCGCTTAGGCCCCAAATGGTATGTGTGTGTGCGCACTCGTGTGTGTGTATTCCCATTGCTTCGACAAAACTCAGAGATTCATTGCAAGGCAAGCCTAACTAAACTATTATCACCTGCTTTTGAACTCTCTCAAGTTTTCCCACTTGCCTGATGTTTACGGTTATATCCCTGAGATTTACAGAGCGGTGTGTTTTATGAAATACCTTCGGAGGCTAGGAAAGAGCAAGCAATGGCCGGCATCAGCGTTTTTTTCTTTTTTTTTTTTTTTTCAACGCAGGCACCCTGCCGTGATGTATGAAGGAACTGTGCCATGCCCTGGGAGGCGTTTCTGTTTTGCCACTTTACACTTGGTGCTTTTGTTTTATATCACCTCCTTTTAGAAAGTACTGCATCATCATATTGCTGCCGTTCTCAAGGGCCGCATTATTTTAAATGATCGTGAGTCATTGTTTTAGGGGAAAGGAGGGGTCGGAGCAGCCAAGGACCCTCGAGTGTAATATCGCAGTCCAGCTATTGACAAGTCACAAACTTTCACAGTACAGAGGCCAAAGACCTGCACCTGTATTACAGAATCACGAAGGTGCCGGAGCTGCACTCCGTTTAAGGGAGATATAGCTCTTTTTATTGTTTTGTCCAGAAATTCACAGCTGCTAAATTCAAATTTAATACCTGTCAGTCAAGTAAAGAGGACCAAAAAGTGCCATCACCACTTCCAACTTCACTATTGAGATTGAGATAATAAGTGTGACTGATACCAAGAGAGACAGAGAGAAAGAGAAAGAGAGTAAAAATATATGCTCTTTCGTAATCCTCATCTCAGCAGGATCCTTGCCAAAGGCAAAAATAATATTTGCTAAGAGTGTTGACAAGCTTTATCTGTGCTCAGGGTTTACATTCAAAGAATTCAAATTAGTCCCTGTTGTGTTGCCAGGGAGTCGTCTAATCAAAGTCACTGAATTGTCACTGTGACAAATTTAATTAATTTCCTTTTGTTCTCTCTGAGTGACACCATTCCATTCTTCCCCTCCAGCGAGCTATCTGCAAATTATTCCACGACCTAATGTCCTTATTTATATCTACCCAGCTACCCTAGAAACTTTGTCCGTGATATCATTCATGTTATTCAGGGGAGGAATTGAGGGAGTCAGGAATTGAGAGACTATTTGGGTATTCAGAAGCCCTCCAGTGAGACCAAAGAAAAGGAAAAATCAAGGGCATGTTTTCAAAGGTTAACACTCCTTTTTTCTTATGGTATCTCCTTAAACACCTGGCAATTCAGACACCGCAGTCTTTGTCACGTGCACCAAGATGTTCATGGTGGGGCCAAATGTCTGGGCTTTCATTTTTCACTCGTGAACTTTAGCCTGTTTGCTCATTGGCTTGAAGTTCAGTGTATATACAGTCGGATTCTTCACTCTTCTTTGTTCACTGTAGAAATCAACAGCACTCAACACACAAAGACAGCGTAATGAATGCAGCCAATAAAATTAAGGGTCTGTCTTTTAGAAAGGCCATATCCTAAATAAATCATAATTAAGCCTGCATCTTCAGGCCATTTGACTAAGCTTCTAAATGTTGCTAATCAAGAAAATTCACCCTGTTTACTATACAAATTAAATGATTGGAGTGTCTGAAAGAATGCCCTACAGTACTCAATGTATAGTGAACTGTTTCTGAAGTCTAACATTTTGTTGTAGTGCCCACAATATTAGCCACGTTCATATTGAAAACCCAGGACATCATCGAGCACCAGCCTTGGCTTGGTGGTGCTGGTTGAACAGCTTGCCCGTGTGCGAAAGGGGCTAAATCAGGACTGCCAGCTTAGGAAAGGTGACTAGAGTGAGATGTTCTGTTGGCTGGAGTGAGATTTTCAGTCTTGCATGTAGAAGTGTGTATACATCGTTGCATTCGATAAAACAAGCTTGAATCCCACCTCTTTCTCATTAGCACATAGTTATGAAGCCAGGAGCGATGCAGCACAAGCAACAAGCTGAGCTGCTCCCAGGTGTCATGTAAAGCAGCGTTCACACCAAGGCAAAAAAGTGTCAAACCAAACAAGAATTTAAACTCATTTTGTTGAATCTTGAGGGTTTGAAAATCTCTTGTGAAAATCAATGGCATATGGAATTCCATTAAACACTTGGACATTGTAGCCTCTGCCTGAAGGCTGAAACGTGGTTGTGGGTGGACCTTTCAGCAAGATAATGACCCCAAACTCACATCAAAATTCATAGATATGGAATACAAAATCAAAGGTTGGCCATCACAGTCTCCATTTTTAAACCCAATTAAAAATCTGCAATGTGTATTGAAGAGGGCAGTCAACAAGCAAATATTCAATTTTCAAAAATGCAATTTTGCTTTCTAGTAAATCACAACTTAAACATTCACGGAATCAAATCAAATATAAATCCAAAGCTATTGCCCCTGCCGGGCCATTCAAGTTTTAGCTAGTTTGTTAAAGAAAAACAAGTTAGAGTCCAGAACCATTAGAGCAGCTGTAAAGGGGGACCAACTCCATCTTAAAGTCTATGTATCTGAATGCAGTGTCATTAAAGTCCCTCTTGGTGTAATGGTCAGGCGTACCATTACTTTTGTCCATATAATATGGACAAAAGTAATGGAATGCATGACCCCCGTGAAAACCAGTCGAGACGTAATGCTTCACGCTATATGTTTATATTTATGTATGTATGTATGCACCATTTGCGTACCTTTATTAGCCAGAAAATGTCATTTTATTCATCACTACTGACACACAAAAGGCCACATGATAAAATTATAATCATAATATGAATCACCAGACAATTGTTAGATATTTAACAAGCTACTAAGTGACACCCACGGGGATGAAACAGTTAATTAGTGCAATTAAAGTTAAAGGACAGCCTAGTATTTGACTGACTCACCAAACAACCAGTTCATTGGATGTCGGACATACGTTACATTACGTTACTGCCCGTCACTCCTGTCGGGGTATGGGTACCAAGACAGCTCTGAGTCACTAAGGCATGATCTCCACTAGACCACTGAATATTTCACCAATATGTTAGCAGCAGGTCTTATTAGTTACAATCTAGTTAGTCAAGCACATTCCATATATGCTCAACTAGATTAAAATCTGTGGAATCTGGAGGCCAAGTCAATGCTTTGTACTCTGTGATCATTCCTGAACAAAGTTTGCAGTGTGGCAGGGTGCATTATTCTGCTGAAAGACCTCACTGCTATTATTGAATACCATTGCCTTGAAGGGCTGTACTTGGTCTGCAACAATGTTCATGTAGGTGATTTGTGTCAAAGTAACATCCGTACGAATACCAGGATCCAAGGTTTCCCAGCAGAACATTACCAATGAATTAAATCAGAGATGTTGGTCATAGCATATATTGTATCCATGCAATGGCTGGGATGTGGAGAAATCTGGAACCAAACATCTTCTCACTAGTTGCCTCTCTCAGCTGAATAGTTTACATTATCACCTGTTTCAAATTAATTGACAATAGGGTAGTTTTCAACATGCCAGTTATCAGGTGTTAAATCCGCATTTTTAAAATAGTTTTATATACACAAACTAGTCAAACTAGCATACGTTACAAAATATTTTTGAAGAGCAAATAAAATAAATTTTTTTTTACAAATATCAGGAAACAAAGGTGTAGCACTGAGACAAATCCAAAGCTAACCTTTTTTTAAGATTATTTTTGACAACAGAACAACACTATGCCGTTGCCAATAAGGTAGTAATATGAGGGAGTAGCTTGCAACATGTAGCATATTTTGTTCCCTACAATATTGCTGAGTATTGGCAAGGTTGGAATCAAAATAATCACTTTACAGGAGAAAATATAACTTTAATGTGAGTTCAATTCCATATATAATTATGTTTCAATTGGCCCATGCATCACAAAACTGTCAGACAATGTAAAACGCAGCTGGTGTTTTCAAATTAGGTGGATGGGGGAAGAAAAAACCAAGAACTTGAGAGTTCTGATAGTGTGGAGCTCCTGACCTTCTTGTGTAAGGAATAGTGATTAGGGGATATTTTGAATATAGCAAGGGTTTTAGCTAGTTTTGCTACACTGGCTACATTAGCTACAGGTAAAGACTTTGGACTGAAGAAACAAAAGCGTGTCTTGTAGCTGGAAGGCAGGAGTATGGAGCCAGCCTGTAAAACAATGACTCTTTGAAATCCTCAGAAATACAAACCGCTCTCCCCTTCCCAGCTCGCATGTGATGAATAACCGTGTCAGCCAGTAAAAATGGATGTTTTGAGTAAAAGGATTGAGGAAATGTACTTTAGTGAAGGGGGAGGGGGTGGTTTGCCTGAAATGGCCCGCCTTCGCAAACTATCCATCATTGCAGCCTGGGCTGTGAAGACGTGTTCTGGTGCAAGCTTTAGGATCTCTTTTCATTAACTCTTTTCATGGGCATTAAGATGGGAGCACTCGGTTGTCAGCTTACATTCGATGTCCGGTGAGTGAAATTAAATCAGATAATTCACTGCTGATTTATGTACGTGAAATGATGCGGATATAACTAGATCCATGTGTTTAAGGTTACTCTCCCATGAGGCCTGAGGAAGGATGACACCAGATCAATAGAATTTAACCTGTCCCAAATGGTGTCACTGTCTTTCCATTGGTCCTCATGCCCTCAATTCTTCAACCATCATCATGATTACATGGTACATAACCGAGACATATGTCTATTCTCGAGTGCTCCCTTTTTCTTTCCCATTTGTTTGAAAATATGGACCTGGTAAAAGCATCTCACCCTTGCAAATAATTGGATGGCTGTAGGTCATCAGCTATCCTTTCAGGTCAGAAGCAATATTGTATTTGGAGGTACAACGCAAGATACGCTGCATTTGTTCTCACCATTGCCATGGTACCATTGTCTCCTCCTTTGTCGGTATTTGTGTTTTTCCAAGAAAAAACATGTCACTCACTTGCTTAGGCTACCCTTGTGTTCATCTGACAGGTAAAATAGCCTTTATGGTGGCAACACACTGATCCAGGAAGTGAACAGAGTCTTTGGGATATTTAATTAGAATACTTATCTATTCTATCATTCTCTAGGTCAGCGGTTTTCACACCTGTCCTCAGACCATATACAGATTTCTTTCTGTTCTACCTCACAACATGTAGGAAAAAAGTTAAAATATGGACTGCTAGATGGGCCAAGAGGACTTGTTTGAGAAAGGCAGCTTTAAGTTCCTTTGAGGACAAACAATGAGGTAAGAAAGCCCATTCATAATCTGATTGCCATGTGTCTGCTGCTGCCATAATATAATGTAATATTTTCTTTTCAGAAAAGATCTTTCCTTTGTATAAAGCTTTTCGTACAGTCTTCAGACTTCCAGAAGGAGTACTGACAAAACAAATGAACCACTGTTAGTTTAGGAGAACATTCAAAGAAAATGTCAATAGTGGAAAACATTCCCAATACTCCCACATGTATGGTACATCAACTGAACATTTGCCGTTGGTAGGAGAGAGCTGAAGTTGTGTAAAAATGTTGCTCATTATTTCTATGAAAAGTCGATAGCTATAACTTTGGCTAAAGAGTTATTTCAGGATTCGGTCAAGCTGACGAATTCTTTCAGGATTTATTGTGATTTTCACAACATGTATGGCCAAATGTTTGTGTGTGCATAAAATCTCTCAACAATGATCTAGCCTGGAGGGCGTCAAGGTTGTTACTTGTGACCTCTTTTGGGGTATGGGGAGTGTCCTGAAGGTTTCGGTCGCAGCTGTTGCTGTCACAGTGGGGTCCACAGGACCAGAGGACCAAAGAACAGGGAGTCAAAGGAAAAGGGACACCAGATGTGTGAAACCCCCAGAGCAGAGTGTCAAACTGGGTGACTGTAACATGACCTTGCTGCAGGACTAGGCACCAGTCTACCCAGTAACCATGTGTGCAGTGTTTTTGTGAGACGTTCACCCACAGTCCATAGAGTGTATGCCAGTACACATGATGTCAGTGTGCTGATGTTAATTATGAGACTCACTCGTTTTTTCAGTGCCACATTGGTCTCTCCCAATTTCCCTAGTAATTAATGTCAGCAAACTGCGGCAAGCACGCCACACTGCTTTTCAAATGAGTTTTATGTGGCAGTGATTCATTTAAAGGTCGTTGCTAAATTACGTTACATTGTCCCTGTCATTAGTGAAAACAGTTGAATGTTAACTTTTTTATGCAACACTTTCTGGAAAAACTTCAACCTCATTAAACTCATATGTATGGAATACTGTAGAATATTTTTAGTGTGTTCTATATAGTACCAAAAATGGCTCTATTACCAGAAAAAAACTCTTTTGGAACCATTTGAATTACATTATATTATTATGTGTGTATGTGTCACGTCGGGGTGTCGGGGAATGAGGCAGGAGGCACACAGACGTTTCCATGCTTGCTTTTCTTTGTTTATTTTCAATAAAGAACTGGCTCGAGGGCCTGATACGTTTTACTCAAAACACAAAGAAGGTCACTGAACCACCCCAGACCTAATGTGCCGGTGAACCTGCAACCATGAACTGAAACAACACGCCTTAAATACAAAACACAAAACCCAAAAGAACCAATGAACAAACACTATTACTTTACATAAACTAAACCCAGGTGAAGACAATCAAACATAAAAGTCCCTAGTGAAAACATAAACCCCAAACTCAAAATACGCGATGCCTGCTGGCCGCTAGGGGGGACGTAACACCCCCTCTGTGTCTTCAAGCAATATTTCTGTAGAGAAATATGAGTGGTAAGCATAAAACATTTGTGTGCCTATGCTTTTAATTGATATTAACTGAGACCTTCAGTTAAAATAATTGTTTAAAAAACACATAAGAAGAAGCAGCACATAAAAATGACGCATGTTAATAATGCAGTCTTACAGGCTATGAGGTCCAGAGGACTGCAAAGAAGAGATGCCAAAATTGGATACATAGGATTGGATACATAGGACCCTATCCACTTTACATGGAAAGTTTTGAATCCCTTGTAGAGAGCAACAAAGTGTCTGATGAGGTAACATTTTCTCTGTTACCTGTGTTCTCTGTCTATCTACAGGTAAAGAATATAACAGTATAAAGAATACAACAGTATAACAAGCTACATTGGATAACATTTTCAAAGAAATAAAAATTTTAGATATTCCACTCACGTTTTCTTGTACTCCCTCATTTTACAGTTAATTATTTCAGAAACACTAATTTGAAAGCCCTAGGCAAACTTCCAACATTCTTATGTCAAGGTTTACTAGCATGATAGTTGTACTTTTAGAATTAGGCCTGCGAACAGCTAAAGTTGCTTATTGACCTTGTCAGTTGTTAAAACAGGTATATGAACAATTTTGAATTGAGCTATTAGCATGCATATTGCAGTGCTTTTTCTCTGACTCTTAATTTTTCTTTGTTTCTTTGGCTGATGCCTCCACAGACCATGGTTGCCTTGTTCCATCTGTTCAGCATGGTAACAGATTAACTAAACTACTTTGAACATTTTGACTTCCTTGATGTGTGTTAACACAAATTTATCACGTGTCATATTTTAAAATGACATTAGGTATTTGGTAATTGGATATACTCTGCCTAAATGTGAGATTCAGAGAGTATTGTGAAGTGAGCTTCAATTAACCTGACTCTGTTCAATAAGTGAAGTTCGGAGCATTTAAGGGTTGTCTACCTAATTTCTGCTCTCTTTTGTAGAGGCGACCAGATGTTGTGGCAATTAACACCCATACCCTGACCCATATTCCGGAAGGGAATGCAAGGGCAAAGAGCTGATATTTTATCAAGGCAAATTATCATGACAAAACTTTAGTAGCAAGTACTTGCTAGTTACAAATATCTCATTTCCACTACACTGGTGCCGGTGCCAGGTGCCGGTTCTGGTGCTCTGCCGGTGCTGAACTGTGAACCAGCCTGAACCAACCGAGAACCGGCCCGCATTCCCACTAGACAGGAGCTCAGCAGGAGCCGCGTGATAATACGTCACATGGTCACGCCCACTAAACAGAAACAAACATGGCCGAACTCAGTGTGTGCATGCTGCTTCTCCTCCAAACTTTGAAAATGTATTTCAGCATCCAGAGGCAGCTTATTCAGCGTGTTCTTACCGTTGAAAGAGATCGACATAGACAACGATTACGTGCAAGACGACTGGTAAGTTCTAACACCCAGTTAACTACAATGTGGTTTTTTAACCTAGACTAGCATTAGCTCAAATGCTAATGGTAATGCTAACTAACGTATACTGCTGCGTTTTTCCCCCATTTCAACACGTAATTCATGCAGTAAATAACATTTAACATTTCAATTTTCAGATTTTCAGACAACTTCGTGTGCGTCGTAAATCGCCAGTCATGTGGATGTTGCCACGAGCACAGCAGTGGTGGGATACCATTGTCCCTAATTTCAGCCCAGCTCAGTTTATTGAAAATTTCAGAGTCTCACGGGAGTCTTTTGAATACATCTGTTGCCAGCTGAGTACAATGGGGAAAAGCAACACCACATATCGCTTGTGTGTACCGCTAAGGAAACGAGTCGCTATTGCTATTTGGAAGCTGGCAACGGGCGGCGAGTACAGAACAGTGAGCCACCTTTTTGGAGTAGGGATATCCACCGTGTGCAATTGTGTGCAGGACTTTTGTGACGCTGTGATAAGAGTACTTCTCCCTCAACACATTACATTTCCTGATTCAGTAAAATTTGTGGAAATGGCTAAATTTTTTGAAAGTCGCTGGAGAGTGCCGCAGTGTGTGGGGGCAATAGATGGATGTCACATACCCATAATTGCACCGGAAGAGTACCCAGGTGATTACTTCAACCGCAAAGGATGGCATTCAGTTGTTTTGCAAGCTGTTGTCAATG